>JAPDPK010000190.1:0-600000 GCA_031772115.1 Heritiera littoralis | reverse complement strand
AATATAATATATATATTTATATAACCGATCATTTCTTAGGTAAGAAGTTGGATTTTAAACTTAGTTGAAAAAATTGATTTTTCACTTTTATAAAAGAATGATTTATGTTGAGAGTCCATTTAGGTATAAATGAAAGGCTAAAATATTAAAAAAAGTCCTTGAATTTTATTACCTAATGTAAATAAGTCCTTATGCTTTTATTGCACTTAAATAAACACCTAAACTTCAATTTGTATTCAAGTAAGCCTTTAAACTTTAATTTGAGTATTCAAATAAACACTTAACCTTTACTTTATAGTTAAATAAACTTTTAACATAAATCAATTTTTATAGGGTGAATAATCGATTGATTTTTCGAAGAGGTTTTAGATCTCAACTTATTGCATAAAAAATTGAATAATATACTATATAATATTTAAATATTTATATTATATATAACATATTTAAAAATATCAGCCAAAAATTTTTTTTTGTTTCGAGTATTTTCGGATTCAGTTATTTTTGGTTTAGGTCCGGTTTCGGGTTCGGTCTGGTTTTAATCGAGCAGGCTTAGCGGGCTTAGTTAAATTATTTTGAAATTTTATAAGTTATAAATATTTTTATAATTTTGAATGTAATAATTAATTTATTTTTATATAGTTAAAAATATATAATAGAAATTCTAAATTAAAGTTAAAATTTAATAAATATTTATATAAATATAAATTTTTACATTTTAATGTTTTTATTACTTAGAGAGAAGAGAAGAGAGGAAAGTGAAAATTTAAAAGTATTAACTATACAAATAAATAACTAACAAATTATAAATAAATCACATTAAACAATTAAACATTTATATTAATGGCTTTATACCCTTAATAATAACTTATTGGGTCATTGTATTTTTTTGGGTCAACATTGAGCCATTGAAATTTGGATACTCCTAGTTCAATAAAAAAAATTTTAACTTTGTTTTATTAACTTTTTTAATAATTATATTATATTTTTTATAAAATTTTAAATTTTTAAGAATTTTTTTACATTTATTTTGTCTTTTAAATACCAACATAATTAGTAATTAAATTAAATCCAATCGCATAACTAGTTAACTAATTGTTCAATTATAATATTGAATAAAATTATAGTATACATTAAAAAATACTTAATATTATGAATCGTTGGTCAACTAATTACCTCAATTTTATATTTATTTGTTTTTGGTTTATACATAAATCATAATATTAAAATTATTACATTAAATATAATTAGACTCATACACATTAATTAATCAAATATCTCATTGAATTTAGTATGTTGAATTAAATAAATTATATACACTAATTGACATTATATTATAAATAATAACATATGATATAATCATATCATATACAATTATACATCAATTGAGTACTAATTTTTTCATGTTCATATTAACATAATAATATTAGATATACACCAATTGATCGAATGTTTAATTAAAATGTTAAATAGTAGATATTACTAAGTTAATTAATATAATGCTAGTTATTTAAATATAATTAATAATAATATTAGATAAACCAATATAAAAAACAAATTTTTATTAAGATTAACTTAACAATAATATACTCTATATCAATATTAAATTACACTTTAATTTACTATTAGAATTATTATTTTTATCCACACTTTAATTTTATATTTAATAGATAATAAATAAATTATTTTTAATAAATACTTAATTCTATCAAAATAATACTTACATACTAAGAGATTACATAATTTATTTTTAAAAGATTATTATAATATAATATACAAATCATTTTTATAAGACACCAAATTGGTTTATTCATGTATAAGATTATTGTAATATAATAAATAATTAATTATCACTAGCTTTATTTATTAATATCTTTTGTTTTAAGGTTAAAAATAAAATTATCACTAGCTTGATTTATAATTTTCTCTTTCAATGATGTCCAAGCTTATCAAAAAAAATTTGTACTTGTATTGTTTAATTTAATCACTTAACTTTTTCTAATCTTAAAAACTTGAATTTTGATTTTAAGATTGGGTTTTATTTTTAATGTAAATCTAATATCTTTCTATACTTGAAACTTTAAGAAAATATAGTTTAAAATTAATTTTATTAAAAATGTTTTTAATGTGTTGCATAAATATCAAATTCAAAGTTTCAAACAAATATTGAATTATATAGTTTTTTATATATTTGATTTATTATAGTATTAAAATTAAAATTTTATTATAAAATAAAAATAATAAAATGTTAAAATGATTTTTATAATAAATCAAATGTTAAATTAATAATATATTTATTATTATAAATACAATAAGTATAATATTAAAGATTATTTGATATCATATATTACGGTGTTTTAAATTAATTTAATTTAATAATTGAATTAAAAAGATTCAATATTTATTTTGCTAGTAATACAAAATTGATATAATTGTATAATAAATAATAATTGTTTAAAAAATTTTAAACTTTTTAATTAAAAAATTGTATCAATTATTTATTTATTTTTAAATAATAATCATATAATTATAATTCGGGTTTTTTTTTTATAAATTCGATTTTTTACGGATTCCGGATCGGTTTCGGTTTTGAATCATATCTGGTTTAGGTTGTGTTGGGTTCAGGTTTTTTCGGTTTCGGACTTTTTCGATTTCGAGTTTTTTCGATTTCCAATTTTTCGGCTTCGGACTTTTAACTTTTTTGGTTAATTCAGATTAGTCTCGATTTGATCTCGAGCAGATTTTCGGGCTCGGGTCAGCTTTTACCACCTCTAAATAGGAGGCGGCATACCTTCATAAGTAAATCATGAAACCTAGCTTCCTACCATGTGTGTTACCTGATTTTTAATTAAAATATCGGTTAAGAGCAGTCAATTAAAGTTTGAATTTTTTATCTAACAATTGTTATTCTTTTTAGAAATATCAATGTTATTGCTGTCTTTAATTTTGAATTATTTCGCCAGAGACTTTAATTTTTTAAAATAATTTTATTTTGATATTTTTATCACATCTTTCATTATCAAATTAAAGAATGTATATGGGACACTGACATGTCAATGAATTGTGACATGGAATGTTCACACGAGGTGTCACGCAAACTACAATGTGAACATTATATCAATGTCAAAATTATTTGGTGGAATGGCCAAATTGAAATTATTTTGAAATGTTAGAAATTCAAACAAAACAATGAAAAAACTAAAAGGTAAAATGAAAATAAATTAAAATATTAGGGATTATATATAACTAACTCGTTGCCAAACCTTTTAATAACTTAACAAAATGTGAAAAAATTATTATGAAAAGATGGGTTATTAAAAAGATAAGTGGAGGGGCAATTGTATACACTTTTTTTTTGTGTGAAAAAAAGAAAACACAATTGCATGCAATTAAAAGCGTACGTAGGGTTTTGACATCAAAGAGAGGGACGATCGAGATCAATTTAGGCAATAATTATATCTCTTATTTATTAAGATGAATAGGATGTTCTCAACTTTGATAGCATGATTTTCATGGTGGGAAAGTGTTGTGTAAATCACTGAATATGGGCTAACTATCCTTTGAAATTAGTGGGCGTATTTATTTCCCTATCTTTTCCGTTGCCCCCACGATAACGTTTAGGCGTGGTTGACTCGTTGACGGCAAAGAGTCTCTTGACTTGTTGGACAAAAGCCGAAGAACGAAAACACCAGGTAATGCAAGCAGGAAAAGCATTCTTCTATGGAAAACGAGATGTCTGAAGTCTCATTCCTTAACTTGAAATTTGCGAAAGCAAAACCAAAATCCAAACTTGTTAATCACACTATTAATTCTAACCCCAACTTGCACTACTAGAAAAAGGGTCTTTAGCAACCAAAATTTGCAACGACTAATATAATCGTTGCAAAATCTCATGACATTTGCAACGACTCTTCGTAGTCATTGCTTAATTAATTTTTTTTATATTTTATGTAACGACACTTATTGTTGTTGTGAATTCTTATTAAATTGACAACGATAAAAAAATATCGTTACGATATCTTATTATGTTTGCAACGATTTTTAATGGTCGTTGCTTTTTTTTTTTAATTTATTTTTCTTTATATTTTATGCAATAACACTTATTGTTGTTGTGAATTCTTATCAAATTGCCAACAATAAAAAAAGTCGTTGCGATATCTTATTATGTTTGCAACGACTTTTAATTGTCGTTGCTTATTTGATTTTTTTTTATATTTTATGCAACGACACTTATTGTTGTTGCGAATTCTTATCAAATTGACAACAATAAAAAAAGTCGTTGCGATATCTTTTTATATTTGTAACGACTTTTAATAGTCATTGATTATTTGTTTTTTTTTATATTTTACACAACGACACTAAAGTTGTTATGATATTTATATCACATTCGTAACGACAAAAAAAATATGTTTCAAAATCTTATGTGTCATAACGTCTAGGTCCGTGAACCTAACCGCTAGACTTTAAAATTCTAGGAGTCGCCACCAACCATTCAAACCTAAGGTGTGATTGGTCACCTATTCTTGTCTAAAGATAAGGCAGGGTCTGCGTTCAAAGAATCTAGGATTCGGGAGTACGGTTACGTGTGAGGAAGGATTAGCACCCCCACGACGCCCATCCTAGAATGGTACCAACTAATTTTGTGATATCTTTAATAATTTTTAACTAAATGGTCTTTAATCTTGTCAAATTCAAATATTTAAATATTGGACAATTTCTAAGAAACTCTCCATCATGCTGGCGGAATTCCTTAAATTTCATCCTCACCTCAAGAGTATCCAAGAAATCTCATTCGTCTTTCTTGGAGAGGCTCCGTCGTCAGATTTGTTAAATCGTTTATGAGATATCTTTATTTTATTTTATTCTTATTTTTTATCTTCTTTTTATTTCCTTTTTAATTTTCCTTTATTTTTTATTTTATTTTAATATTATTTATCTTTTGAAAATAAATGTCGATTATTCTTCTTGAAAATTTTCTTTAAATCTTCCATCATGCTGGCGAAATTTAAAGAAAACATCTCACCTGAGAATTTTAAAATGTCAGCCATTCGTGACACTTTATAATTCCATCATCGGGCTAACCTCCACTTATTCTCAATTTATTATTATATTATTATTTTTTAATCATTATTCCGTAATTTCTTATTAATATTTATGTTTATTTTATTTTTAATAGAGATTGATTATTAATATATATTTATGTTTTTTAGAAATAAATATCGATTATTAATATTGAACACTTACCGGACTTCTTCCCCAAGTACTTGGACAGGGTTCGAGTCCTGGAGTCCTCACTGTTGGGAGGGCTTTACCGTTTACCACTCTCGGCCCGAACAGGATTAGTCTCAGACCGTAAAACGGATGAGGATACCTGTGGTTACACCAAAAAAATATTGAACACTTACCTTAAATCTTCCATCATGCTGGCAAAATCTAAGGTAACATCCTCACCTAGGAATTTCCAAAATGGCAACCATTCGTGACACTCGGAATTCCATCCTCGGAATAATCTCAATTTATCTCCATATTTTATGATTTTATTAAGTAGTTATAATTTTATAATAATTAAACATTTTACATATATATTTTAATATTGAACATCTTCCATGAATTTTCCATCATTCTGGCGAAACTCATGGAAAACATCCTCACCTAGAAAATCTGAAATGTCAACCATTCGTGACACCTCAGAATTCCATCATCGGAAAATTTTAACTTTATTCTTGACACCTATTATAATAATTGTAAATTCTAAAATTTATTTACTTAAAGCTTATTTTCATTTTTTTATCTACTAATTAATACTATTATTATTTTTTACTTTAAATATTGTATTGCTATTTATTATGTTATCATGTTTTATTATTATTGCTTTCATTATTCATTAAAGAACTAAAGTACATGTCTAGCAAAGAAAACATGGAAAAGTAAAACAACACAGCAGAACATACCTTTTTAATTTAGAAAATACTTCACGTGATCCCAACTTTAACAACAGAAGAACAAGACTCCAAGCTGCAAAGTTTGCTTCACGTGGGACCCTTTCAAGAGAGCAACTTAAAACAAATGAACTCTCTTTGCGGATGCTGTCGCCGAACCTAGTCCCTTCCTCCGCAACCGCTCGTCGCCAACCTGGCCTCTTTTCTGCAAACTCCTTTCACCGGCTCCGTTCGACTTCCTTGAAGCTTCCCTTGATGATTTTGCTAGATATGCTGATTGGCTTCCTTGTATATTGCTCTAGCTTGTAGTATGTACTAGTTGTTTGATTGAAAGCCCAATTCACTCTGCTCTTCCCCCCCCCCCCCCCCCCCCCCCAATCCTCTCTTTTTTTATGGGTTTAACTCCTTTTTATAATCACAAATTTGTTAGAGTCCTAATACAACTATACTTAATCTAATAATTATCTCCTCTTTTTTTTTTACATTTTATCTATTTAATTCTTATATTAATCATAATCTAACTCTACCAAACTTAATATTAATCCAAATAATTATCCTAAAAAAATCTAATTATCCTCAAATTAATTTTATTTTTATTTCTTTTTGTCTATTCTCTTTTTTTTCTTTCTTTTTTATTATTCCTAAATCCTATTTTAATTTTAATTTCCTAATTAATGTTAATTCTAAATCTAAAAATCCTTATTTAAATTGCTAAAAAATACAATGTCACTTAACTCTACTAATTATTTTTTACAAGTTAAGACTCCGGACAAAATAGGGTGTCTACATTATGAAATTAGCAATAATTTTTCATAGTCATTATTAAATTATTGTAATTTATTTTTTTATATAATTATCATAATTTGTAAAAAATAAATATAAGAAATATAAAATAATAAAAATTACAAGAATTAAATTATATAAGTCAGTTTTCTAATTTGTCTAGATTAAAACTTGTAGATATTTTAGAATATTACATTAATAAATACTACAACTAAATAAAACTTCTACTGATTTTAGGACTAATTCCTATAGAAATAACTCTACAATTAATCACAAAAAAACATAATTAGATTTTTTACTTAGAAAAAACGCTCTAGCAAAATAAAGAAGCAGCTCATAAAGCAGAGCCGTTGGAGGACTCGCTAGTGTATCAGCTGTAGGGGAATATCTGTAACCCGACAATCATAGCCAAAAGTGTGACAATCACGATTTTTCGAACTTAGTGAGTAAATCCATTTATTTAGACTTATAATTTCATATGGAGTTTTTAAAAGTCATGAGAGTTTATTTAATTAAATGATAATTAAATTTTTTATCCTTTGAAATTTAATTGAATTAAAAAGGGAGGATTTAAATTAAGGATATATATATATATATATATATATATATATATATATATAGACACACACACATTTATATATTAAACAAAAATATACAGATGTATATAGATTAAAGGATAAAAATATTTATAATAAGTGTGTGTGTGTGTATATATATATATATATATATATATGTAAATATAATGAATATATATAAAATATATATATATATATATATATATATAGATATAATGAGTAAACAAAAAGGGAAATATAATTATAAAATATATGTTTTTTTTTTTGAACGGTAAAGAAATTTTTATTAAAGAAACAAAATTACAACCATGCCTCAAAATTGGAGTTTCGTTTAACTCCTAATTTCGCAAGAGAGTCAGCAAAAAAATTTGCCTCCCTACAAACATGCTCAAAGGAAACCGAACCCAAGCTAGAATACAAGTTATAAAGTTTGTTGAGCAGGTTGTTATATTTCCATGGACTATCAAGGATTTTGTTTAACCATGAAATGACCACTTTGGTGTCACTCTCAATGATAAGGTGTGGCATTGAGTGGATGTTTGCTTTGACTATAATTGAAAGTGCCTCTATCACTGCTTGAAGCTCAGCCAAATTAGAATCTGCCATACCAATATGCTTCAAAAACATCATCAAAATGTGACCATCATGGTTGCGAAGAACTGCACCAATTCCGGCCAAACCTGGCTTGCCTAAGGAAGAACCGTCAACGTTGCATTTCCAAGAGCCAATCAGAGGAGGAGATCAAAAGATGATTTTCTGGGTTTCTTAACTTTGGTTGGAACACAGATTTCTTGAGCGAAGTTGGAAAGAAAAAACAAATCAAGGTGAGGATGATAGGCTTTTAACCACCAGCTAAGTCTCATTCGAACAAGATTTGAAACTTCAAGTGGAGTAAGAGACTTGCTATTGAAGATTCTGTCATTCCTAGTTAGCCAAATCGACCACAAAATTGCATAGAACAGAGCACTCCAAATCTGCTTTTGATTCTTGTTAGAAGAAAGATCATTCCAGGATATGAAAAGAAGTTTTAGTGAGCCTGGAATGACCCACTTGAGACCCCACCAACTACAACAAATACACCAGATGTTCCATGAATAATAACAGTGAATGAGAAGATGATTTACCGAGTCTGGCTGATTGCAGAAGGCGCAACAATTAATTTTATCAAGCAAACAACCTTTTTTATGTAGCAAATCCATGGTTGAAAGTTTCCCTTTAAGAGCTTTCCAGCAGAACATCTCAACCTTGGGGGGTGCAAGACCTTTCCAAACGTAACTTTCAATCGGAATATCAGAGGCTTGCGATTTCTCCAAGGATTTTCTGAAAGAATTTGAGCTGTAAGAACCGTTCATTGTATGGCACCAAATGATTCTGTCCATACTGTATTGGGAGAGGCAAACCGAATTGAGGAGGTCCATCAGTTTATGCCATTGCTGAGTTTCCCAATCAAAAAGGTTTCTTCTGAGTTGAATATTCCAAATGAAAGTTGAACCATCCCAGTGACCATAGTCTTTTATGAAGCCATCCTTATTAATTGATAGAGCATAAATTCTAGGAAAGGCCTCTTTGAGAGTCAGGTTCTGAAGCCATTGATCGCTCCAAAGTCGAATTCTATCTCCTTTACCTGCGCAAAAAATAAAACTAGATTTGATATGGTTAGTAAACTCTCCCTCATTCCAGTTTTTTTGAATATCACTCCACACACGAGACATGGATCCATTCGAGCAAGGAGTAGGCCACAATTTGGACGAAGGGATATTGTATTTATCACAGATAACCTTTCTCCAAAGAGCATTGGAATCTAGTATAATAAAATATATGTTTATATATGTTTTTTTGAAAGATATATATATATATATATATATGTATATATGTATCATTTAAAAATATATACCTAGTATAATATATAATAGATAAATATTTATATAAATAAATAAAATAAAATTTAAATAAAAAATAAAAAAATGTTTGAGTTAGTGGGGTTTGGTGGGTATCCCACCAAACCCCACTACATGATCTGCTAAAGCAGATCACGTTTGTCTTTGTTCCCAAATTTATTCATTTGCCGCCAATTATTTTTAGTTTTCTTTATACCTATTTCAGTTTTCTTTCTCCTATTTCCATTTATTTCCTTTCTTTCTTTTCCCTCTCATCTTCCTTTTTCACTTTCTTTTCCAACCAATTGAACCAAGCTCATTGGTTGTTTCCCTGAAGATTTCACGTCCACATCATCATCTACATTATTCTTGGCTGAAGTTCGACTTTCTTAGAGTAGTAACTGCCCAAGCATTTTGCTGATTTCATTACCTATTTTTCCAGACTTTTGTTTAAGTTAGACTGCAGTTTTTTCTTCATTTGAACCATTATACTTTCCATTTTTAATTATAACACAGATGGAGCTTACTGATTTTTATTTCGTCTATTTCTTGCTGGGTTTATTGCTCTGTTGGTTTACTGATCTAGTGTGTTATTGGCCATTTGGCCTAAATATTATTGATCAATGCTAAAAAATGGTGTGGGTAAGTCTTTTAAAAATTTTTTCATTTCCTTATTTCAAATTTGGTTTTGAATTTTATGTTCCTTATTTCAAGTTATTTATATCACAAATTTTTTTTATTGCAAGAGAACAGGATTACATTGAGAATTTTTTTTGTTTATTTATGAATTTTAATTGTTGTAATATATTTTAAGATAAATGTATTGTAAATGACTTAATAATGAATATATATTTAATTTATTAATGCTAATTTTCTTTTTTTAATTGTAATTATTTTTAGCAACAACTATAATCGTTGTGAAAAAATTAGAAACGACAAAATTACTGTTTTATAATTATTTTTTATCAACAACTATAATCGTTTCAAAATTAATTATTGTAGCGACTTAAAATTGTTGCAAAAGAGGATTTACAACCAAATATATTTCATTGCAATAACTTAAAGAAAACGACATATTTGTTTCAAAATTAACTATTATAGCGACTTAAAATTGTTGCAAAAGAGGATTTGCAACCAAATATATTCCGCTGCAATAACTTAAAGAAAACGACTTTAAGTCGTTACTAAAACACTATTTAATTAGTAACAAGAAAGAATAGTTACAATAAATACATTTGGTAACGACACAAAAGTCATTGCATGTACTTTTAACAACGGGACTTTTTTCAACGACTTTGCAACGACTAAAAATCGTTGCGAAAAAATTTTAGCAACGACAAAATTGCATTTTGCAACGACTTTTGTCGTTGCAAAACACCTATTTTCTAGTAGTGTTGGAGAAAAATCCTTCTCTTAATTTCATTCTTCCAGGCTCAAATGGCATGAGTATTTAAACCTTCGTTTCCTTATCTGTTTTCTCGCTATGGATCATTGAAACCTACTGCCACCAAGGTGTAAGTGTAAGAGAATAGAAAACAAAGGTGACCCCGTAAGCCATTAAAGAGTATAAATTAAATTTTAAAGACAATGGGATACAAAAAAAATGCTAAGGACTTTACTGGATACAACACAAGTACAAAAATTTCTTTAAATAAAATAATAAAATTTAGGGTTCTTTTTATTATTTTCACTAAAAAAATGAACTATGCTAAAATATAAGAAAAAGTTGTATATTTATCTTTGGATAATTCGTTTTAGAATATTGTTGTTTTGTCTGATAATCAACAA
The DNA here is from genome assembly GCA_031772115.1 of Heritiera littoralis. Classification (NCBI taxonomy): domain Eukaryota; kingdom Viridiplantae; phylum Streptophyta; class Magnoliopsida; order Malvales; family Malvaceae; genus Heritiera; species Heritiera littoralis. Next base: position 589,041 of record JAPDPK010000190.1, on the reverse strand, counting down.
TTTTACTACTCACAAATGAATATGATAACTATCAAATTTACGAGCATTCATTTCTTGTAAATAGTTGAATTTTCTAAATTGTGAACATTTTCTTATTCTTAAACTCGACTATGTACTTCTTTCAGAGTCCAATCTGATGTACCAAGCAAGGAAAGCTATGAGATCAAAACTCCCCTAGAAAGCAAGAGAAATCCATGAGCCATGCTTGTTGCTAATCACCCTACCACCTCCACTTTCTTGTTCTGTTCATCCACTATGTTTGCTGAGAAGAAAGACATTGTAAATAGGAGGTGGCATACCTTCATCACTAAATCATGAAATCTGGTTTCCGACCATGTGTGTTACCTAATTTTTAATTAAAATATCGGTTAAGAGCAATCAATTAAGGTTCAAGTTTTTATCTAAGTATTGTTATTCTTTTTAAAAATATCAGTTTTATTAATGTCTTTAATTCTTAATTATTTCACTAGAGAATTTCATTTTTTTAAATAATTTTATTTTGATATTTTTGTCACATTTTTAATTAATAGGAGTGTAAACAAACAGAACGTTCGATGAACCATTCGTAAACTCATTCGGTTTCTATTCGTTTATGTTCGTTTATTAAGCTTAACGAACGAACACGAACAACATATTAGTATTCGTTAGTTAAACGAACTGAACATGAATAGATGTATGGTTCATTCGTTTTTTGTTCGTGAATAGGCTCGTTTATGTTCGTTTATTATTCGTTTGTTATTTATTAAAATACTAAAATTACGGATATTATATAAGTTATATAATATATATACCATATTTTTAAGACATTAACCTAAAAAATTAGTACTTAATTTTTAAACATATTTATACAATATAACTTTGTTGGCTTAAAAATTAATAAAATATAATAATAAAATAATTATAAAATTGAATTAGTTAATTATACTTAAAATAATTATTTTTTTAAAATTTTAAATATAATGTACTGAAATAAAATTAATAAAAGTCTTATAATAAGTTAAGATCTCATTCTTATAATCTTATTCATTGACCATTTACATATATATATATATATATATATATATATATATATATTACACATATGTGTGTATACACACACATATATATATATGATACTTTAATATATGTATAACAATATATGTATATGTATATGTATATGTATATGTATATGTATATGTATATGTATAGGATACAAAATGTACTTAAATTAGTAATTATCAATTTTAATAAAACATTGTTGATTTAAGTTGTGTTATATTTAAAATTTTGTATTAGATGATTACAATTTGCATGTGAGATTTAATCTTTATGTAGGATTTTTAATATTTAATATTTAGTTTGTTCTCATGAATACTTGTTTATGAACATGTGTTCGCAAACGCGTTTGTTTACATGTTCACAAACACGTTCGTTTACCTGGTCGTGAATGTGTTCATTTACATGTTCGCGAATACGTTCGTTTACCTGTTCGCGAACACGCTCGTTTAAATGTTCGCGAACATTAACAAATAATTCTTACCAAACAAAAGAACAAACACGAACGCACTCCTTAACGAACACGAACTAACATGAACGGCATTATAAAACAAATGAACAAATAGAAACATCAATTCTTTCATTCGTACGTAGTTCGTTTACAGACCTATTCATTATCATATAAAAGAATATCTATGTAACACTGACTTGTCAATAAATAGTGAGATGGAATGTTCACATGAGGAAACTACAAACACTATATCAATGTCAAAATTATTTGACCGAATGGCCAAAATGAAATCATTTTGAAATGTTAGAAATTCAAACAAAACAATTCAAAAGCTAAAAACTAAAATGAATATAAAATAAAATATTAGAAATTGCATTAGAGATTATATATAACTAGCTTGTTGCCAACCTTTTTAATAATTTAATAAACATGTGAAAAGAAAAGATGGGTTATTAAAAAGATAAATAAAGGGGCAATTGTACACTTTTTTTTGTGAAAAATAGAAAACACAATTGTATGCAATTAAAAGAGTAAGTAGGGTTTTGACATCAAAGAGAGGGACGATCGAGATCAATTTGGGCAAAAATTATCTCTTATTTGTTAAGATGAATAGGATGTTCTCAACTTTGATAGCATGATTTTCATGGTGGGAAAGTGTTGCGTAAATCGCTGAATATGGGCTATCTACCCTTTGAAATGAGTGGGCATATTAATTTCCCCCCTCTTTTCCGTTGCCCCCACGATAACGTTTACGCGTGGTTGACTCGTTGACTGCAATGAGTCTCTTGACTTGTGGACAAAAGCCGAACGAAAACACCAGGTGATGCAAGCGGGAAAAATAGTCTTCCTTGGAAAACGAGATGTCTGAAGTCTCATCTCTTCACTTGATATTTGTGAAAGCAAACCCAAAATCCACACTTGTTAATCACACTATTAATTCTAACCCCCACTTGGAGAAAAATCCTTCTCTTACTTTCATTCTTCCGAGCTCAAATGGCATGAGTATTTAAACCTCCATTTCCTTATCTGTTTTGTCGCTATGGGTCCTAAAAACCTACTGCCACCAAGGTCTAAGTGTAAGCGAATACCAAACAGAGATGACCACTGTAAGCCACCATTTTTATCATGTATGGGCCCGCCTGTGCCGTGGCCTCCACCGCAAGCTCCACCACCAACTCCACCACCTCCTAGTTCCACTGATGCTCATATTGTTTACAGGAAAAGCAATGCGATGATTACTGGCGTGACAGTCATGGGAAGTATGCTAGTATCTGCTCTTCTTCTTGGATTTTTTTGTGCACTTATAAGATTTTATTTTAACAAGAGGATTGATTCAAGGAGAAGTTCACCTATTTCTTTTGGTACTGGAGACGATTTTCTTGATGAAGAGCGAGGACCTGATTTACACAACCCCAGATGGTGCATCAACAGGTCTGTTGGTCTCCAACAGTCAATTATTGATTCCATCGCAGTTTTTAAGTACAAAAAAGATGAAGGGTTGATTGAAGGAACTGAGTGCTCTGTTTGCTTGAATGACTTCCAAGAAGATGAAAGCCTTAGGCTTTTGCCCAAGTGTAGCCATGCTTTTCACCTTCCTTGTATTGATATTTGGTTAAGGTCACATAAAAACTGTCCATTGTGCCGTGCCCCTGTTGTTTGTGAAACCATGGTCGCTCAAGAGACTGCATCAGAGCCTAATTCGATTGATTCAGGTTCAAGGGACGAAACCCTGGTTGAAATTTCAGAGAATTATGGTGTTGGTCTTGGGAGAAATGATGTGGGAGAATGTGGAACAAGTGAATCGAGAACTTATCCAATTGAAGATGGAAACACTTGGGAAAATTCTAAGAAAACTTTGGTTCGTTCTAAAACAAGGTCTTCTGATTCTGGTTCTGATTCTCAAGTCTCAATTGATTTAGCTGGGGTTAAAGATGATGCTCGACCGATGAAGAGGTCAGTTTCATTGGATGCCTTGGAAATTTACAGCGATGTAAATGGTCTAACAACTGCAGCGCATCAACATCACGGTAGTTTGGACACTGAATTACAGCAGCTGCAGTATCCAAAGGGGAAGATTGTTGCGAAGCGAAGCAGTGGCGGTTCAAGCATATGCAAGCTGATGAAAAGCTCTTCAATGGGGCAATCTTTATCCAAGGGGCCTATTTCAATGAAAAGGTCTCCCTCATCTGGTCGAAATTTCTTATTATCCAAACAAAGCAGAAGCCAAGACTCGCTCCTTCCCTTGTGAATTCAAGCTCGGTTTGCATCACATAATAAACTAAGGCTTGCATCAGTATAAGGGTAGAAAAAACAAGAAGAGTCCAGTTACTTATGAAGTCTTCCAAGAATAGTTGGATTTGTGCAAAGGTTTGAGTTCTACTAATAAAAATATCAAACATATGCTGCAGTTTCAAGGCTAAAATGAATCTACAAATTTTCATTCTGCTGTTACTGGCTGGCTATCATCTTAGATGAAAGATGCAGTTGATAATTTTGATATATATATCTATATATATATATATATATATATATATATATATATATATTTCATTTGCAGTTTCTTTCTTTTGTTATTGTATTTAAGAAATAAATTATGCTTGCTTTAATTAAATCGTTGTTAGTATGAATTATTAATAAGCAAAGGTTTAATTTTTACTGCTTTGTACAGAGTAATGATGGGATAGTAACCCTATGTTTGCATTGAATTTAAAGAACCGAAAGGAAAAGAGAGGTTTTTAAAAGAAATTATGGAAATAATATTTTTTTCGGTTTAGACCATCCGGTATCCCCATACCTTTGGTATAGGACTAATCCGAATTCGAGCCGGGCAGGACCCAAAGGGCGGCAAAGCTTAATATTTACTATGTTGTTCGAGTGGCTAAAATGAGTAAAGAAATGGAAAGGAATGGAATATGAAATTATTTGTTTGTTTAAAAAGTAGGAAAGAAAGGAAAGAGTATATTACATTATATTGTTTCAATTATACATTTTTAAATTAAATATTAATTAATTTATTATGTGAATAAAGAAATTAATTGTTGTAAGTTCACTTATAATGTTAGAAAAGAAAAATAATTACAATTGAATAAATGCATTTTTTATGAATCCTATCAGATCTAACAATTTTGCTCAAATTCGTTATTACTTTTGAAATTTTTTGTTAAACTCTTTAAAAAATCAGATGAACTTTCAAATTTTAATAGAGAATCCAACCCTTAAATAAATTTAATCAAAAATAAGTTTTGAATAAAACAATAAATATGACATGCATTGAATACATGATGTTGCAATACAAGTCAAGGCTTCTAACTTCCCCCAATTTACAATTCTCAAATGTTGCATGCACAATTGACGGCTAAAAATTAAAATTGAGTTCAAGCAGAAAAGAAATTCTTGCAGCCAAAACTCCTACAGCGAGATTCTGGCTTGTAGACATCTTAGAAACTTTCAACATTCTCCAAACGTTCAACATCGTCGAAACTTTCGATGCAATACTTGGAAAACAGGTAATGAATATTCTGCTACTCCTCCAAAAACAATGATCTTCCGTGTAAAGATCAGTTTTTATTCATCACATCTCTATCTGTAACCAAATTCAAGCCTTTTTCTTCCTAGTCTGAAAAATCAAATCTTTCTCCCTTTTAGAATCCGAGAATGATTGCTAACAAACTTGAAGTTGAAGCAGATTCTAACTATTTCATGGAATAGAAACGATACTAACGAAGATTAAAAAAAAAATGGGTAGAGAGAGAGTGAGTGCTAGAGGAGTTCTTTCAAGGAATAAGGAGTTTGTTCATAATGTGAGATTCGGAGAGATTGATCAATGGCGAAGAAAGCTCATTTCAGTGTATGTGGGGAATATTCATCCGAAGGGAAAAGAAAGAGACTTGTTTAATCTTATCATGCAGTTCAGCAGAGTGATGGACTTCTACATCCCATTGGTTGATAAGCAATCCAAGAAAAGTAAGTTTGGCTTCTTTAGGTTCAAAGACCTTAGAGAAGCTCTTCTGGTGATTAAAGCTCTTGACGGATCTTCATGGTATGGATGGAGATTATGTGTCAATCGGGCTAAGTATGGTCCAGAACAAAGAAGAAGACCATCTTCAGATTTGATGTTGAAAAGGTCTCGATTTCACGGTGATTTTCATGTTGTTACAAGATCCGACGCTCTTGCTCCTGCTGTCAATAAGAATTCTTATGCAAAAGTCGTAAAAAACCATCAGCAAAAGGACAAACATCAAAGTTCGACTGATGCAGAACATGGGTTTAAAGCCAATAATTTGGGAATGAGACCTACTGCTGATAAAAAGGTTTGGAAACGAAAAGTGGATCTGGTTCAGGTCAACTCCGATGTCATTACTATTGATAAGGATGAACTTGACCTCTCATGGTTAGAAAAATCCGTCGTGGCAGTGGTTCACAATTTTCGGTCTATACAGTTCTTGCAGCAAACGCTTCTCATTGAAGGTATTTCACAATTTTCGGTCTGCCTTATGGGTGGTAGCATGGCCTCACTTTCCTTTGATTCAAAGGAAGAAATGATTGGCATGTTAGATGATGGGAAAATAGTGTTAAATGAATGGTTTCTCTGGGTCAAACCTTGGTCACCAAATCTTCTTAGCTATAATAAGTTTATTTGGCTTAAGCTCGAAAACATCCCTTTGCACGCATGGTGTTCTTCTTTCTTCAAGAAAATTGGTGACAAGTGGGTGAGTTTATCTCAATTGACGATAGCCCTAGAAGAAAGCTAAGGTTGGATTCAGCAAGAGTTTTATCTCTTGTTAAAAAGAATATTTCCATTCCAGAATTTATTTCTGTTGTGATCAACGACGAATCATTTTCCATTAAAGTGTCTTGTGAAGGTGCAGATTTTCTTTGGAATCCCGGCGTTATGTCCATCAACAAAGACAGCCCGGTTCACTGCTCTTCATCCGAAACCTCCAGTTTCTTTGAGCCAACTATGGATTTGAGTCACCCTCAAAATTTGGAAGATGTGGAACCGTCACCCAGGGAGGAGCCTATCTTGGATAACGAACAGTCGAATTTTTCTCAAGGTGAAGCGTACAGACAAGTAGTTAATGACCTGCCTTTGGAAAATAGATAAAGTGAATGGAGTCATTATGGATGGTTTGGTTATTTTTTTTGGCTCAGCCAAGAAAATATAATTTTCATTACTATGAGGAACAGACAATGCTATGTTTAGGCTACAGAAATTAAAACAGGAAAAGTGCAGCAAAGACAAATTTGCATTGTCAACTTAGAACCACGCATGCAGCATCTCCTTCCTATTAACACCAAGCTTGGATAAAGAGTCAGCAAAGGCATTTGCCTCTCTGAAAATACTAACAAATTCCACTGAACCAATCAAACCATGCAAACGATCAATTTCATGGAAGATTTTCCACTCCCTCCAAGGTCGCTGGACAGGATTACGAACCCAGTTTAATGCATATTTGCAATCTGATTCAACAATTAGCTTTCTTGACTTTAGCCACTATGACTTAGAAAACATAAGGAGTGCTTCCTTTATTGCAAGGAGTTCTGCCGTTACGGGGCTCTGTGCACCTAAGGGACCGAGAAAAATACCAAGGACATTACCCAATTCATTTCGGAGGACACCACCACACCCATCTAAACCAGTTGATGTAAAGGCAGAGCCGTCTACATTGAATTTAAGGCTGTTTTGAGCAGGGGACTTCCAACCAATTCCAATTCTCGGGTTTTTGATAGAAAGGGAGGTAATGTGACTAAATGGAGATGACCACCAGGAAGCTTCATCAGGAGGAACCTCGTTTTCCGGAGCTTTTAACCAGAACAAAGATCTCATCTTTATCAAGAACATAATTTCATCACCATTCCACTCCTTCGAGTTAAAAACAGAGTCATTTCTTGATAGCCAAATGGACTAGAAAGTAGCTCCAACAACAGTGAGCCACCTTTTCTTAATGTTGCCAGAAAAGCCAATTCCTTCACACTGTTGAATAAATTGCTCAGTAGTCATAGGAGAAACCCATCTCAATCCCCACCAGTCAAAGACCTTACACCATATAAGCCATGCGAATTTGCAACCAATAAGAATGTGGTTGCAGTCTTCCTCATCAAATTTACACCACAGACAAAGGCATTGGCTATTATTGAATAAAACACCCCTTGATTTAAGGAAACTTTTGGATGGGATGTAGTTTAGGACAACCATCCATAAGAAGCTTTGAACTTTAGGTGGAATAACAAAATTCCAGATAGAATGAAACCAAACCTTTTGATCGGGACTTGAGAATTGAAGGTTTAGGACTTCAGAAAATTTTTTGACAGAGAAAATACCTTTGTTATCAAGGATCCAGACCAACTTCCTTCCCAAATTCTTCTTTTCAAGATAAAAATGAGGTGCTGGATTGGTTATTAAGTCAGCTTCCTTCCCGAATTCTTCTTTTCAAGATAAAAATGAGGTGCTGGATTTTATTGTCATTAATCATTCCCCATGCAAAGTCATTGACGACTCACGTTCGGTTTTTGATGACTTTTTAATGAATGATCAGACTAATTATTCCCCCAAAGATCGGATTGGAGCTACAATGGAGACGATGGTCCCTCTTGATTCTAGAGACGACTGTTTTGGGCCTTTACCTCTTGCAATGGTTGCAGCCAATGAGATTGAAAATGAATCAGGGCCTGTTACTCAAATTCAGACCAGTAATTATATTGACTACATTAAAGAGTCTGGGCCCAATGGATCTTCTCAGGGCCTTAATGTCATTGAACCAAACCCAAGGCCCTTTATCACTACTAGAAAGAAAAAAGTTCCAAAATTCATTTCTGTCTCTTCTCCAAATTCAACGAAAGTGTCTGACAAACCAAATAAAAGGAAGGGGAACTGTTCAAAAAAGAAAGATGCTCTTAAACTTCAGATCATTGAAGACGCAGTCCTCTCCGATGATGATATTAAAAGCCGGAATAATGCACTTAGAAAAGAAGCTGAGAAAACTCTAGAGATTGGTCACCTGCTGGGTTTTTCTTATGGGATTGAGGAAGAGAAGATCATTGAGAGACTAATGGAATTAGAAGCAGAGGAAGATCAAGGTAAAAATTCCATTCAATAAGTTTTATTTCCTGTCTTCACGGGGGTCTTTTTTTCTTTTATTATGAAGATTATTTCATTTAATGTAAGAGGCATTGGTTCCAAAAGCAAGAGAAGGGCGATTAAGAGGCTTTTAACAAGAGAAAAACCAAATTTTGTCTTTATCCAAGAATCTAAATTTTGTGACGTTACAAATAGAGTAGTCAAGCAGCTTGGGAGGAATGATGGGGTTAATTTCGTCCATAGCAATGCTCTTGGAGCTGCTAGAGGCCTTATTTCCTTATGGTCAACAAGTGACTTTACTCTTCCTCATCTGTTATAAAAGAAAGGTTCATTTGGATCAGGGGTAAGATCTCTAATTGTCCATTGGTGGTGAATTTTTTCAGTGTTTATGCTCCCAACTTGGTTAGTGACAGGAGGTCTTTTCTTGATGAATTGGTAAGTATAAAAGGAAATGGGTGTGATCAGGAATTATGGTGCTTCGCTGGGGACTTTAATGTAGTCCTCTGTGAGGATGAAAGGATTGGTGCTTCAGACTCAACCTTCTCTACTGATGATTTCATCAATTTCGTGTTCTCTTTTAATCTCACGGATCTGCCTCTAATGGGAGGTAAATTCACTTGGCATCGTAAAGACTCTATGTGTAGACTAGACCGTTTCCTTGTCTCCTCTTTATGGTTCTCTTTTTTCACAAGAATAAACCAATGGTGTCTTGAATGTTCTGCTTCAGATCATATCCCTATTTGCCTTGGTATTGATATTCAAGATTGGGGTCCTAAGCCATTTAAGGTTTTTAATCATTGGTTGGATAATGATGAGTTCCATGAACTTGTTGATCAAAAATGGAAGAGCTACAAAGTCAATGGTTTTGCTGCTTTTCGCATCTCACAGAAACTGAAATTGTTAAAGAAGGATATTAGATCTTGGGATGGTTACTCCAAAGATTTATCTGTTGATATTGATTTACTTGAAAAGGATATTGCTAGGTTGATAAAAGATCAGGAGAATAATCCTAAAGATGATAAACTCTTCTCAAGCATTGTTGACAAGAAGAGAGAACTTTGGAATCTGCAACTTGTGGAAGAAAGAACATGGAGGCAAAAATCTAGGCTCAAGTGGATTAGAGACGATGATCAAAATTCTAAATTCTTTCACTGTATCGCCAATAGTAGATGGAGGAATAATTTCCTCGGCCATCTATCTTTCAGAGGTTCACAACTGAACACCCCAAAAGACATCATGGCTACTGTTGAGACCCACTTTAAAGAGCTGTATTTTGATGATCAGATTATGATGCTTCACTTCAACCCTTCATCTAACAGTAAGTTGTCATCACAACAAGCTAGTTCACTTGAGGCTCCTTTCTTAGAAGAAGAAATATGGAATGTTATTGAAGCTTGCGACGGTGATAAAGCCCCTGGCCCGGATGGTTTCAACTTCAGATTCATTAAAAAGAAATGGGATCTGCTCCGGGAAGAAATTGTTGAATTTGTCCAAGAATTCCAAAAAAATGGTAAACTCCCCAAAGGCATCAACTGTTCCTTTATAACCCTGGTTGCCAAAAAACAATGTGCAGAAACCTTAAATGATTTCCGCCCTATTTCCTCATTGGTTGTCTGTATAAAATCATTGCAAAGATCCTTGCTAACCGTCTCAAGCAAGTTATTGGCTCTCTTATCTCCCCAGTTCAGTCTGCATTCATTGAAGGCCGACAAATCATGGACAACATCCTAATTGCAAATGAAGTTATTGACAGTTTGAGAAAGTCTGAAAGCGGTGGTTTAATTCTCAAGATCGATTTTGAAAAGGCATTTGACAAGGTCAATTGGTGTTTTCTCTTTCACGTCTTGCATCTTATGGGATTTGGTCAGAAGTGGATATTTTGGATAAAGAGTTGTATCACGACAGCATCCGTTTCCATCTTGATTAATGGTTCCCCATCATCACCAATTCAAATGTTCAGAGGTTTGCGCCAAGGGGATCCACTCTCACCATTTCTCTTTATTTTGGTTACTGAATGCCTTAGCTTGGTTTTCCAAAGAGCTGTTAATCTTGGCCTCTTTTCAGGTATCAAGATTGGAAGCAATGGTCTTGAAATTTAGCACATTCAATTTGCTGACAACACCATCATATTTTGTCAGCCTTGTCTTCATCAATTGACTACTATCAAAAGATTTCTGAGGTGTTTCCAACTGTCTTCAGGTCTAAAAGTCAGCTTTACCAAATCAGCCTTATATGGAGTCAATATTGATCAGTGCTTGGTTGATAATTGGGCGAGCACAATCCACTGTAAAACCAGCTCACTTCCTTGCTCTTATCTTGGTATGCCTCTTGGTGCAAATCCTAGACTGAAGTCGACCTGGTAAAAAGTGATTAATTCTTATAAGAATAAACTCTGTCTATGGAAGAATAAAGCATTGTCCATGAGTGGCCGAATCACTCTCATTAACTCTTCTCTTGCCAATCTGCCTGTATTCTACATGTCTTTGTTCAAATTTCCAAAGGGCGTTGTCAATGAAATCAAAAAAATTCAAAGGCAGTTCTTTTGGGGTGATATTGATGGTAAAAGAAAGCTTCATTTAGTCGATTGGAACTCAATTTGCAAAAGTAAAGCCAATGGAGGCTTGGGGATCATGAACATTGAAGTTTGTAATCAATCCTTACTTTTGAAGTGGCCTTGGAGATTCAGCCTCAATAATTCCTCTCTTTGGAAGGAAGTCATTTGCCATAAATACTCTATCTCTCAGTCGAACTTATGGCCAACTCCCTCTCTTGTTAGAACTCCCTCAAAAATTTGGAGAGATATTCAAAACACTTGGGGGGGGGGGGATTTTTCTAACCTTATAAAATCCAGTTTTCTCTCTTGTGCAGGTAATGGTGCCAGAATTCGCTTTTGGAGTGACACTTAGGTCAACAACATGGCCTTAAAAGATAGTTTCAAAAGAATTTATGCACTTGCTATAAATAAAGATGGCTTCATTGAGGATTATGGACGATGGAATGGAACCCAATTTGAGTGGATCATCCCTTTAAGAAGGAATCTCTTTAACTGGGAAATCGAGCAAAGGGATAATTTGTTTTCTATTCTTAATTCAGTTATCTTATCTCCATTCACTGTTGATAAGTTGGTTTGGATTCACAAATCTAATGGTGTTTATAGTGCGAGATCCTTTAGAAAAGAGATTGAGAAACTTGATTCTACTACTAGTCCCATTGAAAGTATGGCTTGGAAAGGTATTGCCCCACCGAAGGTGGAATTGTTCTGTTGGAAAGCTTTAAAAGGTTGCCTCCCAGTTGTTGATTTTCTTCATTCCAAAGGCTGCCTCTTAAATCAAGAAAACAAATGCTGTTTTTGTGCAGAAATTGAGACTGCAGATCACTTACTTCTTCAGTGTTCCTTCTCTTGGAAAGTTTGGAGCACTTGTTGTCAATGGTGGAATATTTCTTGGGTTGCTCCACGTTCTCTTAGGTGTCTATTTATATCTTGGAGTTCTATGATGTTTAGGAAAGATCAAAAGCATATATGGGATCTTCTCTTCTTTGCCACAATGTGATCATTATGGCTTACCCGAAATGATGCTGTCTTCAACAAAAAAATCACTGATCTGGATCAATTGTGCTATCTTATTCGATCAAGAGTTGGGTGGTGGATCAAAGCTAAGTTTCCAAGTCAAGATCTGAATTTCCTTATTGATAATTTGCAGGACACTCATCTTCCCACTCGAATGAAAGTTAAAAGAAGAATTAGCTTATGGACTCATCCTCTTGTTGGTTCTTGGAAATTTAACGTTGATGGATCTTCGTTGGGAAAACCGAGGGCTGCTGGTATTGGTGGAGTTCTTAGAGATGACAGTGGGTTTATTCGACTTATTTTTTCTAAGAACATTGGGATTGTCGACTCGAATCTTGCAGAGCTTCTTGCAGTGGTCGAAGCCTTATCCATCTTTGTTAAAGCTAATCTTAGTCCTCCTCCTAATCTTATTATTGAAAGTGACTCCAAAGTTGTTGTTGCTTGGATGAATAGAATCAACCAATGCCCATGGAAGTATCAATACCTCGTCAACAAGCTGTCCAACCTGTTCTCTTCTGCAGGTCCTATCTCTTTTAATCATGTCTTTCGTGAAGCCAATTCGCTTGCTGATTTCTTAGCTAAAGTGGGGGTTAATAGTTTATCTGATTTTGTAGCATGGTTTTGAACTTTTTGGCGAAATTAGGAGTTTCACAATCTTCTGATTTTGTTTTCGGATTGTAATTTTATCTAGCAATAAATTTCATCTTTCAAAAAAAAAAAAAGAAACAATACTAACTACAACCGAATCAACTTTTGAAAATCAAGGTGACATAAAAGAGAATGAGCAGTCATGTTTTCGACAGGCCAGGCTGAGCTCGTGCAGCGAATAATCAAACAGACTTTTATTTAAAATGAGACCCGAATGATCAGATTGAGTTAGGTTCAAGTATGTAAATAAACCGTTAATATTTTACATAAATCTGACTTGAATCTAATCTAACTCATGAAAAACTTTATTTTAAATATATTAAAAATATTATATGAAATATTCTATTTTTGTTTGTTTTGATCCAAAAATTATAACAAAATAAAGTGTATATGTAACATAATTAACTTGATCTATTACAGCTCTTTAACACACCTAATGAAACTTTTTTTATCATCTTCCTTTGAAACTTCAAAACTTAAATTAATCTTATTATAATATTACAATTCATAATCCAAATCCTTTCGCATCATAAAAAGCTGTTGCAGCTGCCTTTTTTTTTTTTTTTTTGGTGACAAATTGCAGCTGCCTTTGCTAGATAATGTGCAGAACATCGATATTGAAAGAAGTTGAGCTTTTTCTCAGTACTTCCAACCCTAAAAGCACAAATGGACCCTAAAACTTGGAGCCCATAGCCTTGAAATGATCAATGTATCAGCAGTTGCTTGGCCCACTGGCTTTGACGTACATGTAAAAATGGGCAAACAAAAGACCTGACCTTATTCACGTTCCATAATGGACTTGGAAAAAATATTCAAATATACACTTTTTTTTTATTTTTAACATACATTTCCTATTCTTTGCTCATATAGATAGTGAACCATAATCATATTATTTGATTAAGTTAAAATATATATATATATATATAAATATAAAAGCAAAGGAGAACTGATGGAGTTTTTTGTTGTTGAACAGAAAAAAAAATCAAATATTTCAATTTTTTTGAAACAAAGAAATATATATGTGCATGCACACACAAAAGAACACCAATGTTAAAATATAAAGATGGCCGCCTTTCATCATTTATATTCAATTATCATTAATTAATTAATTAATTAATTAATTAATCATAAGCAGAACATGTTAAATACCAAATACAAATTCTTTTAAACTTCCAAAGCATGCGAGCCCTCACGTTCCATGAACCTATATAATTAAAAATAGAATAAAATACAAACAAAAACACTGTATTGTTATAATAAGATAAACTTGAGTCATAGAATTTAGAGTCATAGAATTTAACACGTTAATGTAGATATGTGCTGAACTAGCATAGGGTATTAGGGTTGGGCGTCCTAGGAACTTGACCTTCTCTCAAATCAGGAGACCCGAAATCTAAAATTTCCTTGCTTTTCTGGAATCATTTGCATGCCCATACAATGCAATGCAACCAAGGTTTAGCAAATAAAATAAAAATAGGTTCCCAACTCCCAACCAATGCCTCTTGTCCTGACATTTCAGCAAAGTCTCCATCAAGGCCTGGCCTAGAGCCCTAGACCCGCTGCAGTTTTTCGTAAACATGTCGTTTTAATAACAAAAATTAGTATTTGACGTGGACTAGATCAATTATTATTGAGTTTTTTTATAAGTTAAGCTGAAGACAATTAGACCGAATGATAACTTAAGCCCAAGAGGAAAAAGGACTCAGAAGGCCCATAAAAGATCCACTGAGTTATTATTTAAGCTGTGGGTCTTAAAGGTAATTACGCGCAAAATCACTCCTATAAATAGGTCACAGGTATTATTTTGAACTCTAAGCTCTATTTGCCTACTGAAACCCTGTCTGACTTAAGCATCGGAGTGCGCGCGCAGGGGAAAACCCTTGCGCCCTCTGATGGTTTTCTATTTTGCAGAACTTTTCTGGAGACACGTGGAGAAAGAAGACAATATCAACGTCAGTAATCAATCATTGTTGTTTTAGGGCAACAACAATTGGCACCGTTTGTGGGAAACAAACAAAAAGCCAAGTATAGAATTCTGCGATAGGGCGCGGAAGACCTGTTAAAAAATAATAAAACATATATACACACGCAACAAAAACAGTCTGTCGCACGGAAGGTTTCAGGTTACAGACTACAATCACACGCAAGGTTTCACGCGACAAAGCAAAATCGCGCGCCCACGACTTGCGACAGGAACTCTCTCGCAAGATAGCGAGAGGCACGCGGCATGTATTGGGCGATAGGCTGGCTATCGCGGGCGATAGGCTTTTTGGCGACAGAGTACAAAGGAGTAGGCGATAAATAGTATTTAGGCGAGAGACTATCTCTCGCATTCGACAGGCATTGAGCGAGAGATAGGTTCTTGCACGCCACAAGCTTTGGTATTATTATTGATTGATATTGATGAGAGAGGGGCCTATTTGAGTTAATGATGACTTACCTTTGTTAAATAAAAAAAAAAGCTTTGGTCTTCATCGTTTGAAGAAATTATTAAACAACATTAAAGTCATTATTTTGAATTTAATAATATTTCTACGTGACGTAAGCCATCATCATCAAAATTTCATAAACCACTTTTAATTGGTTTTTGTTTTAGTCAAAGAAGGACCATTTATTGTTGGCTTTGAACAGCGGGAAAAAGAAAGCAACTACCTCAATAAACGGACGTTAATCAAAATCGTTTGGGACTCTTCGTGAATACTCTTTATGCGAGAGATGCATGCGGCAGAGTATTCACTTGACAGTGTCGCACACGAAAGCCATGCGATTCTTTTGCAGGAGAATAGTCTGTCGCGGGTAAGATGCAGGTGACAAACTATTTTCACGCGACAAAACAAATCCGTCTTGGGTAAGATGCATGCGACAGACTGTTCACTCGACAGAATAGTCTGTCGCGTGCGAAAGCCATGCAACATACTGTTTTATGTGACAGAATAGTCTATCGCGGGTAAGGTGCAGGCGACAGACTATTTCACGCGACAAAACAGTCTGTCACGGGTAAGGTGCATACGGTAGACTATTCACATGAAAGAACAGTCTGTTGCATGCAAGGCTCATGTGACAAAGCAATTCGCACAACCACAACCCACGCAGCAGACCACTCAGCCGCAAGCATATGCGAGCGTCAGCCCACATGCAGTCTACTTTGCCGCTATCTCACACAAGGCCAACGCAGCAGGCCACTCTGTTGCAAGCTTGCGTAAGGTCCACGTGCATGCCACTCTGCCGCAAGGAGGTGCACACAAATAATGCAAAAATTATTTTGCACAGCACGTGACTCGAACACGGGCTACCCAAGATAGCACACCGACACATGAACGACAAAGCTGGCAGGCAATGATTCCCGCACACGACATTTCCCTCAGGCGAGAGAAGAGCTCCTATGCGCGATAGGCCTTGGACAAGATAGGAGCTCCCGCATGCGACAGGCTCGTTTATCGCACCTGAGCTCACCTGGTATAGGATGGGCAAGCAGGACCATGCGGCAGGACCCTTCTGGCGAGAGATAGCCATTCACGCATGCAACGGAGTTAAGGTACCGCACGAAGAGCACACGCAAGCATTTATATGGCAAGCATGTTGCATCGTAGGCCTTCAATTAGAGATTATGGCTCGTTTATCGACAACCAAAACAAGTAAGCACATTTAACGCGACACGAGTTTTGGCGAAAGAGTAGGCCATAAGGATGAACACCGCACATACGCGGCAGTCTTAGGTAGTAAAGAGATGATGACGAGCACGACATGTAGAGTAAAAGATCGAAAAAACAGCTAATGTACGACAGGCACCACCGCAACAGAAGGGCTCCTGCAACAACAGGTCAATTTGTCGTACGCAAGGCGGTAGCACAAATACACGAACATTGATCCCAAGTTGCATGCTGGCCCAATAAGTAAAAGGTAATGGTGAGTACATTCGACATGTCATATTACGATAAAGCAGTTCGTCCTATGCAACAGCCATACAGGCAACAAAAAGTCACACAGCAAGCATTCTAGGTGAGCGAATGACCCTCGTGAGCCCAGCCTTCCGCACACAAGGTGTGAAGCAATGCTGATGAATGCAGTGTCATGTGATGAACACAAGACCACTACAGCAGACACTTTCGACTATTGAGTGGCATGTGGCGATTGCATGACCAACGCCACAACCCAGCCTCCGCAACAAGGCTCGCTTGGTAAAGCACGTGTCAAGGCACAAGAAACGATCTAGATGGGCAAGCAAGGAACAGGTTGAAGGGTTTGGCAAAGGTGTGTGCACAATGTTAGATGAGCTCGCCCAGGAAAGGAAAAAACTAAACGAAGGGCTTGAAATGAGTGAACGTAAATCCAGGGTAGCTCTATTGGGCAAGCCCCAACCAAAGACCTCAGGGAACACGCTAGAACTCCAAATGCCCGCTCGTGTTCGCCCAGATGTGTAAGAACATAGACGAGCGGCAAAAACCAGGCAGGGCACAAAAGGTCAGACGAGCTAGTGGCCACCACGCGAGTACGGTTGTGAATGATGAGTAAGAATACAGCCATCCTAAGACCCAAGCAAGAAAGCCCTTGTCAACCGATATAGGACCTCGCCTAGGAGAGAGAACTCTATGGGCAAGCCATTTTGGGTGGCCAAATCGAAAAAGGATTAGGCAACTCTGTACATCATCAAGCACAACGCTCGAGAAAAAGCCCATCTTTGAACAGGAAATGACAACACTGTTTCAAAGAAGAACTTGGGGAGCTATATGGTGTAAAGGTACGCTAAATATTGTAAAAGTAAAAGGTATTGTGCGACAAAAAATGGAAAGACAAAAGAAAAGAAAGAAAAAGCTGAGGCGACGACCAGTCACATATTTGGCGGCAGGTAGTGATCTCTAGCGGCAGAATACAAGAAGTGGGCTACAGCCTTGCCTATTGCCCAAAAGTTCCCTGGTGATTGAGTACACGGAATGGGCAGAGCCCAGCCTGTCGCCTGAAAGATCTTTGGCGGCAGAGTACAAGGAATGGGCGACAACCATGTCCTCAAATGGGCGAGCACAGACATGCACATGACAAATTTTGGCGACAAGGTTCCACGTGGCAGACTCTTTCTGCGAGAGGTGGCTCACGTGTGCGACAGCTAAAATGGCGAGAAAGAGGGACCACAATTGAAGATCTCACAAAGATGCCACTTTTTGAATAGTCAGTTGCATGCAAGACGTTATGCAATAGAACAATCTGTCGCTCGAAAGGTGCTTGCTACACTGCAAATTTGCGTGACTACAAGCATGCAACAGGCACTTTGTCCCGAGCTAGCTCAGGGCTACGCGACAGAGCAGTTTGCACAACTATAGGCATGCGACACGACTCGAACATGGGCAACCTTATCTTCTTCGTTGTCAAATTGAACTTCAAAGCCAAGAAGAGTGACAGGCCTTGTACAAGATAAGAGCTCCCGCACGCGACAGGTCTTTCGCGAGAGAGGAGCTCCCGCGCGTGACATGGGCTCCCGCACGCGACAGGCCTTGAGCGAGACAATGGCTCCTGCACGCGACAGGCCTTGGGCGACAGGGTAGCTCCCACGCGCAACAAGCCTTGGATGAGATAGGGCTCTGGCACGCGACAAGCTCCCCACTTTGATAAAATGACAGTAAAGAAAACTCGGTGAACACAGCACCCATAGGCAAGATTCCCCCGTTAGCACAATGCAAGCGAGCAAAGAACACCCGAGTCATGCCTTTCGGCAATGGCTATCAAAGCTGGCGAGCACGAAATCCAAACTATTGGTTCGCCCTTTAGAAAAAACTTTGCCGAGCACATTTAAATTTGACAATCCAAGCACACGCCCAAGTACGGGATCTGAGCGGAATGATCTAGAATCTTCTAGACCTAGAGCGTGCACTAATCCGACAGAATGTCAAAAAGCTTCCTTCGACCCATTTGTCGATCATCTGACACATAAGCTTTAAGAACTGCTCTAGCAACCATCTAGAAGTGGCTTAAGAGCCACACACTTGGCCTATTGACAACCACACATGTGAAAGAGGGTTTGTCTATATAAAGGGTGTGTCGGCTTCGTGAGTCCTTAAAACAAGACAAGGACGTGCCAGCTTAGGGCGTCGAGATCAAAGCTGTGAGAACCAAACCTGCCATATGGGAAGATGCTGCATCAGCACTAGGATCTTGGGGAGCCGGAGGAGCTATTTCAGAAGTAGGAGCATCGCTCGAGGGCCCGGCCACAGCTGCAGAGTCTGGCTAGGGATCAATGGCAGTAGATCGAAAAATTGGAGTTCGTCACCATCTAACCTCTGCAGTGACTCGATAGGCTCGGGCTGATCGCCTGCCTCGACATGTTCAGGCTCATTATGCACTTCGATAGGCCTAGGCTGGTCACGAACCTCAGTAACCCCAGGCTGATTGCGCGGCTGTTGAGGAAGCCATAGACCTTCGAGATTATCCAGGTCATCCATGGCTCCATCCTCTAAATAATCGTCCAAACCTTGTGAGTCAGACTCATCCTTGGTCCCAGGAGGATGCCTCATTAGTATTGATATTGATAACAAGAAATGAGAACTAGTTACTGTTGAGTTAGAAAAAGCAGGTGGGAGACATATGAGCACAACAAATTGCTTGGATGCAAGGTCAGCGAAGTCCCTTGCACATTGTTATAGTGTTCACCGACCAAGCAAGGACGTATGGGTGGTAGCAGATTTGAGGTACCCTCATATATTATGCTTGCGATTTTCTTGTCTATTCTAACAGTTGTGATCGTATTAGGCAGGTGTCCAAATGAGGCACTAGCCACTGTCTTGTAAAGCAGCAAGCCAGGGAGAGCTTAGTTCGACATAGTTGGATCAGAAACAACTTGTGGTAAGCTCACGAAGGTAGATTGCTGGTTCTTATGAGCAAAGAACCAAGGTGCGACTTAACGCATGATCCATGATTAATAGTTGAATGTCCATGCAATTGCACTTTACAGACTCTACAAAGACAAAGACTTGGAATGCCAACCATCTTAAGCTGTACTGGCAGTAAACATTATACTTCTTTTTTCTGATTGTTATTATTCTTGTCTTTACTTTTCCATCTATTGCTCCGTTACTTTACAAATATTATTGTTTTGCAATTATCTGATTCATGAATAAAGGCCAGCCCATCATTTTCTATATTCTCTAACGCAATGTGTGAGACAGATTATGTGTTACAGGAATTGAAATGAGGCAACAGCTGGCAAACAAAAAAGTCCCTAAGCGAAAAATGCGCGAGATGGGCAAACAAAAAATTCTCTAAGCGAAAAATGCGCGAGACGGGTAAACAAAAAAGTCCCTAAGCGAAAAATGCGCGAGACGGGCAAACAAAAAAGTCCCTAAGCGAAAAATGCGCGAGACGGGCAAACAAAAAGTCCCTAAGCAAAAACTGCGCAAGACGGCAAACAAAAAAGTCCCTAAGTAAAAAATGCGCGAGACGGGCAAACAAAAAAGTCCTTAAGCGAAAAATGCACGAGACGGGAAAACAAAAAGTCCCTAAGCGAAAAATGCGCGAGACGGGCAAACAAAAAGTCCCTAAGCGAAAAATGCGCGAGACGGGCAAACAAAAAGTCCCTAAGCGAAAAATGCGCGAGACGGGCAAACAAAAAGTCCCTAAGCGAAAAATGCGCGAGACGGGCAAAAATATCTCTAAACGAGGTACGTTACCATTTTATCATATTACATTTAACGCATTATGTTCGCATCTTGGATATAAACGATATTATATTCTAACAAGTCCTTAAGCGGATAGTACGCAAGACAGGACCAATACTCCAGTAAAAGTTCTTCTTTGTACACAAAAAGTCGCAAAGAAAAACTTGGGGAGCACATAGTATGCAGGTTGTGAGGTATGGTACGTTACAATTTTATCATTGGATATGTGCTACAATTGATTGACAAAGTGCATTTAACGTATTATGTTGGCATTACGTTACAATTTTATCATTGGATATGGGCTACAATTGATTGACAAAGTGCATTTAACGTATTATGTTGGCATTCTGAATATAAAAACGATGTTATAGTCTTATCATTTCTATAAAGGCGCTATGCGAAAAATGCGCGAGATGGGCAACACATAGCCCAAAGCGAAAAATGCGCAAGATGGGCAATTCTCTAAAAGTCCCTAAGCGAAAATGGCGAGATGGGCAGTTCTCTAAAAAGTCCCTAAGCGAAAATGCGTGAGACGGGCAATTCTATAAAGTCCCTAAGCAAAAAATGCGCGAGATTGGCAAATTGTGAAATCCTCAAGCAATAAAGTGTACAGATAAATGCGATACCCAAGTACGAATTCTTCTTTAGATGTAAGTGCTTCATAAAAAGAGCTGGGGAGCACTATAGATTAACTTCTACATTAAAAGGAGTATCGAAACTAATAGTCACCCATGCATATGCGTCCTGAGGTGCTTGATCCTTAGGAAAATTAGTCTCTGGATTATCTAAATAATCTTCGTCCAAGCTTGTAAGAACCTCGACCATCTCGAGTCAACAAAAGGCTTCTAAGAGCTGGTAAGATCAGATAAATCTTTACAAATGCCTATCCTCAGAAAAGGTTCTAAATTCTCAGCATCTGGATTGAGCTTCAGCCAATCAAGAGCATGCCAAGTACAAACCACATCTGATGAAACCAAATAAGAACATATGCATTCGCTTATGGCACTTCTTGACGATGTGCCCTCATGGCCTTAACCCAGATTCGGTTTTCTTCCTCTTGGCTAATAGAAGGCACTTGACAAAAGAAATGACGATACGATGTCGTTTCTGCTACAAATAATAATGAAGTTCACTAGTTGAGCCCTCGAGGGAAGATGAAAAGACTCTTGTGATAATCCCAGGAAGAAGGCAGCAAAAGAATTTGAAAAGCCGATTCTTTATATACTCTTTCACAAGGTAAACCTTGCAAAAGAGTGGGGAGCAATTGATGTGGACTAGGTCAATTATTATTGGGCTTTTCTATAAGTCAAGCTGAAGACAATTAGGCCGAATGATAACTTAAGCCCAAGAGGAAAGAGGACTCAGAAGGCCCATAAAAGATCCATTGAGTTATTATTTAAGCTGTGGGTCTTAATGGTAATTACGCGCAAAATCACTCCTATAAATAGGTCACAGGTATTATTTTGAACTTTAAGCTCTATTTGTCTACTGAAACCCTATCTGACTTAAGCATCGGAGTGCGCGCGCAGGGGAAAACCCTTGCGCCCTCTGATGGTTTTCTATTTTGCAGAACTTTTCTGGAGACACATGGAGAAAGAAGACAATATCAATGTCAGTAATCAATCATTGTTGTTTTGGGGCAACAACAGTATTATTAGCTAGTTTTTTTTAAAGAAAAATATTTGATAATTAGATATGATGGTAGAATTATTTGGATTTGAATTTAAATGTTACGATATGATACAAATTTTTTAAACTACTAATTGAAAAGTTGGTGGCTGCAAGTCATTATATGATATATATAAAATTAGTTTTATTTATCAAATACGGTAATTACAGAATTATATATATTTATAACAACCATATTCATATACCAAAGTTGTAAAGAATACTACGAATGCGGTACTGTTACTGCGACTGTTGTTCACTATTAGCTTTTTTTTTCTTAGGAATATTGTATATCTCACTTTTATTAATAAATTGTGTGTGTGTGTGTGTGTGTGTGTGTGTATATATATTCAATATAGATATATATTATATTAAGATAAGAAATGAAGTGTAAAAGTATATATTTAATGTCGTAACGGTTTCGCGCTTGACGATTTTGAAAAACGTTTAAAAACAAAAGGAGTCGGGACCAATCTTTTTTAACTAGGTGTGATTGGTCATTTAAAATATTTATCTTATTAACAAAATCTCAAAATTAATTAAGTTTTATTAAAAAGACAATTTGTTTGGTCTGCGAAAACAAAAATCGGGTTCGGGAGTATGGTTACGCGTGGGGAAGGATTAGCACCTCCACGATGCCTGTAAAAAAAATGGTACCATAATAACCAAGTGTTATCCTTTTTGTTTTAATGAAATGGTCTTAATTTAATATTTAAAAATAATTTTTATTTTTATTACAATCAATTTTATTCTTTTTATTCAAAGTCACTTTTATTTGTAAAAAAAATCATTTTGTTTTATTTTAAAAAGTTAAATTTTATTTTTCAAAAGTGAATGTGAACCTTTTTGTATTGAAAAATTAAATCAAATATCCCAATACTCTGGTAACATTTGAAATAATTTTCCTCACCTCGAGATTTCTTAAGAATCACTACTTGTGAGTTCTATAGAATCTCATCATCGGAAGATTCACACTCGCTTAAAAATTTATTATAAATGCAAACGATGCAAACAGATAATGAATGACGCATATGAAACTTAAAAGAAATTTTATTTATTTTGATTTTATTAATGAAACTCTTGATATTGAAAAAATTAGCTAAATATCCCAATACTCTGGTAACATTTAGTTAATTCCTCTCACCTAGGGATTAGTTAAGAAATCACTACTTGTGAGTTTCATAACATCCCTTCATTGGAAGAATTTCATTTAATTATTAAAGTTCATTATTTATTTTTCTTTATTTTTTATAAAAAAATAAATTATTTATTTTCATTTTTAATAAAAATTTAAATTATTAAAAAATCATACTAAATATCCCAATACTCTGGTAACATTTAGTACGACTCTTCTCACCTAGGGATCAGTTAAGAAATCACTACTTGTGAGTTTCATAACATCCCATCATCGGACGAATTTCATTTATTTTGAAATTAATATTTATGCACATGATGCAAATAAATAACATATGATGCAAATGTATGCTTTTTATTTTTTTTATATAAATATTCCTTTATTTATTTTAAATAGAAATTCTTACTATTGAAAAATTGCACTAAGTATCCAAATACTCTGGTAACACTTAGTGAACTTCTCTCACCTAGGGATCAGTTAAGAAATCACTACTTGTGAGTTTCATAACATCCTATCATCGGACGAATTTCATTTAATTAAATTTAATTTTTATTGATTTATTATATATATTTATTATTATTATATATATTTTAAAAATAAGCATGAAATTGCATATTGAGAAATATATATCGAATATCTCAATACTCTGGTAACATTCGGTATAATTCCTCTCACCTAAAGTGTTTCGAAGAATCGCTACTTGCGAGTTCTACAAAGACTTATCATTGGGATTTCATACTTATTTTATTTTATTTTTATATATTATATTATTCTATTTATTTATTTACTTATTATTTTTGCCGTGATAATACATTAAAAACACCTAAACAAATTATTCTATAAAACAAATAAATGACTAAATAAAACGAAAAAGGAAATATACCCAAAACAGCCCAAAAGAGGGTCCAAGAGTTAGACCCAAACGACAGAGGAGTGGGCTGAAGCTGCTGGGTCGAAACAGACACGGACGGGTCGGATCCTGGGGCGGGTGAGCTCGCGGATCCTGCTTCTCCTCGGGCAGGCGAACTCGCGGATTCTGCTTTCTCCTCGCGGGCGAGCTCACGGATCCTGCTTCTCCTCTCGCGGGCGAGCGCGTGGATCTTCCCTCTCGCGGGCGAGCGCGAATCTTCCCTCTCCTTGGGCGGGCGAGCTCGCGGATCTCGTAGGGTCGAGTCCACGCGCGGGTCGCCTCCTTTATTCTTTTTTCTCAGCTATAAAAGGCAACCCTTTTTTTTAAAGCTCATTTTCATCCAATTTCTCCCCAAAAAAACTTAGAGCTTTCAGAGGCTTCCCCGGCCAGGCAATTACCGGCCGCCGCATGCCTCCACCGGTCGCCGCCTCCGGTGGCCAAAACACAAAAACTCTTCCCTTTTCGATTCCTCTCCACCACCTGAGTCCAAATCTGACCTCCGATTCACTCGAAAAAGGCCCCAACTTCACAGATTTGAACCCTCCCCGGAAAGCCCTTTTCCCCTTTTTGTTTTTGTTTTTTTTGTTGATGATTTCGGTTATGGTTTTGGTTTTTTGTGGTTTGTTGGTGTTTGGGTGTGTGTTTGCAGGTATTGGTTCGTGTTTCAGATCTGGGTTTTAGGGTTTTGGGGGTCTCGGTTTTGGGGTTTCGGGTGGTTGGTGGCTGTGAGGTTGTGTTTGGATTTTTGTGGTGAAGGCTGCTAGGTGATTGTGGTGGTGTCTCGGTGTTGGGGCTGAGCTGTTGAACTGGGTGATGAATCGGGTCTTGAGACAAAGGGTGTTTTGGTGGTCAATGGCTGAGTGTGTGGCTTGTGGAGGATTTATGTGGTGAAACGTAAACAGAGGCAGAGGGTGTGGCCGGAGGTTTGAGGGCTAGAGGGTTTTTTGTTCGGGGTTTAGGTAGTGAAGATGGGTCTGCCTGTGGAATGGTCTCCCCCGTTCCTCTGGTAGCCTGGCTGTAGAAATAGTAGTGGGAGCTTGAAGCTTGGGTCTGGCGAGGATGGTAGAGGTGGTTACGGGCCGGACCGGGACGGTTTCGGGCCGGTTTTCACCGGTTCCGGCCCTAACCATAAGAGAACCGGTCCGAACCGGTAGTAAACCGGTCCGAATATTATGAGAGGCGAACCGGCCCGGTTCGTTGGACCGGTTCGCCTCAAAACCGGACCGAACCGGTTTAAACCGGTTCGGTCCATTTTTTTTTCTTTTTAAAATTTTTATTTTTAAAAAAATTATATTAATTTATTTTAATATATATTAATATATTTTAATAATTTAATGTAGTAAATTTATTTTTATAATAAATAATGTTAATAGTTTAATTTAACAATAATTTATTATAAGTTATATTTTAATTTATTTAATTAATGTAACAATAATGTAAAAACAAACTATTATAAAATTATCTAATAAAATTATTGTTATAATAAATTAAAGTTATATTGTGAATATAATATTATAATAAAATGATATTTGATTCAAAATACAAATAATGATATTATGAATATTATTATTATATTCATTTTGCATATCTTTATTTATATTCATTTTGCATTTAAAATAATTTATTATATTTGAAATATCATTTACTTAATATTTATTCATTTATTTAATATGTTTTTAAAATATTAATTCATTTTGTATTTTAAATATTTATTTATTTTAAACATATATAAGTATAACATTAATTAATTTGGTATGTAATAATAATAATAATAATAACAACAACAACAAAAGGAGAAAAAGGAGAGAGTAGGAGACCAAAGATTTTTTACGTGGAAAACCCCTTCAAAAGTTAGAAGGGTAAAAACCACGGGACCGTAGTCCATAAAAATATTCACTATGACTAAACTTATTTACAATTTTACATACAATTTACAAAAAAAAAATTATTCTCTACTCTTCATAATTTATACGGATTGCCTTGGAAATTTCTTCCTCCTCTTCTGAATTATTATCAGCAAATTCATTGGCCATTCCAAGTTCGACATTGCGCGATTCCGCATCAAACCAATCTTTAAGGCATGTTAACATGCACAATGAATCCGGATTAAGAGTGGTTCGATGGTCTCCAATAATTCTTCCACACGTCGAGAATGCGGATTCCGAAGCAACAGAAGAAACTTGCACCGCAAAAACATCTCGGGCCATGGAAGCTAAAACTGGAAATTGTTTTTGATTTTCTTTCCACCATTGGAGAAGATCAAAGTTATCATCTACAGAAAAATCTTGACTTAAGAAAAATCCTAGCTCATTGAAGCTAGAACTCCGTCGAGTTGTTGATCCCGATCCCGATCCGCTCGCTTTTCCTTTTAGCTTCATTCTCTTTTTTGCTGCTTCCTTAATTGCGTTTAAAATTCCTTTTCCTTTTTTGCTACTTTCGGTTTCTTCGTATGAATCTTCTTCTTCTCGATTAAAGTTGAATTGCTCCCTTTCTGTTTCATAAACATTAAACAATTCTCGAAAAAGATTGTTAATTGAGGACTTTTGATCCTCAATAGAATCAAGACCAAGAAATTCTTTATAACAATCAAAAAAAATTTCTATATTTACCTCACCTTGACTAGGATCTAGTAAAGTTGCAATACAATAAATAGGAGGAATTATTTCCCAATATTTTTTAAATTTTTCCTCCTTATCATATACAAAAGAACTTAAAGTTTCATGATTCCTAAATTTTACAAATTTGTCAAACATTGTGTAGATAATAGGAACAAAATACGGTGTAGTTGGATAAAATTGAGTTGAAAATCTTTCGGTTGCATCTTTAAAAGTAGATAATAAATCAACACAATATTCAATAAAAGTCCAATCTTCTTCAAAAAGTACTAAATGTGTGCTACTTGTATAATTGTTATAAAAAGGAGTAACAAGTTCTTTATAAGGTAAAATAGAAGAAAGTAAACGATGAAGTGAATTCCATCTTGTTTCCACGGGAAGTGGAAATGCTTTAACAGGTATATTATTTGTTATACAAATTTGCTTCCATTCACGTTTATTACTTGGTGTGCGAATCCATTTTGCTAAAATTTTAATTTTATCAATTGGACCTATGCCAGTACCAGTACCACTAGAACTAAAACCACTTTGAACACATAAATTTATAATATGACATGCACATCTTGCATGAAAAAATATGCCTTGCATAACAAGGTTTAAACTTTTAATTAAATGAGGAATAGCTGCAGTATTACTTGAAGCATTATCAAAAGTAATAGCAAAAACTTTATTATTTTCTAGTCCATATAATTTACAAACTTTAGTAATATATTTATGAATAGTATATGAATTATGTGCTTCTTCTATTACATCTAAAGATAAAATTCGTTTTTGCATAGACCAATCTTCATCTATCCAATGACAAGTTGTAACAAGATAACTTATACCATTAGTACTAGTCCATATATCACTAGTTAAACTAACCCTAGATGAAATATTACTAAATTTATCAATTAAAGCTTGTCTATATTCTTTAAACATATCCATGCAATCTCTTTTTAATGTATGTCTAGAAACAGATTTATATGCGGGTTGTAAATATTTACAAATAAATTCTAAATATCCTATTTTTTCACAAATTGTGAATGGTTGTTCAGTTCTAACTACAAATCTAACTAAACCACGTCTAGCTTGAACATTATCAAAATTAAAATTTTTTCCACCATCATGCGTATTAATTTGAGATTGTTTACCTTCTAAAATTTCATTTTCTTCGGCATCAGGATTAATTTTATGTATAGTAATTAAATGCCTTTTATACGTACCTGTACCGCCACCACCTCCACCGGAGTTATAAGAGTAAACACCTTTGCACAATTTACAGATGGCACAATATTTATTCGTCTCGCCTTCTTTTGCTACAATGTCGAAATACTCCCATACCCTGCTTGTTTTTTTTCGACTAAACTTCGGTCTTGATGATGTAGCAGCAGTGGTGGCAGCTGATGATTGTGTTTGAGCATGACTTCCTCCACGACCACGACCACGACCAAACGATGGTGCCAAAGGAAGCTCCTCCTCCGGATGAATATCGGGTTCGATTTCATTAAATGATTCGTCACCCAAATTAGGAATTTCAGTGGAACCAAAAGGTCGAGAAACAGAGCATGAACGGCGAAAGAAATTTGACATTTTTATATTTTTTTTGAAAATAAATATATGTTAAAAAAAAAAAATAGATGTATGATAATATATTGGAATTTGAAAATTGAAACTTGAAAATTAAAAGTAAAATTTGCAAAATTATAAAATAAAAAGAAAAATGAAATTTATAAAGAAAATGATGATATTATAAATTTGGAATAAGGAATATATATAATATATTAGAATTTGAAAATTAAAAGTAAAATTTGTAAAATTATAAAATAAAAAGAAAAATGAAATTTAGAAAGGAAATGATGATATTATAAATTTGGAATAAGGGAATTTAAGTGAATTTGAGAGAGTTTGAGTGTATATTGAGAGAGTATGTGAGTGAAGAGAATAAGAGTAGATGAATATAGATAGTAGATTTGAGAGAAAATATAGAAGAAATGTAAATGAAAATAGAAGATTATAGAGGTATTTATAGGAAAAAAATTAGAATAAAAAAATAAAAAAAAAAAGATTGATGGGCAACGGCCATTTCAAAGTATTAATCAAACACAGAGCAGAAGGCAAGCCTCTGCTCTGCGTACTGCACTGCAGTTGCACTTGCACTGCTACTGCAGTGCAAGTGCAACTGCAAGAGGCTACAAGCCTCTTTTTCTTTTTTTTTTTAATTTTTTTTAATTTAATTAAAATAAAAAAAAAGAAAAGAAAGATTGATGGCCGGCCCATCAAAACGCAGACTCGCAGAGGGCAAGCCTCTGCGAGTCTGCATGCAGCAGTTGCACTGCAGTCAGTGCAACTGCTGCAGTTTTAATTTTTTTTTTAACCGGACCGGTTCGAACCGGTCCGGTTATGAACCGGGCCCCTAACGGGCCCGGTTATTAACGGACCGGGCCCTTACCGGGCCCGGTTCTAATAATCTGAAACCGGCCCAGCCCGGTAACAAACCGGGTCGGGCTGGTTCCGAACCGGTACTGTACCGGTTCGGATTTTGGGCCGGATTGACCCGATCCGGTTGCGAACCGGGTCGGGCCAACCCGGCCCAATAAGCATCTCTAGAGGATGGTGACAGACGAGACAACTTAAAGGGAAGGGCTATGGGTGGCTGGCAGACTAGCTGGCCAGCGGAGATGGGATGGTTGGCAATAGGCTGATTGGACAATAAACAACAACAACAAACAACAACAACAACAACAACAACAACAACAACAACAACAAATAATAATAATAATAATAATAATAATAATAATAATAATAATAACAACAACAACAACAACAACAAAAATAATAATAATAAAAATAAATAATAACAAAACAAATAATAGAAATAATAAGAAATACAAATATAATAATAACGATAATATTAGGACAAAATTAGGTGTCAACAGCTGCCCCTCTTTGCTAATTGCTGAGAATCAAGAATAGAGCAAAGACAATAGACACTAATTTTGTCCAACTTATGACTTGATCTCTTCTTTTTTTCTCTTTTCTTTTTTTTTTGTTTTTTGTTTTTTGTTTTTTTTGAAATGTAACTCTTGCAACAGAGGCAATGAAACTTTAAAATTTTTCTTTTTTTCTCTTCTTATTCTTTTTTTTTTGAAATGTACTCCTCTTGCAACAGAGGCCATGAAACTTTAAAATTTCTCTCTTTTTTTTTGAAATATGCTCCTCTTGTAGCAGAGGCAATGAAACTTAAAATTTTTTTCTTAAAATGTGCTCCTCTTGCAGCAGAGGCGATGAAACTTTAAATTTCCTTTTCTAAAAAGCTCCTCTTGTAGCAGAGGCATTGAGACTTTAAATTCCTTTTTGTTTTGTTTTTTTCTTTTTTCGAGAAAGCTCCTCTTGCAGCAAAGGCAATGAAACTTAAAATTTTCTTTTTGAAATGTGTTCCTCTTGCAGCAGAGGCAATGAAACTTTAAATTCTTCTTGAAATGTGCTCTTCTTGCAGCAGAGGCAATGAAACTTTAAATTCTTCTTGAAATGTGCTCCTCTTACAGCAGAGGTGATGAAACTTTAAATGTTCTTTTATGAAAATACGCTCCTCTCGCAGCAGAGGCAATGAAACTTTAAATTTTTTTTTTTAAATATGCTCCTCTTGCAGCAGAGGTAATGAAACTTTAAATTTCTTTCCTGGAATGTGCTCCTCTTGCAGCAGAGGCAATGATACTTTAATTTTTTTTTAAATGTGCTCCTCTTGCAGTAGAGGCGATGAAACTTTAAAAATTTTGCCCAGAGGACTTAGAATTGGTGCCCGGAGGTCTTATGATTTGTGCCCGGAAGACTTGAATTCCTTTTCTGAAGAGTGCTTCTCTTGCAGCAGAGGTATGAAACTTTAAAAATTTTGCCCGGAGGACTTGAATTCTTTTTTCTGAAAAGTGCTCCTCTTGCAGCAGAGGCAGTGAAACTTTAAAAATTTTGCCCGGAGGATTTAGAATTTGTGCCCGGAGGACTTGAATTCCTTTTCTAAAAAGTGATCCTCTTGCAGCAGAGGCATTGAAACTTTAAAAATTTTGCCCGAAGGACTTAGAATTGTTGCCCGGAGGTCTTATGATTTGTGCCCGGAGGACTTGAATTCCTTTTCTGAAGAGTGCTCCTCTTGCAGCAGAGGCATTGAAACTTTAAAAATTTTGCCCGGAGGACTTAGAATTGGTGCCCAGAGGTCTTATAATTTGTGCCTGGAGGACTTGAATTCCTTTTCTGAAAAGTGCTCCTCTTGCAGCAGAGGCATTGAAACTTTAAAAATTTTGCCCGGAGGACTTAGAATTTGTGCCTGGAGGACTTGAATTCCCTTTCTGAAAAGTGCTCCTCTTGCAGCAGAGGCATTGAAACTTTAAAAATTTTGCCCGGAGGACTTAGAATTGGTGCCCAGAGGACTTGAATTCCTTTTCTGAAAAGTGCTCCTCTTGCAGCAGAAGCATTGAAACTTTAAAAATTTTGCCAGGAGGACTTGAGATTTTGCCCAGAGGACTTACAATTTGTGCCCGGAGGACTTAAATTCCTTTTCTGGAAAGTGCTCCTCTTGCAGCAGAGGCAATGAAACTTAAAAATTTTGCCCGAAGGATTTACAATTTGTGCCCGAGGACTTAAATTCCTTTTCTGGGAAGTGCTACTCTTGCAGCAGAGGCATTGAAACTTTAAAAACTTTGCCCGGAGGACTTACAATTTGTGCCCAGAGGACTTAAATTCCTTTTCTGAAAAGTGTTCCTCTTGCAGCAGAGGTATTGAAACTTTAAAAATTTTGCCCGGAAGACTTGGAATTGTGCCGGAGGTCTTAGAATTGGTGCCCTGAGGACTTGGAATTGTGCCCAGAGGTCTTATAATTTTTCTTGAGATTTAACATTGGTGCCCGGAGTACTTGAGAATTTGAAATTTGTGCCCGGAGGACTTGAAATTGTTTATCTTCTAAAAATAAATCTTCAATCTTGATTAAACATGGCACTAGTCAAATTGGGTTTGAAATTTTCTTTATCATGAGCAAACTTGACCCCTCTTTTTTTTTTGGAAAAGGTTGCATAACCTTTAAAATCTTGATTGGATGGTGTCGAGCCTTCGGCTTGAGAAACATGTTTTAATCTCAAAATTTTCACAAAAACTTTCTATGCTGATGTTGTATGATATTGTGTATGTATGCATGTATGCATGGCACTCAATCCTGTACACTGTCTAACTTTGAAATTCCTTCTTGTCTTGCCAAAAAAGGCACATTATTTGCCTTTTTTTATTTTCTTTGCCCCCAACATGATCATGAAAGCTTTTTTCTGTTTCCTATTTCTGCAGATTTCTTGTACTCACGTCTTAGCCTTTTGACGAAAAGCACCAAAAATTTTCCTCATAAGTATTTTCCAAAGGGAATGAATCTAATTTTCGCAAGTGATATTTGATCTTTTCGAAAGATTGTGATTATTTTTCAAGATGAGTGACAAAAATCCTATTCGGATCTTTTCAACTGAACAATTGAAAGTTTGGTGTACCAGGATGTTTTGTTTGAGGAATACTTTGCCACTTATCAAAAAAAGAAACAAAAACAAAAAAAATGATTTCTTTCTTGGCTCAAAATGGTTTTCTTAAAGTACCATCACTTTTCTTCCCTTTTTTTTTTACAAAATTCTGAATGAGAAGAGAAACAAAATATTTACAACTTGGTTTGACAATCTCTTAAATTCTCGAATAATGGCGTTCCACAAATGCCAAGATAAGATAAAATGACTGAGGTCCTTTCTGTTTAAGAAGAGTACTTACAAGAAGAAAGGCTCAAACTTTTTCGAAACAATGTCGGGCAATTAAGTGACATCAAAATCTTTGGATACCTTGAGGGTTTCTCAGAGTTTGTTGATTCTTTTTCCATGTTTTCAATTCACGTCACTGTTTGATTTGTTGCTCTGAGAGTTCATTGTTTGCTCTAGACTGCCCTTTTCGGGTTTTCACCCTAAAGCTCCACTCTTTCTTTTCTTTTTCTTTTCTTTTCTCTATTTTTTTTTTATTGATTAGTTGTTCCACCATGCATTCAAGAATTCAAATTTCATTCAAACCAAAGAATGGCG
Source organism: Heritiera littoralis (assembly GCA_031772115.1). NCBI lineage: Eukaryota > Viridiplantae > Streptophyta > Magnoliopsida > Malvales > Malvaceae > Heritiera > Heritiera littoralis. The sequence continues at coordinate 556,219 of JAPDPK010000190.1, read as the reverse complement.
AGAATCTTCCAAAGAAGAGCTCTTCGATACAAGCATCCATACTTGATCAAAATGGACTTTTAAGTTAGTAATGTAGGCCATGGTTCAAGGTTCAGAAAGAATAGATAAATAGGCCCAAAACGTGTTTGAAGGTGATCAATCCAAGAATCATTTCTTCTCATATGAATATCTATCATTTTCACTCTTCGAAGCACTTTTCTTTTTCTACTTTTTGATGTATCTCTTTTTCTTCTTCTTTTCTTTCTTTCTTTTTTCTCTCTTTCTTCTTTTCTTTTTTCAAAATCCTATTCATCCTTTGAAGCATCTTTCTTTGTGTACTTTCACATGTATCCTTCCTCCTTTCTCTTTCTTTTTTTCTTTTTTCATTGATTGGTAACCAAGATTTCAAAAACATAGTAAACCTTATTTGATAGAAAACAAAAGCTTAATCATTTATTTTCTTTGAAAAGATATTTTCTGCACATGCCCCCCAGTGTGGAGGGTGATCCTTGGAGGAGGTTTATTATGAAAGAAGTTATCAGGCTCAAACGGGGCAGCAAAAGGATAATGTTTATATTTGTGAATGGAATGTGAAAGACGGCCATTCATTGTCTCAAATTAAGATGCTTATATTGAAAAGCAATTCTTAGGACAAGTTTTTCTTTTGGCTTTTAAAATCATCTAAATATCATGTTTGCATGGTGTCACGATCAATTTCATTTTTTTTCTTTCTTTTTTGTTTTTTTTTCTTTTTTTCTTTTTGATTTCCTTGTAAAGCAACACTTTAATATGACAGAACTTAACCTCACACACCGAAAATTCATTTAAGGAAAAAGGTGATGCGCGACTCAAGGTATTATACAGATGGACAACAGTGAAAAATCCTCAACTTTGGCTTTCTCTCTTTTTTTTTTCTTTGCTTTTTTTTGTTTTCTTGTCCCAAAACATGGGCGAAAAGGCATCTCGGGAGTACAAGATTGAAAAATTCGGGATTTGTACAACAATTTAGGTGGAAATGTATTTCAAAATGATCTTGCCACATATTTGACCGCCATTATCCAGAATCTTTGAGATTGTCATTGATTTCCAAAAAATTCTCAAAAATTTTTGCAAATCGGTTATTTCTTGAAAATCATTAACAATAAAGCCCTATCATGGTCAAAGCGAAAACAAAATCGAACTTTCAAAAATTTATGTTCCAATTTGGCTTTTTTGGCTTTCGACTGACTTAGATTTTATGAAGATGTGATCCAAGAATGATTTAATACATTCATCTTTGACAGTAATCACCAATTTTCTTGGAATCACTTTTATCATTAATGTGAAGAAAAGAAACATTCTTATCATATGCCACTGGAAAATAACTTATGCAAAAAATTGTACTCATACAATTATCACCTAGGCCAACGGAAATGACAAGTATTTTCCAACAAAATACAGGCTTCAAAATCTCACAATCTCTTTCTTCCTTTCCCTCCAGATTGATCTGCCAAAATGCCATGATTTTACACCAAAGTGGACTTCCACTGTTCCATAAGTTCTCGAGTCAAGATTCCACCATTGATGAGCTCTTCAACCCTTTCCTTCAACTGTCTGCATTTTTCTGTTGAATGCCCAATTGCCCCCATATGATAGTCACATTTGTTGTTCGGGTCATAGCTCTTAGCTACTGGGTTTGGTGCTGTCCTCAAAGGTATAGGGGCCAAATATTGGTTTTTTATCAAAAAGGGCAAAAGATCGGAGATTGGAATTGAGATTTTTCCTTGATTGCTTCTCGATCTTTTTCTGCTGTTTATTGATTGTTGAGGAGGTTGAGCTACTGGCCTAGGCATAAAGATAGGCGCATGAGCAATCGTTGGAAGGTAAGAGTTTGTTTGGAATCCTGGTCGCGGGATTGGTGAATAAAGATAAGGATCACAGGAAGCATTGTTCGAGGTTGGACGGTATGATGGGTGAGACAAATAGGGATTATATGGAATGGAATTTCTAGGAAATTGTCCCTCAAATGTCGTAGCTTGCGCTTCTTCTTCCATTCTTTCTGGCCTATTATCGGCTATGTCACCTATCTTAATCTTGCCCCTCTTGATTGCATTCTCAATCATCTCTCCAGAGGCTACCATGTCGGCAAAATTCTTAGTAACACTCCTAATCATCTTGTCATAATATGGTGCCTAGAGGGTACTAAGAAACAGAGTTGCAGTCTCTTTTTTCGTGAGGGGAGGCTGGACTTGGGTAGCAACATTCTTCCATCTCTGGGCATATTCTCTAAAGCCTTCAGTAGCTTTCTTCTCTATGGATTGCAAAGATAAACGATCTGGGGCTAGATCCACAATATGCTTATAATGGGCGACAAAAGCCTTTGCCAAATCTTCCCATGAGCGAACATCTCCCCTGCCCAATTGTGTATACCACCTAGCAGCAGATCCTTTAAGGCTATCTTGAAAAACATGGATCAATAACTTGTCATCATGCACATGCGCTGTCATCTTTCTGCAGTACATAGTGATATGGGCCTTTGGACAAGTGGTCCCATCGTATTTTTCAAATTCTGGAGCTCTAAACTTTGACGGAATGACCACACCAGGTACTCAGCATAATCTGGCTGCATCTAAAGATCCATGGAAATTCATTCCTTCTACAATCCGAAGTCTTTCTTCTATAAGCTCTATCTTTTGTCGGGAACTTGAGCCTTTTTTCACTTGTGGCATCCCTTGCTTTTTGTGACTATCCAAATTAGCAACATGAATTGGTTCGAGGAGGTTCATGGCGGGAGTTGCATGCCCTTGAAACTGAATAGGGTCGACTGCAGACGGCATATTAGGGCACACATAACCCTCGGTGGGCATTGCTTGTGGCTCTTGAGATGATTGGGTTTCTCGTGAGCCAATGTTAACTGGATAAAAAGAATCCTCCGCATTTCGTAACCGATGGCCCTCTTGAGTAGCTAATTGTCCCATTTTTCCATTGTTCAGCTTCCCCAACAAACCTGCCATCTGTGATAATTGCTCTCTCATCTCTTGTTGAGCTCTTTCCATCCTTTCCATCCGAGTCATTTCTGTCTCTTCCATAGTCCAAAACTATCTCCGAAGTTTTTCAATGATCAAGCTATCTACACCAAATCTTTCATAACTCCAAAATTAGATGTCATGCTTGCCATGCTAATATGAAGCTTTTATTGTATTGAAATTGTATATCCACATGTAAAATAAATTTCAACCTTGTTATTATTTTACAATATCACAAGTCACTCATCAAAAGGAAAAAAAAAATATAAACTGAAAATTGTTTTTGTTGTTTTTTTTCTTTTTTTGGAAACAGTTATCGTTAACCTTATTATTCTTCTGTCAAGATCGTATTATACACATATGAATGAAGTGAATGCAAACTTATATAAAATCTTGTAACCTTCATATTCACATAGGAATTGTTTACAAGATTCAAAAATTCCTTACTAACTATCCCTTATTCTAGTGCTCTCAACATTCAAAGCCTTTCAAAAACCAATTTCACAACAACAGCTACCCTTTTCACCCTCTAAATTCTAATCAAGTGTGGCAGATTCCTGGTTGACCATTTCATGAAAAGTCGATCGATCTCCATTTGCTAATGATTCAATATGTAATTGTTCTGGAAACGACAGCGACACTTGAAAATGAACCATTTTAGTCCCTCCAAAACTTTCAAGCATCTTTATAATCTTAGCTAGCTTCCCCTTTATCTCTCGTATATCATGTCAGCAAAATTCTTCTTGATTATTCTCCAAAGTAGTAAGTCTAGCTTCAAATTGATCTCCGATATCTTTGACTTTCTTTAATCCAAAAAGACAAATACTCTCCTTATTATGTGATGTGAATGCATTAATGTAATGAGATATGCTATGCTAAAACTTAAGAATAAAAGAATCAAAATTTTTCTCATTTAAATTCAATGAATTCTTTCTTTCTTTCTTTTTTCATTTTGGAATTTGATGATTTCTCCTCCTTTTTTTTTTAAGAATAAATTTTCTTTTTTCTCTTTTTTTTAATAAAAAATCTTATTTTTACACCACAATTTATTTTCTTTAATTTCCTTTTTTATTTAATCTATTTTTAAAGGAATGTGACAATGCACTTTCCTTTTATTTTCTCATCAAAATTCCTCTTTCTTTTTAATGTCTATGCATTAGTTTAAAAAATAAAAAACATTATCGTTATTTTTTAAATATTATTAAAGAATGAATGGATGTTTTCATGTTATTTTTGACAAAGGAGAGAAATCGAATAAGTCTTTGTTTTACTCTATAAAATTGTAAAAAATGTGAAATTTTGTTTGAAAACAAATATCTTTTGATTTTATGAGAGCATGAATTTGAAAATCAATAGAGTTATGATATGAAAAAAGGTAGTAAAATGTTCCCTCATGTGTCCTAATTTCAGGATAATCTCTACAAAAATTTGACATGGCTCTACCTAAGGTTGGACTTTAAGGTTCTCTATATGCTGAGCTTGGTTTTGAGAAACTAAAGGTTCCCAAATCATTTCTTACTGATGTCCACTCTGGACTAGTAGAGAAATAATTTGAGTGGGAGTATTTCACTTGTCATTGCGGAGGTGATTACCTCATGAGAGCATAGCTACTCTATCCCGTCCTAAGAGGGATGGAACCCGGGTATAGGGCTCATGTTATGAAAATACAAATGTAAGTGTGTGTAGAGGGAACACATTAAATGTTCATTACATTATAACCCTTATCCTACATGCCCCACAATTTATTAGCAATAATATATACAAATAAAGAATGCTATAAAATAATCAACATAATTAAAATACAAATGCAACTAATTATTTTAAAATTAAAGAAATTAAATTTAAATATTAGTTAAGACCTTTAAATTAAAACTTAGGATAACACATGATTAATAAATGGCTTGACCCTCAAAAAGTCCCCAGTGGAGTCGTCAAGCTGTCATAACGGTTTCGCGCTCGACGATTTTGAAAAACGTTTAAAAACAAAAGGAGTCGCCACCAACCTTTTTTGACTAAGTGTAATTGGTCACCTAAAATATTTATATTTTTAACAAAATCTCAAAATTAATTAAGTTTTATTAAAAAGACAATTTGTTTGGTCTGCGAAAACAAAAATCGGGTTCGGGAGTACGGTTACGCGTAGGGAAGGATTAACACCCCCACGACGCCCGTAAAAAAAACGGTACCATAATAATCAAGTGTTATCCTTTTTGTTTTAATGAAATGGTCTTAATTTAATATTTAAAAATAATTTTTATTTTTATTACAATCAATTTTATTCTTTTTATTCAAAGTCACTTTTTATTTGTAAAAAGAATCATTTTGTTTTATTTTAAAAAGTTAAATTTTATTTTTCAAAAGTGAATGTGAACCTTTTTGTATTGAAAAATTAAATCAAATATCCCAATACTTTGATAACATTTGAAATAATTTTCCTTACCTCGAGATTTCTTAAGAATCACTACTTGTGAGTTCTATAGAATCTCATCATCGGAAGATTCACACTCGCTTAAAAAATTATTATAAATGCAAATGATGCAAACAGATAATGAATGATGCATATGAAACTTAAAAGAAATTTTATTTATTTTGATTTTATTAATGAAACTCTTGATATTAAAAAATTTAGCTAAATATCCCAATACTCTGGTAACATTTAGTTAATTCCTCTCACTTAGGGATCAGTTAAGAAATCACTACTTGTGAGTTTCATAACATCTCATCATCGGAAGAATTTCATTTAATTATTAAAGTTCATTATTTATTTTTCTTTTTTTTATAAAAAAATAAATTATTTATTTTCATTTTTAATAAAAATTTAAATTATTGAAAAATCATACTAAATATTCCAATACTCTGGTAACATTTAGTACGACTCTTCTCACCTAGGGATCAGTTAAGAAATCACTATTTGTGAGTTTCATAACATCCCATCATCGGACGAATTTCATTTATTTTGAAATTAATATTTATGCACATGATGCAAATAAATAAAATATGATGCAAATGTATTTTTTTATTTTTTATATAAATATTCCTTTATTTATTTTAAATAGAAATTCTTATTATTGAAAAATTGCACTAAGTATCCCAATACTCTGGTAACACTTAGTGAACTTCTCTCACCTAGGGATCAGTTAAGAAATCATTACTTGTGAGTTTCATAACATCCCATCATCAGATGAATTTCATTTAATTAAATTTAATTTTTATTGATTTATTATTTTTATATATATTTTATTATTATATATATTTTAAAAATAAGCATGAAATTGCATATTGAGAAATATATATCGAATATCCTAATACTCTGGTAACATTCGGTATAATTCCTCTCACCTAAAGTGTTTCGAAAAATCGCTACTTGCAAGTTCTACGAAGACTTATCATTGGAATTTCATGCTTATTTTATTTTATTTTTATTTTTATATATTATATTATTCTATTTATTTATTTACTTATTATTTTTGCCGTGATAATACATTAAAAACACCTAAACAAATTATTCTATAAAACAAATAAATGACTAAATAAAACGAAAAAGGAAATATACCCAAAACAACCTAAAAGAGGGCCCAAGAGTCAGACCCAAACGGCAGAGGAGTGGGTTGAAGCTGTTGGGCCGGAACAGACACGGACGGGTCAGATCCGGGGGCGGGTGAGCTCGTGGATCCTGCTTCTCCTCGGGCGGGTGAGCTCGCGGATTCTGCTTTCTCCTCTGGCGGGCGAGCTCACGGATCCTGCTTCTCCTCGAGCGGACGAGCGCGTGGATCTTCCCTCTCGCGAGCGAGCGCGAATCTTCCCTCTCCTTGGGCGGGCGAGCTCGCGGATCTCGTCGGGTCGAGTCCATGCACAGGTCGCCTCCTTTATTCTTTTTTCTCAGTTATAAAAGGCAACCCCTTTTTTTTAAAGCTCATTTTCATCCGATTTCTCCCCAAAAAAACTTAGAGCTTTCAGAGGCTTCCCCGGCCAGGCGATTACCGGCCGTCGCCTCCGGTGGCCAAAACACAAAAACTTTTCCCTTTTCCGATTCCTCTCCACCACCTGAGTCCAAATCTGACCTCTGATTCACTCGAAAAAGGCCCCAACTTCGCATATCTGAACCCCCCGAAAGCCCTTTTCCCATTTTTGTTTTTGTTTTTTTTGTTGATGATTTCGGTTGTGGTTTTGGTTTTTTGTGGTTTGTTGGTGTGTGTGTGTGTGTGTGTTTGCAGGTATTGGTTCGTGTTTTAGATCTGGGTTTTAGGGTTTTGGGGGTCTCGATTTTGGGGTTTCAGGTGGTTGGTGACTGTGGGGTTGTGTTTGGATTTCTGTGGTGAAGGCTGCTGGGTGATGGTGGTGGTGTCTCGGTGTTGGGGCTGAGCTGTTGAACTGGGTGATGAATCGGGTCTTGAGACAGAGGGTGTTTTGGTGGTTAATGGCTGAGTGTGTGGCTTGTGGAGGATCTCTGTGGTGAAACGTAGACAGAGGCAGAGGGTGTGGCCGGAGGTTTGAGGGCTAGAGGGTTTTCTGTTCGGGGTTTGGGTAGTGAAGATGGGTCTACCTGTGGAATGGTCTCCCCTGGCCTGGCTGTAGAAATAGTAGTGGGAGCTTGAAGCTTGGGTTTGGCGAGGATGGTGACAGATGAGACAACTTGAGGGGAAGGGCTATAGGTGGCTGGCAGACTAGCTGGCCAGTGGAGATGGGATGGTTGGCAGTAGGTTGATTGGACAATAAACAACAACAACAACAACAACAACAACAACAACAACAACAATAATAATAATAATAATAATAATAATAATGATAATAATAATAATAATAATAATAATAATAATAATAATAATAAAAATAATATAAATAATAACAAAATAATAATAATAATAACCAAAATAATAATAATAAAAATAAATAATAACAAAACAAATAATAGAAATAAAAAGAAATACAAATATAATAAGAATGATAATATTAGGACAAAATTAGGTGTCAACATTTAATAAAAATTTATATTTGATACGTTATTAGTGAAAAATTTTAACTCCACAAATAAAATTAAAATCTTGTTGCTTTGTTTTTGAATTAGGCAATGAATTTAGACCTAAAATAATGCAAAACTAGCTACAACTACCAAGTCATCCAGTTTTTTTTTTTGGAGATTATAGTCATGGTTTAGAGAAATGTTAACTGATGCCTTTAAGATGATATTTGATAGTAGAAAATATATGTAATTAATATATGGATTTATATGATGCATTAATAGTGTATAGTTTCTATATACTGTCAATGCAAAAGAAATTGACATATTATCAATAAGTTTTTATGAGCAAATTAAAAAAAAAAATTATTTGTACTTATTTTTAAGGACTTGTCATCTTTTTAGTTTGCATATTAGTGATGTGTTAACTTTTAATGTATTGACAGTGTATAGAGACTATACACTGTTAGTGTATCATATATAAACTCTTAATATATTGATTTTTTCTTGATTTTAGAGAAAACAACACATTAAAATGTAATTTTTTAAAATAATAATTGATAATCATCCTTAACTAGTGTTTTATATAAAATTATAAATCCTTAGTTAATTAATTATAATAAAAATGAAATTAGTTGTTCTAAAATAAAGGCCCTTCTTATTGGCTAACACATTGACATTCATGAGAGGGAACAAAAACTTTTGTAGAACGACTACAAGTCTAGAACAAAGCCCTCCCTCTCTTCTTCTAGAATTTATTCTTGGTCGTATAAGATAATTGAAATTTTTTAGACTTGATTTTTCTAATAAGATCACATGCTAAAAAGAATTAAACCCTTATTTAAATCATGTTATATTTCAACTCTTTTGATGAATAACTAGATGGGGTTTTTTGATTTGATGAAATCAGAGAAAAATTATTAGTGCCTTCGGATCGATCATTATCACCCGACTTCAACCATTTGAGAGAAATTGGATGAAATATTGATATTAATTCATAGAAGCTCTACATTTGAATATGTCTTGTGTCACTGTTTTCGAGCTGGGATTTGTTTTTAATTTTTTTTCCATTAATTATACCCATTAATTAGGTCAAACAAACAAAAACAGTTAACAACTAGGTTTCTTGCGTCTTCTGAAAAAATTGAGAGTTTGAAAGTGCAATAATTATAAAGATCAATGGAAATATTAGTAAATTTGATCTATAATTTGCAATGTTAAATAATGTAAAAAAATTCTAAATATAATTATATAATGAAAAAGTATTTGATACATTATGAAAGTTTTTATTCCACAAACAAATTAATAAAGTAATATATAATTTCTAAGATATATTATTTTGTGAAATTAAAAATTTCCTCTGTCAATATATCAAATAAGAACTCTTTATAAAAGATGTTTGTTTTTATCTTATTTAATTTTTTTTTTTTTTATCTTAATTACTAGCTTTACACCAATCAGATATACATATGTATGTGTGCACGGATGCAGGTAGGCTTCAAAGCCATGTATATAGTCAAATTAATTCTCACTCTAACACAATATTTTCACAATTAAACTATTAGAGCCATTAATCCCCTGCATTAGGAACTAAGAAGTTAAGAAAATCTAGAGGATCATCACCTTGGTCTATAACCCAATTGCTAAATGCAAACAAAACAAAAGTAAATATAGGAAAACTAAACCTAAGTTCAACCAAATACACATACAAAAAAATTCAACCAAGTAATTATCTAAAAACATAAAAACATAAAGTAGAATTAGTTAAGCAACTGCAACAACATGAGAATTAATGGTAAAAATCTAATAACTTTTTTTTTTGAAATGGTAAAAATCTAATAACTTAATTATATGAATTAAGCAGCTGCCTCTTCTTGAAACCTATCCACCATTTCATAAACAGCAGCTGCAATTTCATTCACCGAAGTTAGCTTACAATTATCGTCAACCTGTCCCAGAAAAAGAATCAAATTAAATCCCATGCTAATAATCAATAAAATTGCATAAAAAAGATGAAATGTTGAAGAAACTGATAATTATGATTGATTAATTAATTAATTACCTTAACACTGAAAGAATAAAGGACCATATTTTCAACAGATGTGACATTAAGGTGAAGCACGATAAGGCTCAGAGAGTGAAGCCCGGAAACCATTTTTAACAGCTGTTTTGGGTGTCTTTTCGATAGTATTTTGAGGTTTGCATGGCTCTCCACCATTGTTACTTCAACATCAGCAACAGATGACGACCGTTTCTCAGCCATTGACTCGCCGGGGGCCGCCGCGCAGCTAAGGTGGGTACCGGGGGAGCCAGTCGAGTACTGAGGAAAGGAAAAGAAATCCGAGAAGAGTGAAGAAAGCGTGGAGTCATCTGATCCTTTTTCCATTCGTTTCCGAGCTTCCAAAGATTGAAGGAGTTGTTCTAATTCCTTTACGAAATTAATTGCTCCCCCTATGATTGATGCTTGGTCACCCTATGAAAATAAAGATAGACTTTCAAAGCACTTTTTCTGTTGTCAATGAAAGCAATATTGCAAAAAAAGCATGTGAAAAAGAACGAAAAAAAAGTACCCTTTGGACGTAAGAGACAGGCATCATAGACCTAAGCTCCGCAAGATAATCATTCATTTGCCTTCTCCTTTTTCTTTCGACAACAATATGAGTCATCCTCTGATTCTCTATTTCTTGTCTGTTCTTGGCACTTTTGGTTCGCCGTCTCTTCCGCCGGAACGACGGGGAGTCTGCTGGGGGTTCTGCCGGAGAGAATCCAGTGGTGACAAAGCCATTATCTGGGGAAGAAGAGTTGGAGTTCCATTCCTTTAAGGGCTGGTACACCATTAAAGAAGGTAATGAGGAGCCCCAAGTTGCACTGAAACCAAAGCCTCCACTTTCAGCAAGAGTTTCTTCAGTACTACAGTAAGCGTTTTCTACTTGTTGTTGAAAGCCAACGTCATAGCTGCAGGGTCCGCTTCCTCCTCCTAAGCTATAGAAGTCTTTGCTGTCATAACAAAAAGGGTCTTGCTGAAACACCACAGCTTCTAATGCCATGATCTCTCTTAATTTCTTTCGCTCACAGTTCTATTCAGAGCTGGCTTTAATTTTCTTTGTTGTCAAACAAACTGTTTCAATTAGCCTATTAGAACTATGCTCTGAACAAAGAACTTGGAAACACTGACCACAAACTTGGGCTCTTTTCCTACAATCTGAGAAGTGTTCCTTGTCTACCATTTATTAATTGTTTTAATCTGCAGACACCAGGCTGCACGAGAGATCTTGTGAAGGCTAAGGAGAGAGAGAAACAGAGACAAAGACAGGGAGACGGGGAGACAGGGAGATTCTCTCATTATAGTAAAATATTAAGAAATAGTATTTCTTTAATGCAATAGAACAAGTCTTCCAAGATTTCGATTGGTAGGAAGATTTTTCACTTTAATTCAGAGGTGGGGTTACCAGGTTGGTTTTTTCTTTAATTTTTTGGGAGGGGAATGATTAGTTAAAAGAGAATTAAAATGCAGAGTAGTTCAGGCTGTAGTACATTATTCCCAATTCCCATTGGTAACAGTAATAATATTAATAATAAAGCAGAGTTTCTTCTATCTCGTGAAGTTGGTTTGGTTTGATTTGGTCATAATGACAATTTAGACAAGTAAAACCTGGAGGATTAGAGGAGTACGTGGCAGATTTGCAGAGCAAAGACAGAAGCGAGACGCAGGGGAAACACAGAGAAGAGTCAGGCGGGGGAGAATCCATGACCATGAGCATGACCATGTGACTACACAAGCAAATGTAAAGTCTCTGCAATCATCTACGATAAGGACTAACTTACTCCATTTCCAAGAACATGTCTTCTTTCTCTCTCTTTTCCCTAAACTATAATTATTTTTCATTTGCCCTTTGTTAATTACTACAAAGTACACAAATAATTTGTTAATTGTTCACATTTTTTTCTTTTTACGTTATTGTCAGCACTTAGTACAAATTGTTATATTAAGTAAGGCCTAGGTTCAAACACCATATACAGCGTCACTGATTCTCTCTAGGCTGAAAAAAATTTAAAAAAAATTAATTTGAATAAGAAGGTTCATATTAGTCCGAAATAGGTTATAAAAAATTTAATTTGGATTAAATAAATGATACCATTAAATCGTATACATTCAACTTGATTCAAACACAAGTTATAACCAAATGCTAAGGTTGTAACAAAGAGAACGTTTGATGAACTGTTTGTGAATAAATTTGGTTTCTGTTCATTTATTAATTTTAACAAATGATTATGAACAGATTATGTTTCTTTTTTTTTTTTGGTACATGAACAGATTATGTTTCATTTGTTTATGTTTGCGAACAAACCTGTTTAGGGTTTATTTAAAATTCATTTGATTAATGAATCATTTAATGTTTGTTAAATTACATATTTACTCATATGTCATTTTAATATATAATTATTAAAATTACATGTTTATGTAGAATTTTTTAATTTTTTTTTCCGGTCTAGACCATCCGGTATCCCCATACCTTTGGTATAGGACTAATCCGGATTCGAGCTGGGCAAGACCCAAAGGGCGGCAAAGCTCTCCCTCAAGAGTTTTAACACAGCTACATACCCAGGGACTCGAACTCGAGACCTCTGGTTAAGCTAGAACAGCCCCTTGCCAGCTGATCTACGTGTTCTTGGGTGTAGAATTTTTTAATTTGATGTTATATATATTAGGGTGAATATAATTTGTTTGTATAATTTTTTTGTTTAATACTCACAAACTTGTTCGATTAATGTTCAAGAACATGTATTTGTGAACATTTTCGTTTAATATTTATGAAAACTTGTTTGTGAATATGTTTGTTAAAATTCATGAACAAACTTAATGAACATAAACCGAACAAAAATAATATTAAAAAATAAATGAACGAGCACAAACATAATAATATTCATTTATATTCAATTCGATTACACCCCTACTAAATACATTATTATTTAACATTTTATAACTTGTGATATTTAAATCAAAAGTTTAATTTTATATTTCAATTAAAAGTTCAAGTTCTAATTAAAACAAAACCCATAATTACAACTCAAAATTTTCAATAACCAATTTGAAACCAAACCGAATTTATGCGAATCAATTCAGATCAAATGTTTTTCTTTTGTGATCGGAATACAAATAATAAATTAAAAAGACCACATAAATTCAATCCAATAAGAAAATTTAAAAATTCAATCCAATATCACCACTATTACTCTATTTCTCTCATTTCTTCATCTTACCACAACAATACCAAACTATCTAAACATGGAAAGGGAATCACCAAAAAGCCTTTAATACCTCATTTCTTGCAATCTAAGCAAGCATACCAAAGCCGGTTCAACTTTTAGAGGCCTCCACGATTTTTTTTTTCAGAGTAGTAGAGGCCTCGACATTTCAGACGAACCATTTCCTAACTAAACAGACAAACCCCAAACTTGATTCGGCTATCAAAGGCTTTAACATTATATATCTGATAAAAAATTTGAAATTTTTTATTGGTAAATATTAGTATAGTATTAATTTTGATAAGATGATAAACTAATAATTCACTCACATTAATCGTATCTCAAATTAATGACGTATTTTGCTTGAAATTTAAATTTTCAGAAACACCATTTAAATAAATCCAGTTGCTCTTTATTTCCAAAAAAAAAATCCAGTTGCTTTTCAACGAGGTATTCACTTAGTGACAAAAAAAAATGTCTTAGGTTTTTAAATCTTAAATTCAAATTTTATCGTGTGTAAATTCGTGTTTAGTTATTGAGTAGTTATTTACTTATTTAGATAGTTGGACCAAGTGATTTTCATATGATTACAAATTCTATAAATGTAATAATTATAACTTTTTCATATAATGTACTGTTTTAAAAAATTAAATAAATCCAGTCGCTCCATACATCGAATAAAAAAACACTCTTCTCTTTTCATTATTTAGAAATTAAATTTTGCTTTTCTTGTGTGTGTGTGTGATGACATTTCACCAATGTAGAAAATTGTTAATCACACATCGTTCTTTAATGCAATTTGAAATTGTATCCAAGCTTTTAAATTACAATTGGCATTCTTAATTATGTGTCTATTCATTATCCTAATAATTTATAATAAATTAAATTCAAATATGTTATTTCAAATCGTCTCTCTACACAGCTGATAAAGTATATTTTAACTTGAATCGTATACACACAATATATTACAGTAAAGTTACATAGATTTTCAATGAATTGTTAAACAAAATATATGATATTGTTGGGAAGATATGAAACCATCCAAACAAATATTATAATTGTAGATCCTTCTCATATAGATCATTATTAATTTGAATTAGGAGTGCGTTTCAAAATCCAAATTTCAATGTTCTTCCGATGGTATTTTAATCTTAAACAGGTTCTCAACATCAGTTCGTCACTCTAACCAAACAATTTCTCTACATTATGGTTTACAAATCCTAAAAAGTCATCAATAGCATTCAATATCATCTTTTTACCTTATTATTTGAGTTGAGTTTAGGCAAAGATAGAAGACAATGGTGAAGAAAATGGATTAACTAAGTGTTGAGTTGAAGATATGAAGAAGTTGAGAAAATGAATGCCAAGGGATTGGATATCAATGCTGTGCTTGCTGATGGAAGCAGGAAAATCAAATCTCAAAATTTAAGTCCTTGAAGGTTCTTTTTTTTTTTTGGTAATAGTCCTTGAAGGTTCTTAAATAGCATGGCTCATAATCTCCTTGAACAAGACTGCAACCAAACTATCTTGTATAATTTAAGGGCATATTATGAACAGAACATCCATCTTTTAATTTATTTTCATAATAATATTGTATAACAAATAGATATATATTTTTTAGATTTATATATGATGCACTAACAGTGTATAGTTTTTATACACTGTCAATGCATCAGAGATTGACACATTATCAATAAGCTTTTATGAGCAAATTAAAAAAAAATTATTTATATTTATTTTTAAGGGCTTGACATATTTTTTAATTTGTCAATTGATGAGGTGTCAACCTCTAATGCATTGACAGTATATAAAAACTATACACTGTCAGTGCATCATATACAAACTTATATTTTTTTAGATGCAGTTCATAATGAAACAATCGATTCCCATATGAAAATGATTAAACGAAAACTAGCTAAATCTAAAACCAATAATTTGATAAAACACAATGATACCGAATAAAATACTGAAAAATAAAATAATGCTTTGTAATATCTATAAACAAAGCGTAGGGATCAAAAATATTGTTAATGATAGGTGAAAAACATTTTGGAACTCTTTGAAATTTTTACGTATAATATCTATTCATTAATGAGTTATATCAAATCTACCTTTTTTTAATTAAATAAAAATTTCTGGTACTCATCAAACTAGGGTTGAATCCATATAAGAAACAGTTTAAAAGTAAAATTATAAATTTATTAAATTTGTGTGAGGAGTGTTCTCTTAAAATCTTAGAAAATCTTAGAAAAGCTTGTGAGTTTAAATCCAAATTTAAGGCTTTACTCGATAGGAATGATAAAAAGAGATGATAATAGAAAATTTACTAATTTAATTGTTAAGCTACAAAATAAGAAAGTAATTATAAAATCTAACCATTAAATTAACAAATTTTTCATATCATCTCTTTCCATTCTTCTTACCATTTGACGTTAAATAGTAATGCTACAATTAACTCATTGAATCATGGTCATCATCAATTCATAAAATATTATGAGGTATGTCTTACTGTCCTATATATATAGAAATACGGGCTTTCTAGATTCCAGAATTAGGGTAACGATATTGCTGAAAATTTTAATTATTATGGTTGAGCTACCTAAATACCATGTTGATACAGTAATTGCAAATATAGTCTCATTTTAATATTAGCCAGAGAAGAAAAGCTTTTATGCCTTGCAAACTACATCTGGGATAGATGAGTGCCCACCTAGCCTGGGAGTCGACAGGGCCAATCTCTCAATATTTAATTGAGAGCATATATATTCTTTGTCGGTAATTGCAAAAAACTGAGTCAGCGTTGGCTGAGTTCTCAAAAGAAAAAAAAAAGGCGCACACACAGCAGATATCGAGAGAGAAAAAAGGCAGGCAAAAGAATGAATGAAATGAAATAATTATAGAAAGATTGCTTTCTAACCAAAAAAAAAAAAAGAAAGAAAGATTGCTTTGATCATCACATTGCGACAACAATGCCACTGTTGCTACGTCATGCCACTTGCCCCATTGTTTTGCCTTTTTTGTTTTCTTGAACTTTGTGCCCTTAGAAAATCGCCAAACCAAAATCCCCCACAAAAGGTGCATTGGATTGAGCATTTCGTTGTCCTAATTCGCAAGAGAGAGGGAATGGGGCAGGGCAATTATAAACTTTTTCTTTGTTTGCGTCTTCCTTTGCTGGCCTTCTTTAACGAAACGTGCATGGGGAGTGGGGGGATTGCCTTTGGACTGGCTCGGCTTCAGGTTTTCATTTACCTACAAAGCCAAACACTGTCAACCTCCGTTCTTGGATTTTTCCTTTTCAAAACTGTAACTACAGCTATCTATATATTGAAAAGATATTTCGATGAGAGGAGAAAAAGAAAAAAAATCATGAGAAGACACAAAATTGATTAATAATAGTACTACAACTATTATTTAATTTAAAGCTTTCACATTGATTAAAAAAACCAAGAGCGTCGAGGCATGTATGTGTGTATATATATATATATATATATATATATATATATATATATATATTATTGTTTTAGGCGCGACTCATCATTTAGCCAAAAACTATATTTATTTCATTGGAGCGTACATATAATAATCCTGTTAAACCTGCAGTGAATTAGTTTTTTTTTTTTTTTTATAATCACAAATATCTTTATCCATTTTACGATCTGAAATTAATTTTATCCGAATCAAGAATGATAAGCAATAAAACTCTTCTAACAATAACGAATTTAAGATTCAAATCATGTCCAAATACCTTGTAATAAGCTAATTAACTCAACATGCAGCAAACATATATTGACGTGAAATGGCAAGCCTTATGTTTTGTCAGTTCTAGCTAGCCCAATTTGATCGACTTACATGTGGACATGTGAAGCTTATTCCTACCTATTGTCATCAGCATCAACGACCATAACATGTGCAATTGGCTCATGTATTGAAACTAAAATAACATTTTTTATCAGTCACCAAAGTTGATAAGCCTAGCTTGCTATCTTGATCGATCCATCTGGAATATTTTTTTAGCTTTAAAGTGAATATGTTTTCACCTGATCATTCATAAAGTAATTGTACGAATTAACTAACAACACAAATTAATCTTGGACTTAATGGTGAAAGTGAAGTGCGATTTCTATTAATAGAATGATTACTAGATCATTTTCAAGTAAAACAGTGAAGAAGAAACTGTGAATCTTTTTAGTAACAATATGATCACGACTCATGTGAGTCTTTTTAGTAACAAGAAACTGAATTTTTCTCAGTAAAACATTCATCAACAAAGCCGAAGAGAATGACGAGTGTGGCGACTGTCTTTATCAATAATATTCCAGCAAGAGTTCATTGGAGATGGTTAAGGTGTATACTTCAATGGCATGGAAACGTTGTGGATACATTCATCCCAAAGAAGAGAATCAAGAGTGGAAGCAAGATAGGTTTCGTTCGTTTCGCTGACATCGCAAGCGCCTGGAGAGTAGTATCTAGATTAAATGGATCATGGTTGCTTGATCACAGAATAAGTGTTAATATAGCAAGATTCAATGAACGCTCTTCGTACTAGAAAAAGGTCTAAAATGATTCTGGTATTAGATTTGAAGATGATAGTCGGGAGCTTCTTGAAAAGAATGAGCTAGGAAGGAAGAAAATGGAAAGCTGGGAGAAACCAAAAACCTACCTTCAAGTTCTTATGGGAGAAGGAAGCAACACAGAGTCTAAACAGGTTAGAAGCAGGGTTTCGCAAGAGAAGAAAAATCAATGTGAGGGTAAGGTAAACACTGAAGCTTTGAAAATATTGGAGAACTGTGTTGTTGGAACCTCAAAGGGTTATTATGAAGTAGAAACACTTAATGACAAAATTAGAATGGAAGGTTTTCATGATATTTCAGTGAAACAGATTTCAGGCAAACAGTTCCTCATAATGTTCAAGGAGAAAGAGTTGTTTACAGAAATGGAAAATAGTGGCTGGACGTTGCTGATGGAGTGGTTTGTATTGATTGAGCCTTGGTCATTCGATCTCTGTACAAAATTTAAAGTTACATGGCTTACATGTTTCGGTGTCCCACTTCACTGTTGGAACATTGATACTTTTCAAAACATAGCCAAAATATGGGGCAAGTTCTTATCCATGGATGGCAAAACTTTAAAGTTTAATGACTTTAGCAGAGGTGCAGTTTTAATTATGATTGATTGCATGGATAAAATCGACGAGGTTATTGAGTTACAATGTGGCAGTAACACTTATCAAGTTAGAGTTACAGAGGTTGGTTCAGATGTTGTTTCTCTCTTCCATTGTTGCTGTAAATATTACAAAGTGGATGAAAATCTAGCCAAGACATGTCTCAAGGTTTGGTCATCAGAAGAAGCCGAAAGTGAAACTGGGGGTATGGAAGATGAACAGATCCCTAAAAAACAAGTAGATGCAGTAGCTGTCAACAATTTTGATGGCGATTCAGATGAAGCGACTAAAGGATTGGAAGAAGTGCTGACGCCTTTAAGGAATAATTATCTTTTTCAAACTTCCTTTGACACAGCCGACAAAATGGTGATTATAGTAGTTTGGCAAAGAAAGATTCGCCTCATCCCAGGGATGGCTGCATGTTTCTTAAAAATAGGAACAACATGAATATGGAGAATTGGAATAATGCAAATGAGCTTTTTGAATTAAGAAATGTTAATGGTAATGACAGGATAGAGCCTAAGCGAACGGAAAATGTGCAAAATGTATCAGTAACGGATAGTACAGATTTGCCAAATGGAGATAATAGCCTGGAATGTAATGCAGATCTTGAATGTAATATGAGGCCAAGTGACAAGAGTGGGGATGAGGGTGTCAATATTCCATATATTGGGGCCCTTAATGAGGGGAGGGAAAATGGATAAGAAATCTTGAGTTGCACATTGAGCCTAGAACAGAGGGAGGAAACACAGGCAAAGGGGTTATGTACCAAAAGGAAACCAAGAAAAGTGAAGACATTGGAGGATATAGAGGAAGATATCTTAGGAAAGATTGAACAAAAAGGGAGGAAAAGAAGCAAAAATAATAAAAAAAAAAGATTCGAAGTAAGAAAGATCAAAATCTGGGAGATGAGGTTGCAAATAACTCACTGGCTGGTTACAGATTATTTGTGATTTAAAGGAAATGGAGGCTACTGGTGTTTGAAAGTGTAATAATTTTCGTTTTATAGGCTATGTGTGGTGATGGACAAGAATGTTGGATTGTGATTTTACTTGTTTATAATTGATGTTGGAACATCTTATGAGTCTTAAGAGTTCATTGTTTTGGAAGTTTTTAAGGAGTGAAAATTCTTGGGTTTGGAATTTTGTGGTATTATCAGTCATAAGTTCATAACAAGATTTTCTACTGATTTCGAATCATCTTATGGTGTTGAATTTGTTTTTCATGCTGCCCTGTTTTTTTGGTATTTTGGAGAGTAGGACAATTGTTGTGTCGCCTGAAAGTAGTGACCATTTATTAGGTGATGTTCTGAGATTATGATTTATTATTATTTTGGGTTGGAGTCTTGGTTTTTGCAAATTCTGGCTTACAGAGTTTGGAGGGTGATTTATGTTTTGGGAGACGATTGGCTTTTTAATGCTTGGAGTAGAGACGGATCTTTTTCATGCATTGTTTCATGCAAGCTGTTTGAGTAAATGCCAAAGCATCATGGCTGGGGGTCTTGGATGTTTTGGATCTTTATTCATGAGAGGGGTTATTTGGATTATATGAGAAGAAGTTAATGCTTTCATTTGCATTTTCTAAAGTCGAATTGAATGTTGCTGAGTGTTTTGGACGATTTAAGCTATTCTTGATATGGGAGCTTGATTGTTGTCATTTTTCCTGTTGGTTTAGACTCTATATTTCAGGGATTTCATGGTTGTATGTTTGTTCTGATTATTAATGAAATCTCATTTTGACTTATCAAAAAAAAATAAACTGAATTTTTCTACCAACTTTCCTTGCTAAAAAAAATCCCATGTTCTACAAGGTTTCTCAAGCTAGTTAGCTAGCCTTGAATAAAAAACTCTTATTGACCATGGTGAATAAGCTATCTCCCATATAATTGTGATGGACTCTATATATGAATAGTGAATTTACTTCTCTTTTATTCAGCACTATTTTTCTAGTATATGAAAATCAGATCAGAACAGTTGGAAAAACCTTGGTGAGGGCTGAAATTTGCATGGATTTGCCAACTAGCTTGGCTTATTGCTTGGATCAAGCCTTTACTTTCATGACTAGCATGCAGAAGCAAAGATTTGACCTTTTTAGGATTAATTTTGTCTGGTTTGCTTGGACAAAGCATATCCAATCAGTTCTTCCTAACTGTATAGACATGTTGCATATCTGCAAACCCCTAACAAATTAGTCTAAGCAAGGAGCAAAATGTAAGAAGTTTTCAATTGCTTTATGCAAAATCTCATAACTGCATAAACGCTAATTCCCAATTAATACAATATTTGAACTTATTGATTTTCATAAAAATAAATAAATAAGAATCATACCCTACTTCATGGAGACTGTTAAATTGAAGAAAATGATCAATTGTTAGACAACAAAAAACAATCATGTTTTTTCTCTCTTTTCTATAATGTCTTTCAGTGCTAGATACATTACTTTTATATGATAGTGAGAACCAATTTTAATAGTCTAAATTAAAAGAAGTTACCTTCCATCAATGCGTAATTTTTTTTTATGAATAACTATGCATAAATAAAATTATCCCCTTGTGGGGTTACAACTGATAGTCCCGGTGATCATAAAGCCCATGGTATCATATACAAGGGGAAGGTTTAAACTTCTTGGAGGAAAATCCAAATAAACAGAAAACGCCTCCACACTTCCCACTTAGTCATCATATTCGAGCTGTCATTAGCTTCCCTAAAAACATGGTTGATTCACACACTGCCCAACTGTTGGTGTAGTTGTAAGATATTTTGATCGATTTATCTAATGTGTCAACATCGAAAACAACACATCATAGATTATAAATGCGGAACAGGATACTAACCTCCAGCCATTGATACTGAAAATATTGAGCTACGATAAAATTGCATGCCTTTCATATTTGATCTTCTAATCTTAAGCAAACTCACTAATGGTGTGTTTTTCAGAATGCTCAGATTAGGGACCCAATACCCTATCTTTTTCTTTATATACGTCTTCCCATTAAAAACGTAATTCAATTAGTGGGTAGTTATCACTTGTAGATATGGATAAATAATTTAAAATTTATTAGATAATGATAATAAAATATAGGACCACAATAGGAAGTTTTAAGAGGTTATGAAACTAACCCCAAGTCTTTTTTTTCCTATAAAACACTACTGACTAAGTAGTTAACTTATGTGGGAAACTTACATTCTCCTACTTGGTCCGTATATTTTATTATACTTGCTATTCCATCCATAATCTATGAATCCTTATGCTTAAATTAAAGAAACAAAATACATGAATCATGGCGACAAGTCCTCTAAGAATGAGTAATATCTTTCATGTATTACAATATATTTCATCTCTTCAATATCAGCCTATATGTGATAACATAACTTAATGAATAAACCTTATATTTATTCTAGGTCCAAAATTTATTGTTATTCTCAATAACTAATATGTGCACCAAATATTGAGAGAACAAAACAAATGAATAAGAGTTTCATTACAAATAAAAGTTGTCCATACAACTAATTCATAAGATGGAACCAAGTCCCATTCGCACTACATGATCCTTAAAACCTTTTGGTGGCATGCCTTTTGTTAAAGGATCTGCTATCATCAATTCAGTGCTAACATGCTCAATGACCACTATATTCTCTTTAACACGTTCTCTTATGGCTAAATACTTAATGTCGATATGTTTACTTCGACTACCACTTTTGTTGTTTTTAGCCAAGAAAACCGCAGCTGAATTGTCACAGTATATTCTTAATGGCTTTGAAATGGAATCCACAATTCTAAGCCCAGATATGAAACTCTTCAACCATACACCATGTGAGGTAGCCTCAAAACAAGAAACGAACTCAGCCTCCATGGTAGAAGTAGCAACTAAAGACTGCTTTGCACTCCTCCAAGATATAGCTCCGCCAGCAAGCATGAAAACATATCCAGATGTTAATTTTCGTGAATCAACACGTCCAGCGAAGTCTGAATCTGAATAACCAACTACCTCCAGGTTGTCAGTTCGCTATACATAAGCATGTAATCTTTGGTCCCTTGAAGGTACCTCATTACTTTCTTTGCAGCTCTCCAGTGTTCCATACCTGGATTACTCTGATATCTTCCTAACATTCCGACTGCAAATGCAATGTCAGGTCTTGTGCAAACCTGAGCATACATTAGGCTTCCAATAGCTGAAGCATATGGAATGTTTTGCATTTGTTCCCTTTCAAGTTCATTTTTCGGGCACTGGTTCAAATTGAACTTGTCACCCTTTACTATTGGTGCTACACTTGGTGAGCAATCTTTCATCCAAAATCTCTCAAGAACCTTATTGATATAGGTCTCTTGAGACAGTCCTAGGATACCTTGAGGTCTGTTTCTATGGATCTTAATGCCAATGACATAAGATGCCTCACCCATATCCTTCATATCAAATTTCTTATAGAGAAATTTTTTCACCTCATGTAGCAACCCTTTGTCATTGGTTGCAAGTAAGATATCATCCACATATAGGATGAGGAAACAAATTTTACTCCCACTAACCTTGTGATATATGCATTGATCCATGATGTTCTCTACAAAACCGAATGTAGAGATGACATCATGGAATTTTAAATACCATTGACGGGAGGCTTGTTTCAATCCATATATGGATTTCTTGAGCTTGCATACCAAATGCTCACCATTACTATAGGAGAATCCTTTCGGTTGTTTCATATAAACCTCCTCTTCTAGGTCTCCATTCAAGATTGCTGTTTTCACATCCATTTGATGCAGTTCCAAGTCAAAACGAGCAACCAATGCCATAACAACACGAAGAGAATCTTTCTTTGATACAGGAGAAAAAGTCTCTGTGTAATCGATTCCTTCTTTTTGAGTGAATCCTTTAGCTACGAGTCTTGCCTTATATCTATCAATGTTGCCTAATAAGTCCTTCTTTGTTTTAAAGACCCATTTACATCCAATGGCCTTTACACCATTAGGCAACTCAACAAGATCCCAGACTCCATTAGATGCCATAGAATTCAACTCATCTTTCATGGCATTGTACCACAATTCAGATTTACTGCAACTCATGGCTTGTGAAAATGTTTCAGGGTCATCTTCGGCTCCAAAATTATAGTCAGACTCTTGCAGATACATAACGTCATCACTAGGTATTGATGATTTCTTCATTCTAGTTGATCTTCTTAATGTTGTGTCAGCATCCTCCTGTGGAGTATGTTGCACAACTGGTTGCTCAACAGTCTCTGGTAATTGTTGAACAACTGGATCTACTGGATTGTCGTCAGCAACTTGTGGAGCTTCAATGATTGGTTGTTCAACATCCATTTGAACTTGAAGGAAGTTATGAACAACAACCAATTTGTCACTTGAAATGGGAGCTTGAATATCTGAATGATCCTTCTTAGAAACTACGTTCCGAGATTGATCACTCCCACTAATCAAGTCATTTTCAAGAAACTTTGCATTTCTTGATTCCACAATTCTAGTAACATGTGATGGACAATAAAATCTGTAACCCTTAGACTTTTCAACATATCCAATGAAATACCCACTTATAGTCCTTGGGTCCAATTTCTTTTCTTGTGGATTATAAACTCTTACTTCAAACGAGCATCCCCAAACGCGTATATGTCGCAAACTCGGTTTCCAACCTTTCCATAATTCAAAAGGTGTTTTTGGAACAGCTTTAGTTGGAACCCGGTTTAATATATACATTGCCGTTTTAAGAGCTTCAGTCCACAAGGATTTAGGAAGCTTGGAGTTGCTAAGCATACTCCGCACCATGTCCATCAAGGTTCAATTTCTTCTTTCTGCTACACCATTCTGGTATGGAGATCCAGGCATAGTGTATTGGGCTTGAATCCCATGCTTTTCAAGAAACCTTGCAAATGGACCAGGTGCTTGTCCATCCTCAGTGTATCTACCATAGTATTCTCCACCTCTATCTGATCTCACGATCTTAATTTGCTTTCCACATTGTTTCTCTACTTCTACTTTGAAAACTTTAAAAGCATCTAATGCTTCGTTCTTATTATGAAGTAAATAGAGATACATGTATCGTGAATAATCATCTATGAATGAGATGAAGTATTTTTGACCATATGAGTCCATATCCGGACTACAAATGTCCGTATGTATGATCTCTAATATGTCTGAAATCCTCTTGGCACCTTTCTTTGGCTTGTTGGTCTGCTTTCCCTTTATGCAGTCCACACAAGTATCAAAGTCAGTAAAATCCAAAGTACTAAGTACTTCATCATTCACTAACCTTTTAATTCTCTGTATGGAGATATGTCCTAATCTCTGATGCCACAACATAGAGGACTTTTCATTCATAACACATCGTTTAATACCAACATTGTCTTGGACATGCATTATACTATTTGAAACATTATTTTGTAAATGAATTAGAAATAAACCATTAATCAACATCCCATTTCCAACAACACTAGATTTATAAAGCAAGCGGAAAGCATTTTCATAAAATTCAAAGGAAAATCCAAGTGGTACAAGTCTTGAAACTGAAATTAAATTTCTAGAGTAACATGGAATATAAAAAGTTCTTTCCAAATTCAAAACAAAACCAGTATCTAAAACTAATCTGCACGTCCCTACTGCTTCCACTTGAGAACGCATCTTATTTCATAAATATATATATTGCTCACTGGCCATTGGTTTCCTTTGGTTTAGAAAACCCTGCAAGGTATTTGAAACATGGATTGTAGAACCAGAATCAATCCACCAAGTGTTATGACAAACATCGACCATATTAGATTCATAACAAACAAGTGAGATTGGATTACCTTTCTTTTCAAGCCAAGCCTTATATTTGTTGCAGTCCTTCTTCATGTGTCCCTTCTTTTTACAGAAAAAACACTTGGACTCTTTCTTCTCAGTCTGCATAGGTATTTTACCCTTTCCCTTTTGTTTGGCTTGCGCTTTGTTCTTTCCTTGTGTTGCTATATGTGCACTTTCACCCATTTCCATTAGCAACCTCCCCTCCTCTTGAGCACACATGGTCAGGAGTTCATTTATTGACCATTTTTGCTTATGTGTGTTGTAAGAAATTTTGAAAGGTTCATATTATTGTGGAAGGGAATTCAGAATAAAGTGCACAAGGAAAGATTCAGACATCTCAATCTCAAGAGACTTCAACTGAGCCGCTATGTCCCTCATCTGCATGATGTGCTCATGCACACTTCTAACACTAGTGAGCTTCATAGATGATAACTTTGTCATTAGGATGCTAGCTAGTGCCTTATCCGAAGACTCAAACTGTTCATCCCTAGCCTCCAGCAATTCCTTGACATTTTTACACTCAGGGATTTAACCACGAATACTAGTCGATATACGTGTCCTTATGAACATCATACTTAAGCGATTAGATCGCTCCCATTGTTCATATAGGGCAATCGCACCCTGAGGGCTAGTATCAGTGGGTACAGGTTGTTCATCCTTCCTAATGGCATAATCAATGTCCATGCACCCTAATTGAAGAAGAACTCTCTCCTTCCATATCTTATAGTTATCACCACTTAAATAGGGAACATCACATTTATCATCAGAATAATCCAGAGGTTGTATAACTGCAAATAAATCAAACATTCATGCTTATGTTACTAAATTTAAGGCAAATAAACATATATCATGCTTTACCAATGTAAATCATGCATCAAAATATGAATCAAATAACATATAAAACTGCCTGTGGGCGAAGTTCTAATTTAAACAGATTCATATATAAACTTTATGATGAAACTAACAAATTATATTCCTTTTCTTAACTCCTGTGGGTAAACTAAGAAAAATAATTTGTTACTTCATCCTAATTAATCACACAAATATAACAAAAATTCCTGTGGGATAAAATTTATTATATTAAATATGATTAATTAAAATAAATGTCATTTTTCTATATGTGACCGAATATACTTGATATGTAATTTAACTTAATCAAAGATGCTGTGGCTATTCCTTTGATCAAGAAAAAATTATATGGATCACATGACATCAAATTTTATGCATAAATAATAATTTTTCAATCATGTATACAATTAACATATTATGAACAAATAATATTGTATACATACATTCATTACTTACACATAAAATTCAAGCATACAAAAGTATATCATCAACCAAATAATGATATAAACTTAATTCTTTTATGATTAATTTAATAATCAAGCCCTTTAAATTCTTGTTTACGACGTGATGCAAGATTAATTTGGTTGTATAGAAACAACAACAGTAAACTAAACCAAATATATTACCAAAACAGAAGAATCTAAATTGAATGGCCCATGAAACAGAAGCTACAAAAATAAGAAATTACAATTTCAAGTGTTTAATGTAAGCTGCCAATACAAATAGTGCCTTAGCCATGATTTTTTTTTATCCAAACAAAGTTCCTTAGCCATGAAATTACGAAGGCTTAATTTCCCAGCAATCATGATATTCAACCGAAAGTCCAAAGCAATCATGAAAACAATTTTTTTTTTATAGTAGTAATAAATATATTGTTGGAGAGTAGGATTTTATTATCCAGGAAACAATACCAAGCTAATTAATGGAATAGCCCACTGAAACTTATCCTAGCATATACAATAAATTTGACCAAAATTGTTTACCGATGCAAACATGGGAAGCTCGATTGCTAGCACTCCATTATTTATTACTAAATTTAAGCTTATTCGACATAAGACAGTGGCAATTTGCTTAATCAAAAATCAAGACAGAGGTTAATAGGCTCTGATACCAACTGTAAAATATTTTGATCGATTTATCTAATGTGTCAACATCGAAAACAACACATCATAGATTATAAATGCGGAACAGGATACTAACCTCCAGCCATTGATACTGAAAATATTGAGCTGCGATAAAATTGCATGCCTTTGGTATTTGATCTTCTAATCTTAAGCAAACTCACTAATGATGTGTTTTTCAGAATGCTCAGATTAGGGACCCAATACCCTATCTTTTTCTTTATATACGTCTTCCCATTAAAACCGTAATTCAATTAGTGGGTAGTTATCACTTGTAGATATGGATAAATAATTTAAAATTTATTAGATAATGATAATAAAATATAGGACCACAATAGGAAGTTTTAAGAGGTTATGAAACTAACCCCAAGTATTTTATTTTCTATAAAACACTACTGACTAAGTAGTTAACTTATGTGGGAAACTTACAGTAATAACCTACAATCAGGAACAATGAAGCAATAGCATGAGAATTAGGAACTTCATTGGAAACATAGCTCAACACGCATTGAGAATCCGTTTCCACCGAGATATTGATTAGATTTCTTTTGACCGCCAATTGGAGGCCATCTCTAAGTTCCCAAAGTTCAGCACAAATGCTGGTGGTGGTTCTCAATTTGCAGGCAAAGCCATAAATCCATTTCCCTTCAGAGTTCCTAATGACTCCTCTAGCTTCAACCTTCCTAGGGTTACCATTGGTAGAGCCGTTGGTATTAAGATTGTAGAAGCTTAATCGTGGTGGATGCCACCACACATTAACTTGAATTTGATTTTTGGGTCTGCTATCAATAGACATGATCACCCAAAACTCCTTAACTCCTCTCTGAAGTTTGGAGAGCCAAGAGTTGTTAGACTCATGGACCTTTTCAAAAATAATTATATTGCAGCTCTTCTAAATGGACCATATGGTCATAGGAAAAACAATATTCCAAGGGATTCCCTGAATGAAGGCCAAAGATTTGGACTTACAGTGAGTCGATATCTAGGAACAAAGGTCCATATTAAAAGAAGGGAGAATATCATTAGGGATGTTAATAAGATTCCAAAGATTTTTTACCACAGCACAATCACGTAAGCAATGGGTGAAGGATTCATCTTCATTGTTACATCTTCGACATGTAGAGGGAATCAACATTCGTCTATCAGCAAGGGTTTTGCGAGTGGCTACCTTCTAGTGATAACATTGCCACAAAAAAATGTTTGATTTTTAGTAGTGTCAAAGTCTTCCATAAATCTTTTCAAGAATTATTTTTCATAACTAAGGAATTCCTTGAAGTGCAATAAGCAGAACTTAGGGAGAAACATCCTAAGGTAGTATGTTTCCAAGCGAGGCAATCCTCTCCCCTATTATCTAGGTGGGACGTAATGGCTATGATTTCTCTTGTAATTCAGTGGGAATTGCTGCATTTACGACATCAAATCCCAAACTCCCTAATTAGAGACTACTTCTCTGGTAGTGACCTTGGCATCATTAAGGTGTCAGGGTCTGTACACAATTGACTAAAATGGTCCAAGCCTGAACCTGTCATCAAATCAAAAGAAGATGTTGTTTCCTGATTTGATAATCCACTTTAGCCCTTTTTCCAAGATGTGTTTACCTTTGTGCATACCATTTCAAATTAGAGAACATGATCTTCTTGGAGAGGAGAATAATCTTCATTTTTAAGATTTTTTCCCACATGTTGTCTTGTTCAGTGCTCAGTCGCCATCCAGGTTTTGCTACCTTGGCATCATTAAGGTGTTTCATGCTATTGACCCTTAATCCCTCTTCCTCTTTAGAAAGAGTGAGTGTTAATCATGTAGATCTTCGTGGATCCCCATGAGAAGTTCTTGCTAATTTTTTTTTGGTTCATAGGAAATATTAGGGAAGAGTGGGAAATCAAACCTTAACCTAATCCCTCTCAAAGAAGGATAACAATCATTAGGTCAGACTTTGGTTATTCCGTTCCTGCTAATTTTATTGATTTCTTCGCATGTTTTGCTTGGGAGATAAGAACCTTATGTGTAATACATGGGAATTGCATTTAAGATAGATTTAATGAGGGTGGTTCTACCTCTGAATAAGAGGAGATTTGCTTTCCATCTAGTTAATTTTTACTTAATCTTGTCAATGATAAATCTAAAGTTAGCTTGCTTTCTGCCCGTAGCAATCCAAAAGCCCAATTAATTTTCAAAATCTTCAAAGTGCTTAAAACCAATAATGCAACTAAGAATGTCTTAATTTGAAATTAGGAGTAACATTTTGAGAGAAGTCCAAATTAGAAGACTTGTTGGCATTGATACTTTGACCCAAGGCTTGGCAGAACTCATTAAGAATTCTAAGCATGTTCCCACAGGTAAATGTAGTGGCCTTTCTCATTAAAATGAGGCCGTAACAAAAAAACAAGTGTATGAGTTTTGGCCCTCTTCTAGAAATTTGGACCAATTTCCGTTGTTAGTTCTCGCAAGCTTCGGTTATCTTTAAAGACAAGAACTCCATGCATAAGATAAAGATATAAGGCAATAGAGGATAATCTTGCTATATTCCTCGAGAAGGAATGATTCTTAAATATTGTTTTCCATTCATGAGAATAGTCATTGAGGCGGATGAAAGAAAAGTCATGCTCAATTTAACCAAGTCTAGAGGAAATTGGAAGAACAATAGGAATTCTTTTATGAAACTTCACTCAAGTTTGCGTAAGCTTTCTCAGGGTAGATTTTTGCAATAAAAATACCCATTCTTCCCCTTTTTTTTAATATAAATGCTCATGTGAACTCTCCAAACCAGTTGTCATTTTTTTTGGCTTTTTTTTTTATGTTTAAGAAGTTATAAAAAAAGAAAAAAAAAAAGCTATGGAAGTAGGCGACAAGGGTGATCGCCAAAACGACAAGCAACGTTCTCTAAGCCATGCATCAATCTGCAAACCCCTAATAAATTAGTTCAAGTAATGATCAAACGCTATAGCTGATAAATAAAACCAACAGCATCCACCAAGCTAAATGATCATTTTTCAAATTGAATATTGGATGAAACAGTTTCCCTTTTTTTTTGTCCTTATATCCACATCAAAAAGATTGTATTTTTATTATAAATGCGATGTAACAGTTGTCATTTTTTTCTTTTTAATATATATCTAAGAAGTTTTAAAAAATAAGCCATAAAAATGGGTGACATGGGTGATCGCCAAGACGGGGAGTAACGTTCACTAAGTCATGCATCAATCTGCAAACCCTTAATAAATTAGTTCAAGCAATAATAAAAAACCATGACTGATCAATAAAACCAGCAACATCCACCAAGCTAGATGATCATATTCCGAATTGAATGTTGAATGAAACAGTTTTTTTTCTTCTTTTTCCTTATATCCACATCAAAAAGATTATATTTTCATTATAAATGCTTAGGTAAACTCTCCAAAAGTGGTAATCGATCGTCTTTTGTTTCTTTTTCTTCTTCTTAATTTATGTCTAAAAAGTTAAAAAAAAAACAATAATAATAAGTCATGAAAATGGGCGACATGAGTGATTGCCAAGATGGCGAATAATGTTCATTAAACCATCAATCAATCAGCAAACCTCTAATAATTAGTTCAAGCAGTGATCAAAAACCACGGCTGATAACAAAACCAGCAACATTCACTAAGCTGGAATTGGATGATAATAATCTAAATTGAATATTGGATAAAATGGTTTTTTTTTAAATTTTTTGTCCTTATATCCACATCAAAAAGACTGTACTTTCATTATAAATATTCAAGTGAATTCTCCAAAATTGATAACTAGTTGTCGTTTTATTGGCTTCTTCCTAATTTATGCCTAAGAAGTTATTAAAATAAAAATAAAAACCTATTGTTCCTGCCGTTTTCATTTCTTTTCATGTCGAATGTTAAGTTTTATGCAACGTGATAGTTCCCTCGGAAAAATTATGAGCAAATCTATGGGCGCCGTGGATATGTAAAGAGTTTTGAGTTGGAATCCATAACATACCCAGGAGACTGACCGCACTCATATTTTTACGAGCTTTGTCGTTCAGATTCTTGTTAAGATTGAGTTCTTGTTGATTAGCTTAATTATTACTTAATTAATTAATTAATGATGTTGGATTTTCTATTTTAATAATTTCGTTCTCATCCGAAAGTTGGATACTTTGCATCGATAGAAATAAGTTTTATTTGCTAGCTGGTTGTCAATTTTTTTGGACTGAATTCTTTTTGTGACACAACAGCAATAATTCATGAATCCCAAGCCATCTACTTGTTAAACAAATAATTCTCTTTCATCTCTTTTATGTGTTCAACAAAAAAAAAATTCACATGAAAGCTAAAAATCATCAAAATTAAGCACCAAAAATGATAATCAAAATTTATAATCTCAAAGTCTTTATATTAATTTTTACTATTTTTTGTATAAAATTTATGTTGTTTAATGTTTATCCTTTTTATAGTTAGTTTTACTGGTTAAACTTACCCGGTTCCAATACATTGTGGCCCTTTAGTGGGCTTAGCCCATTCCTTTCAGTATCAAAATCCAAGTCTTAAACCAGAACAAGCTGCCTAACTAACATTCATTCATTATTATTCGGCCTGCAAAATTTTTGGAATCCATCTCCTATATTGAACGGCAAAATGAGCCAAAATGCTAGCCTGCATTTAATTTTGTTAAATTTTTAAAACAAAAAATTTATTATTTGTATCATATAAAATACTTCGTCGAATATTTTATTTTTTTAATTTTTTTGTCAAAACATCGATATTTAATTATTTATAAAATTAAGAATATAATGATAAAATTTAATAAAATTGACTTGTAATGATAAAATTTAATGCTAACTTAGTCATTGGGCAAATTTTATATAAATATATAAACTACAACTTCAGACAAAAAGGATAATATTTTTTATGGATAATATGATCTTTTCGATACGTGTATTATCTAAAACTTAACTATATGGATTAAAATTTTAAAAAAAAATTATACTTTTCCAATTTCTTTACTCATTTAGACTTAAATTAAAAAAATCAATTTCTTTTT
Source organism: Heritiera littoralis (assembly GCA_031772115.1). Taxonomy (NCBI): domain Eukaryota; kingdom Viridiplantae; phylum Streptophyta; class Magnoliopsida; order Malvales; family Malvaceae; genus Heritiera; species Heritiera littoralis. Next base: position 524,104 of record JAPDPK010000190.1, on the reverse strand, counting down.
CTTTTGTTTTACTTGTGTAGGTTAAAATTTTAAAAAATACCAATTATGTGTATTATCTAGAAAGTTAAATATAATTTCATTTCATGATAATAATAAAATCATTTTAAAATGTAATATGTATAACTTAATTATAAAATTTTATATACCTTCAAAGTTTAAGTTGAATGTTGAGACATTTGATAGTTTAAAAAAAGCGATATTCATACTTTTCAAAGCAAAAGCTAAGGAATTAGTTAATAAATATGTTAACAATGCTTTTGAAATTGTTAAATTAGTTAATATTTTATATTAAAATCACAAAATACAAATAAAAATATTAAAATTAAAATTATTAATTTACTCATAAACCTAATAACTTGTATTATAAAATTTTAAATACAAATTATATTAAACATAAAATTTTTAATTTATTAATGTATTTTTACGCATAGCAAGCGTTTGAGTTACCGCAATGGGGATAGACGACGGCATGCCACACGGTTTTAGATGCGCCAGCATCAAATTAAATCTGGCCGTGACACTGAAGTGAGAGATGCATGGAAGGGAGACCATCCATGTCGTATATCATGTGGTGTCAAATAAGTCGGTTGGATAAAGATTCCTTTTGCCTTCAATCCTTTTATTTGTCAAAAAGTAAAGAAGGGTGGCAAGTGAAGTGCTCATCTATGCTTGTAATCCAGTTTTTACTCTTTTATTTCTAATAATATTCCATTAATAATACATTACTACATATTGCGTGGATAACATATACAACAAGGTGAGTGGATGGTGGGCACTGTAATATTTAGATGATTGTTTCATCTAAATAGATCAAGTATTTAGATGGTTGTTTCATCTAAATATATGGTGGGCACTGTAATATTTAGATGATTGTTTCATCTAAATAGTTTGGTTATTAATATGATTGAATACATCTTTCTTTATTATACACCATTAAAATTATCATTTAATCATTATTATTCAAAATTTTAAATATTAAAAATGCTCTCTATATTGTGACCACAACCATAAGTGGAATTGATATTAATATCACCAACAAATAAATTAATGAATATATTTTATCCATTTTAGCCTTAACTCTTTTTTATTGTAAAATCATCAGATTTTCCACCATTAATATCACCAAAGCACTCACTTATTTCTTGGATGACTATTTTAAATAGGCTTCCAACAAAAGAAAGGTTGAGAGCTTAGGGAATGGAACTTGAAGAGATGTGTTGTTTATGTCAACAAAAAGATCAATGAATCATGTGTTTTTTGGCTGGTGACTTCATAAAAGAAGTTTGGCAAAAGATCCTTAAGCTATGTAGAATTAATAAAAGAGAATTCAACCATGCAGAATTAATAGAGAGAATTGGACTATTGAATTGAGCGAAGCTATGAGCAAGTTAAAAGGGAAAGCTTTGATTTCCATTATTTTGTGCATTACTTTGAATCTTGTATATACCATATTCAGAAAGAATAAGATTGTGAATTTTTTCAACATATGAAAAAGACTCTAACACAAATGATTGATTGGATCAAAGGCATTGTTAGATTTTTTTTTTTGATTCATAAGATATACAAGAGAAAAATAAAGAATCGAACCTTAGATTGTTAGGATTAAATTACATGAACTACATCAAAATACTGCGTCACAATTAATAAAAAATTGTTAGATCTTTGAAACCTTAATATTGTTATCTTAGAAAAGCTGCAATGACAATGCATATTTTATCTTAGCAAAAATTGTTGAATTGTTGTATTATAGCAGAATTCTGCTAATCTGGATATATAAATGACATTATAATTTATCCAATAAAACCACATTAATGAATGATTATTGATTGCCAATGAGGCATTGGTTTAGTAACAATGAGGAGGCCCTGAGACTTTGAGGTCTCAGGTTATTGTCTCACCAAGTGTGAGCTTGAGTTAGTCTACTTATTTAGTAGTTTGTTTAGTTTGTTATAGTTATTTACTAGTTTACCTAGTTTGAATAATGTGATTTTCATAGTTACCTGTTCATGGAATGTAATATGCTGATTGTGATTGTAACTTCTAATGAAAATGTACTACTAAAAAAATGAATGATTATTGATTAATCCCTAACACATTTTTATCATGATTATAATTTAATAAATGTTAAAAATATACCGTCAAAGAAATTGTACTTGATGCTCATATGTCACTATGTTATTAATTTCGTGGATAAAATTATAAAGAAGCAAAATACAGGTAAATATGTTTTTTCGTTTTAACAGTCTGAAACTAATCCTACTCGGAGCTTCATCACAATTAAGACTCCTCGCTCCTCCCTAAAGGTGTGTTTAGTAGGGGTAGAATCCGATAGCTCTTCCCATAAACTCAACCTACGTTGCTAACTGAGCCATAACCTATCGGTGTAAATATATATCTATATTATCATATATTTTTGTCTCCTCCTCTGCCATTCCTTGACACATGTTGATTTATTTTTTTTCCCTCAACAACTCTTTTTTTTTTACTTAAGTCCTTTTATTTTTTTTCTCAACAATTTTTTTAGTTAAATCCTTAACATGTTTTTTACATGGCTTTTTAACTCTTTTTAATCCAGTCCTCTATTATTGTTTTATGGCATTGCTTTATATTTTTATCTATTTGCTTCTTCTAATTGCATATATTTTGCTTTTGAATGAAAATTATTATATGAAAGGGTTTTTTTTACCTCTAACTTTTTCAAGAAAAAAATACTTTTACTTTGCATATTGTACTTTGGAGTAAATATAAATTGTTCAATTAGTTATTCTTAAAATAAAAATGCTTATAGATGGGTTTAAAACCTTACACTTAATTAATAATATGAACAAAGCATTTTTTAGCTAATTTTTCTTACTTATTTGTTAAATTGTGTGAACCACTATGCTGTAGATATATTTTGGTGCTTTTACTTTTTATTGTTGTCAGTGGCATAGCTAGGAATTGCTTTCAATGGTGTCAAAAGTACTTAGTGCATGTTTGGCACATGAGATTATTTAAAGGATAGGATGATTATCATCCTATTCCATGTTTGTTATTCATTTAAGCAAAAGGATAGGATTAGTGAGAGGATAAGTCATCCTATACCAAGAGGATAACTTAATCTTTTAGAAAAGCGGAGGATTATTTTTAATCCATAGGATATGATATGTTTCAAAAATTTTTTATTAATGAATTTTCTATTTTATCCTTAAATTTTGCCCAATAAAAAAATATCATCCTATCCTAATTTTAATCTTGCACATAACAAACATGGTAAAGGATAAAAAATAATCCTATCTTATGCTTAATCCTTGTACACCAAACATAAGATAGGATGTTATCATCTAATCTTATTTTATCCACAATATTATTTTATCTTATCCTATCCTATCCTATCATATCATTTTCTCATGCACCAAACATGCACATAATATCTTATATACTTCAATACATAAGTAGATGAAAAAAAATCATACATAATCTTCAAATAATAATAATGTCATAAAAAATCCAAATAAAAAATAATGAAAAAAATATTATTTTTACAATTGTCCACAATGAGTTTTTATATTATGAAATTGTTGTATAATTACTTCATTATCAACAGTTTTAAATACATCTTTTTTAATATATGCAACCAAACAATCATTCATCAAATTATCTCCCATTCAATTTCACAATTGATTTTTGTCTTTTTTTTTTCTGCTAAGTTATTAGATTTATTAAAGTCCATAAAAACAACTAGAACAGAGCCAGCAAAAAACCAAACTAAAATATAGTTCTCTATCACTAATATGGAACTTCCAAATAAAACCACCTTAAATCTCATCCCACAATTCAATCCTCTCTCTCTCTCTCTCTCTCTCTCCCCCCCCCCCCCCCCCCCCCAACCCAAAAAATAAAAAATTCTTCACTAACAAATTTATTAATTACTTAATCAATAATAAAAAACTAATTTTGCACAACTCTTTATCTCAATTTATATAATAGTTCAAGCCAATATTCAAATATTTTTACAACACACACAAAAATTTAACCTTTATCAAATATAAATTGAATAATATAAATTTAAGGAAAAACAAAATAAAAAACCATGATAAAAGAATTTAATATTCTAACTTGTTGTTCAAGTAATTAATACATGAAAATATTTTTTATTAAAAATTAGGGTTTGAAAAAATTATGCATACCTCAACTATTAACTCATTATTCTACTTTGATCTTGGATGCAAAAAATCAAGAAAGTAAATCTTGAGACTAATTTTGTTGAATGATATATTTAGTCTTTAATATTATTCTCTATCAAATATCTTTTCTAATTATTGTGTATTTTATTTCTTTTTTTTCCTCTCTTTTATGTTGAAATTGACAGACAATATAAGATTTGTTTAGTTCTATGTATTTTATATTTTTTAAATTATATTTTTATTTTTTTACTTTTTTTCTTACAATTATTTTTTTACTCTTGTAAGTTGTATATTGACCCCAAATTATTTTTTCAGTGGGGTTAATTTTAGCATTTTTTTTAATTTATATGTATTATACTTATATTTAAAAAATCCAGTGGGGTCAACTGACCCCACTTGGAAAGCATGGCTATGCCACTGATTGTTGTTGCATCATTATCTTAATTTATTTGTTTCTAGCACAAATTATTATTTTGTCATACTATTTAACTTAAGTATTGTGTAGTTTTTTAATCCAAGCTAATCCAAATTTCTCAAAAAATTATTTTTGGACATTTTGTTTGATATATAAACTCTATCTTTAGTAAACATGTTTCTCTTTTGTACTAAATAATATGAAGGAAATAAATATTTTTATAACCAGCAACTCTTATCTAATAATCAATCTTACTAACTTTAAGAATTACAAAATAAAAATAGACCCGCAGCATCGCACAAGTTTATATCTAGTATATGTTATTTTTAGCTTCTTATAAATGAATGTTTTGATTCATCTTGAAATTAATTTTATTGTTCATATAAAAAGAACTACTCAATCTTTTGGGAAAATTGTTTTTACATTTTTTGGTATTTGATTGATAGAAAATTGATTGATCAACGAAAAATTAGGTCACTTTCAAATGTCTCACATTTTTTAAAAGGAAAAGACATTTTTTAGAAAATAAATATCTATATGTAAAATTATTTTTTGAGCTCGTGAGTATGATTTTACTCAAGTTAGGTCTTAGATATGATTTTTAAACTTTAATTTAATTTAACCATACATAAAATATTATTATATTAATAAAATATTTTTATTTAATTAGATTAAAATTTTAAATATTAAAATATTAACATTAAAAATCTTTCAATATTTTAAGTTCAAATATTTTATTTTGTATATTATTAATCAAGAATATTTTTAATATTTCAATAATAAAAAATATTATATTATTGTTTTAGTAATAAATAAATACTAATTTAATAAATAATCTATTTATTATTTTAATAATTTATTAATATTGTACTTTAAGATATAATGTTTTAATATTTATTTACAAATATTTATATTAAGATTTTAATAATAAACATAAATAAATAATATTTTTGTTATGATTTTAATAATAAATACTCTCAATATAAAATATAATTAATTTAATAATATAAATATTTTTAATATTTCAAAATAAATACTAATATATTATTAATAATATATATTAAAATAGTAATATTACTTCAAATTTCTAAAAATATTAATATAATCAATAAAAAATAGCTTTCTTGTAATTTTTAATAATATATACTATTTTATTATTAAATATATTATTTTCAAAATATAATTATTTTTTAATATTAATAAATTTAATAAATAATAAATAATTTCTAATATTTTATTAGTTATGTCTTATAAGGTACTTCAGGCATCTTGAGACAAAGCCGTGAGGGAGGCAACCGCCTAAAGCTAACAATACTTTAGTGAATGTTGGCGACTGCCTACCTCACGTTGTCAAGGTAAACCTAGGGTGTGGGACTCCTAGGGGTTGCTTGTCGACAGTCTAGTGAGACGGGTGAGGCCTTGACACATGGAAATTAATTTTAATTTTTTAAAGCCATGTCAGCTATCCACGTGACAAAATTATCCTTGTCAGTATCTATGTCATGTGTCAACTGTGCATAAATAACAGAAGTTTGAGTGATTTAACTGCTATATACATAATTATATTATTTTTTAACGTTTAGGTTTTATTTGCTGAAAATAAAATTTTATGATCTTATTTTTACACAATTAAACATTAAAATCTTAATTCAATTTTATCTTAAATATTGAAAACATATTTGATTATTAAGCATTTTCAAAACTAACTTTTAAAAAGTCATTTTCAATCAACTTAATTTTTCTATATCCCTTCCACCCAGATGTGTCAAATAAGTCAAATTTATCAAGTCTCGACTCCTAGTCCGTGTCATAATGGCCGCCGGAAGTCTGGTAGGCTTTCAAGTCTCAACTGCCAAACCCAACTGACAGTAGACAAAGTGAAAAAGTTCCATGAAATTTAACGCCCCAAGTCAGAGAAGAAAACAGTAAGCCCCAGCAGCCATGGGGCACCCTCGTTCAACACTTGATACTATACCTCCCAATGTTGACGTTGCTGTTTCTTTTTCCGTTTGGATCGGGTTCTAATAAGTCTCGGGTTCGGTTCGCCTGTTGAATCTTGAAGAACTGAACTTCATTGATTAAAAGAATGTTCAAAGAAGAATTACAGATTACAAAAGAAGAAGAAGAAGCCGTTTTACAGTTAACAATTGTCTGGTACTTTATACATTGAGACTTAACTAACTTTTAACTAACTAACTGTTATCAAACTAAAAACTAACTTCATCATTCTTATCACTTGCTGAGCTGGAGTCTTGCTGAGCTGGTGTATTACCTTCTGTTAGCCCCCCACAAACTGGAGCATACAAGTCCTGTAGACCCAGTTTGGAGGTAAAGTGAGCTAAAGATGCAAAGGTTTGAGGCTTAGTAAATAAGTCTGCAAGTTGATCAGGGGAAGGGACATGAAGCAAATGAAGGAGGCCATTTTTGAGTTTCTGTCGAACAATATGGCAATCTATTTCGATATGTTTGGTACGTTCGTGAAATACTGGATTCTCAGCAATATGAATAGCAGACTTATTGTCACAAAACAGAGCTGCAGGTCTGGGGTGAGGCACTTGTAGATCTTGAAGGAGATAATGTAGCCATTGAATTTCACAGGTGGCAGAGGCAATGGCTCGATATTCTGCTTCAGAGGATGATTTAGAGACAGTGGCTTGTTTCTTGGACTTCCAGGAAATTAAAGCTGAGCCAAGAAAGATACAGAATCCAGTGATGGACTTCCTGGAAGTTGGACAAGCTGCCCAATCAGAATCTGAGAATGCCTTCAAATGAAGATCAGAATTAGCAGGATAGAATAGACCTCGACTTGGAGATGATTTTAAATATCGAAGAATCCTGTGAGCTGCTTGAATATGCTGATCTGTTGGTTTATCTAAGTATTGAGATAGCTGTTGGACAGCAAATGTAATATCTGGTCGAGTAGTAGTGAGGTAGAGAAGTCGTCCAATTAGCTGTCGATAATAGGTTGAATCAGGTAGCAATGGGGCTTCAGCATGAATATTATGCTTTTGGTTAGATGCCATAGGAGTCTTGGCAGGCTTACATCCAAGAAATCCAAAATCTTGAAGAAGATCAAGTGTATATTTCCTTTGGCAGAGGTTAATACCTTTGCTATTTCTGGCAACTTCAAGTCCAAGGAAAAACTTGAGTGGGCCAAGGTCTTTGATCTTGAAGGTTGTATCTAAGTAAGACTTCATAGCAGAAATGGATGTAGGATCATTAGTTGCTATAATCACATCATCAACATAAATCAACAAAGCTGTGAATGTAGAACCAGTGGACTTCAAGAACAAAGAAGGATCTGCTGGAGCCTGATAAAACCCTTGGTTAAACAAGGCATCTGATAATTTTGCATACCACTGTCTACTGGCTTGCTTAAGGCCATAAAGTGATTTCTTGAGTTTGCAAACTTGATTCTATGAAGTTGAAGAGAAGCCAGGTGGAAGATCCATGTATACTTCCTCTGTCAAATCACCATGGAGGAAAGCATTATTGATATCTAATTGATGAAGATACCAATTCTTGGCTGCTGCAACTGCTAGCAATGTTCTGATAGTGGTCATTTTAGCCATTGGAGAGAATGTTTCAAGGTAGTCAACCCCATGCTGTTGTGTATACCCTTTTGCAACCAAACGAGCCTTGAATCTTTCAATAGAACCATCTGCTTTGTGCTTGATTTTGTACACCCATTTGCAGCCTATTGATTGTTTATTGGGAGGAAGCTCTACTAGATCCCAAGTATCATTTAATTGTAAGGCATCAATCTCATTTTGCATAGCAGATCTCCAGCAATCATGCTTGGCAGCTTGGTTGTAAGTTTTTGGTTCAATGACAGAAGATATTTGAATGGAAAAGGCCTTATGACTAGAAGATAATCTATTATATGATATGACTTGAGAAAGAGAATGAGGAGTACCTTGAATTTTGCATTGAGAACCAAGTGCTGGATGGAGATTTGATTGGGAAGCATGAGAAGTCAAATTACAATGATAATTCTGCAAATACTTTGGCTGAGTTTTTGTTCGTGTGGATTTCCTTGCTGGAGGGATATGCTGTAATGATAAGTTATGAGGGGATTGATCATTGGGAGAAGAATCAGAATCTGAAGTACCAATGGGAACCGAACCTGGTAAAGAATCAGGATGCAAGGATTCTATAACAGGTGTAGGAAGAACAAATGTATCTAAATGTGAGGGATTTGAATGATGTGTAATGGTTTGAAATGGGAAGACATGTTCATAAAATGTAACATCCCTTGAAACAAATACTTCTCTGGAATGTAGATCATAGAGCTTATAGCCCTTTTTGCCAGATGAAAATCCTAGAAAAATGCACTTTCTGGCCCTATGATCAAATTTGAATCTATTATGAGATAGAGTTGTTGCAAAACAAAGACATCCAAAAACCTTAAGCAATGAAAAGTCTGGTTTTGTGCTGTAAAGTAATTCAAAGGATGTTTTATTTTTAATCACATTAGATGGTACCCTATTGATAATATAAGTGGCATGAAGTATACAATCTGACCAAAATTCTTCTGGTAGTGAAGCTTGAATTCTTAAGGCTCTAGCTACATTTAAAAGAGTTTGATGTTTTCTTTCAACAATTCCATTTTGCTGTGGAGTCTGTGTACATGAGGTCTGATGTATGATTCCTTTAGATGCATAGAATGATCTCATATTGAATTCTTCTCCATTATCTGTTCGGATGCATTTGATTTTAGTTGAGAATTGAGTTTCAACATAGTTACAAAATTGTTCAATGAGAGGTCTGACAGAAGATTTTGTTTTCATGAGGAATGTCCAAGTATTCCTACTATAATCATCTACAGCAGTTAAGAAATATGAATATCCATATATGCAAGGTGTGTGATAAGGACCCCAAATGTCAAAATGCATTAGTTCAAAACAATTGCAGCTAACACTGGTACTGATTGGAAAAGGATTTCTCTTTTGTTTTGCAAAGTGACATGTATCACATATTAGATTTTCTTTTACAGAAATTGAAGGATCCAGATCTTGAAGTAGTTTGATTCTAGGGTAAGAAACATGTCCTAGGCGATAATGCCATATGTCTATAGTATTGGTCACAGAATTACATTGAACAGGAAGTAACAAGGAATTTTGAACATCAGGTGTTGAAGTATGCTGCGTGCAAGGTTGAGTTTGAATTAACTTGTAAAGACCATGCACTTGCTTACCCAAACCAATCATCCTCCAGCATTTGAGGTCCTGTACAATACAGAATTCGTTTTGAAATATCACAGCATAATCAATAGATTTGGTTAGTTTGCTAACAGATATAAGATTGAAACTAAATTCAGGAACAAATAATACTTCTGTTAGCAGTAAGGAAGAGGATAGTCTGACAGTTCCAAGGTGTGTTACAGAAACATGATTACCATTTGGTAATTTGACTAAGGCATTATTGATGGTTTTGTAGGACTCAAATAATGACAATGAACAAATTATGTGGTCTGTAGCACCACTATCAAATATCCAAGTGAAATTATGTGAGAAATCAGTAGCAGTATTAGGAAGGAAATTATTACTAGTACTAATGCTACAAAGGGCTATATGTATACCTTGGTTTTCTGGGAATGAAGTGAAAGTAGCATTGACTGTCTTGGCATGATTGCTTGAAGAAGATGCCAGCTCATTCGACTTCAACATTGCAATTATCTGATCATATTGGTCTTTAGTAAAAGCAACTGGACTAACTTTATCAACATATCCAGATTTAGTTAACAGATCAGAATCCTCATGGGAGTGAAAAGAACCCTCTGCTTGATTCACACTGCTATTAAACTTCGGTTTTGGCTTGTATCCAGGGGGATAGCCGTGCTTTTTATAGCACTTGTCGATGGTGTGACCTTGAAATCCACAATAGGTACAGACTGATTTCTTTGTATTGCATTTGTATTGTTTCTTGAACACATCCACTTGTGGATTATTTGGCATGGTTGATCTGGCTTGAAAGGCACTGGATTCAACAGATCTAGATGAAAGTTGGGAACTGATCTGTCGTTCTTGCTGAGCTACCAAAGCAAACACCTTGTTGATTGGAGGGAGTGGTTCCATCAACATTATCTGAGATCGTACTGTTGAAAAGGATTCATTTAATCCTTTCAAAAATCTGATAACCTGATCATTGTGCTGATATTGTCTTGCAAGAACCAAGGCCTCACATTTGCATCGTGGATTGCAAGTACAAGAAGGTATTACCCTCAAGTTCAAGAACTCATCCCACAGAATCTTTAAATGTGTAAAATAATCTGTAACACTTAAAGATCCTTGATAAAATGAGTAAATTTCTGTGAAGCTTGAATTCTTAAGGCTCTAGCTACATTTAAAAGAGTTTGATGTTTTCTTTCAATAGAACCATCTGCTTTGTGCTTGATTTTGTACACCCATTTGCAGCCTATTGATTGTTTATTGGGAGGAAGCTCTTTTAAATGTAGCTAGAGCCTTAAGAATTCAAGCTTCACTACCAGAAGAATTTTGGTCAGATTGTATACTTCATGCCACTTATATTATCAATAGGGTACCATCTAATGTGATTAAAAATAAAACATCCTTTGAATTACTTTACAGCACAAAACCAGACTTTTCATTGCTTAAGGTTTTTGGATGTCTTTGTTTTGCAACAACTCTATCTCATAATAGATTCAAATTTGATCATAGGGCCAGAAAGTGCATTTTTCTAGGATTTTCATCTGGCAAAAAGGGCTATAAGCTCTATGATCTACATTCCAGAGAAGTATTTGTTTCAAGGGATGTTACATTTTATGAACATGTCTTCCCATTTCAAACCATTACACATCATTCAAATCCCTCACATTTAGATACATTTGTTCTTCCTACACCTGTTATAGAATCCTTGCATCCTGATTCTTTACCAGGTTCGGTTCCCATTGGTACTTCAGATTCTGATTCTTCTCCCAATGATCAATCCCCTCATAACTTATCATTACAGCATATCCCTCCAGCAAGGAAATCCACACGAACAAAAACTCAGCCAAAGTATTTGCAGAATTATCATTGTAATTTGACTTCTCATGCTTCCCAATCAAATCTCCATCCAGCACTTGGTTCTCAATGCAAAATTCAAGGTACTCCTCATTCTCTTTCTCAAGTCATATCATATAATAGATTATCTTCTAGTCATAAGGCCTTTTCCATTCAAATATCTTCTGTCATTGAACCAAAAACTTACAACCAAGCTGCCAAGCATGATTGCTGGAGATCTGCTATGCAAAATGAGATTGATGCCTTACAATTAAATGATACTTGGGATCTAGTAGAGCTTCCTCCCAATAAACAATCAATAGGCTGCAAATGGGTGTACAAAATCAAGCACAAAGCAGATGGTTCTATTGAAAGATTCAAGGCTCGTTTGGTTGCAAAAGGGTATACACAACAGCATGGGGTTGACTACCTTGAAACATTCTCTCCAGTGGCTAAAATGACCACTATCAGAACATTGCTAGCAGTTGCAGCAGCCAAGAATTGGTATCTTCATCAATTAGATATCAATAATGCTTTCCTCCATGGTGATTTGACAGAGGAAGTATACATGGATCTTCCACCGGGCTTCTTCTTCTTCTTTTGTAATATGTAATTCTTCTTTGAACATTCTTTTAATCAATGAAGTTCAGTTCTTCAAGATTCAACATGGTATCAGATGTACAATCCTTTTGAAATATCCATTTCGAAGATTCATTTCTTGTTTTTTCATCTTCACGAACAAGATGGTGGCACCTGTAAATGATGTTTCTAATCCATTTCATCTTCACGAAAGTGAAAATCCAAGCTTAGTTCTTGTTTCCCCTGTTTTGAATGGTTCAAATTACCATTCATGGTGTCGATCTATGAAAGTTGCCCTTCTTTCCAAGAACAAAATTAAGTTTGTCGATGGTAGCATTGAAGTTCCAGCCAAGACAGATCCAACATTCTCGGCATGGGAAAGATGCAACACAATGGTATTATCTTGGATCATCCATTCTGTTTCACCTTCTATTGCTCAAAGCATAATTTGGCTTGACACAGCCAAGGATGTTTGGAATGATCTTAAAGATCGAATTGCACAAGGAGATGCTTTCAGGATATCAGATCTTCAGGAAGAAATTTACTCATTTTATCAAGGATCTTTAAGTGTTACAGATTATTTTACACATTTAAAGATTCTGTGGGATGAGTTCTTGAACTTGAGGGTAATACCTTCTTGTACTTGCAATCCACGATGCAAATGTGAGGCCTTGGTTCTTGCAAGACAATATCAGCACAATGATCAGGTTATCAGATTTTTGAAAGGATTAAATGAATCCTTTTCAACAGTACGATCTCAGATAATGTTGATGGAACCACTCCCTCCAATCAACAAGGTGTTTGCTTTGGTAGCTCAGCAAGAACGACAGATCAGTTCCCAACTTTCATCTAGATCTGTTGAATCCAGTGCCTTTCAAGCCAGATCAACCATGCCAAATAATCCACAAGTGGATGTGTTCAAGAAACAATACAAATACAATACAAAGAAATCAGTCTGTACCTATTGTGGATTTCAAGGTCACACCATCGACAAGTGCTATAAAAAGCACGGCTATCCCCCTGGATACAAGCCAAAACCGAAGTTTAATAGCAGTGTGAATCAAGCAGAGGGTTCTTTTCACTCCCATGAGGATTCTGATCTGTTAACTAAATCTGGATATGTTGATAAAGTTAGTCCAGTTGCTTTTACTAAAGACCAATATGATCAGATAATTGCAATGTTGAAGTCGAATGAGCTGGCATCTTCTTCAAGCAATCATGCCAAGACAGTCAATGCTACTTTCACTTCATTCCCAGAAAACCAAGGTATACATATAGCCCTTTGTAGCATTAGTACTAGTAATAATTTCCTTCCTAATACTGCTACTGATTTCTCACATAATTTCACTTGGATATTTGATAGTGGTGCTACAGACCACATAATTTGTTCATTGTCATTATTTGAGTCCTACAAAACCATCAATAATGCCTTAGTCAAATTACCAAATGGTAATCATGTTTCTGTAACACACCTTGGAACTGTCAGACTATCCTCTTCCTTACTGCTAACAGAAGTATTATTTGTTCCTGAATTTAGTTTCAATCTTATATCTGTTAGCAAACTAACCAAATCTATTGATTATGCTGTGATATTTCAAAACGAATTCTGTATTGTACAGGACCTCAAATGCTGGAGGATGATTGGTTTGGGTAAGCAAGTGCATGGTCTTTACAAGTTAATTCAAACTCAACCTTGCACGCAGCATACTTCAACACCTGATGTTCAAAATTCCTTGTTACTTCCTGTTCAATGTAATTCTGTGACCAATACTATAGACATATGGCATTATCGCCTAGGACATGTTTCTTACCCTAGAATCAAACTACTTCAAGATCTGGATCCTTCAATTTCTGTAAAAGAAAATCTAATATGTGATACATGTCACTTTGCAAAACAAAAGAGAAATCCTTTTCCAATCAGTACCAGTGTTAGCTGCAATTGTTTTGAACTAATGCATTTTGACATTTGGGGTCCTTATCACACACCTTGCATATATGGATATTCATATTTCTTAACTGCTGTAGATGATTATAGTAGGAATACTTGGACATTCCTCATGAAAACAAAATCTTCTGTCAGACCTCTCATTGAACAATTTTGTAACTATGTTGAAACTCAATTCTCAACTAAAATCAAATGCATCCGAACAGATAATGGAGAAGAATTCAATATGAGATCATTCTATGCATCTAAAGGAATCATACATCAGACCTCATGTACACAGACTCCACAGCAAAATGGAATTGTTGAAAGAAAACATCAAACTCTTTTAAATGTAGCTAGAGCCTTAAGAATTCAAGCTTCACTACCAGAAGAATTTTGGTCAGATTGTATACTTCATGCCACTTATATTATCAATAGGGTACCATCTAATGTGATTAAAAATAAAACATCCTTTGAATTACTTTACAGCACAAAACCAGACTTTTCATTGCTTAAGGTTTTTGGATGTCTTTGTTTTGCAACAACTCTATCTCATAATAGATTCAAATTTGATCATAGGGCCAGAAAGTGCATTTTTCTAGGATTTTCATCTGGCAAAAAGGGCTATAAGCTCTATGATCTACATTCCAGAGAAGTATTTGTTTCAAGGGATGTTACATTTTATGAACATGTCTTCCCATTTCAAACCATTACACATCATTCAAATCCCTCACATTTAGATACATTTGTTCTTCCTACACCTGTTATAGAATCCTTGCATCCTGATTCTTTACCAGGTTCGGTTCCCATTGGTACTTCAGATTCTGATTCTTCTCCCAATGATCAATCCCCTCATAACTTATCATTACAGCATATCCCTCCAGCAAGGAAATCCACACGAACAAAAACTCAGCCAAAGTATTTGCAGAATTATCATTGTAATTTGACTTCTCATGCTTCCCAATCAAATCTCCATCCAGCACTTGGTTCTCAATGCAAAATTCAAGGTACTCCTCATTCTCTTTCTCAAGTCATATCATATAATAGATTATCTTCTAGTCATAAGGCCTTTTCCATTCAAATATCTTCTGTCATTGAACCAAAAACTTACAACCAAGCTGCCAAGCATGATTGCTGGAGATCTGCTATGCAAAATGAGATTGATGCCTTACAATTAAATGATACTTGGGATCTAGTAGAGCTTCCTCCCAATAAACAATCAATAGGCTGCAAATGGGTGTACAAAATCAAGCACAAAGCAGATGGTTCTATTGAAAGATTCAAGGCTCGTTTGGTTGCAAAAGGGTATACACAACAGCATGGGGTTGACTACCTTGAAACATTCTCTCCAGTGGCTAAAATGACCACTATCAGAACATTGCTAGCAGTTGCAGCAGCCAAGAATTGGTATCTTCATCAATTAGATATCAATAATGCTTTCCTCCATGGTGATTTGACAGAGGAAGTATACATGGATCTTCCACCTGGCTTCTTCTTCTTCTTTTGTAATCTGTAATTCTTCTTTGAACATTCTTTTAATCAATGAAGTTCAGTTCTTCAAGATTCAACATGCTCGGGCAACAAGAAGAGAATAAAGAACGGTTTCATTTGAATGCAAATGAAGGTGGTGGGAACCAACCGGCTTAACTATTTACTCTTTTAGAGGCGTTTTCAGCTGCAAACTGTAATCTTGGTGCTTAAAAAGCAGGCCTTTTTCTCGACTCTAAGCACAAAAAGCACAAAGCCGTAATCTCTAAGCTTAAGGGCTTCCTTTCTAACCTTTTAGGGGTTTGTACTTTAGATAGATGAAATCAGAGAAAGCTTTCAGATTCCCCTCTTTTTTATATTTTGGAAACTTTGGAAAAATGTTCTTTTCTTCTCCGTTAAATATTTTTAATGGGGTTCTTGTTTTTGTCTTGATCTTGGTCCAATGATCAATGCAAACCCAAGTTAAAGAATTAAATATTATGATGCTTTACAACGTTGAATTTGATATAAATTGATTGATAGGAAGGAATTTTCTAAAGATTCTCTCCCAAGTGGATGGTTATTTTTTTTGGGGAGAGAGGGGTCTCTCTTATTTTTCCTTTATTCTGTTTCTTCTTTTGATGTCGGATTCTACATTTTAGCTTTTTTTATGCAGTTAAGAGGAACTGCATTCTTCATGGAACTTATCTTTAGCAAATGGGTATCAGCATTTTCTCTCTGCTGTTGGCTAATATTTTCTGTAGCATTTTCAGGTAAGCTTAAAGCTCCTTTTTTTTCTTCTCCTTGGATTTGTTTGGTTTCTTGAAAAATGCTCATTATATAGAAGACCCAAATTGTTGAAAATTGTCTTTTAATTTTGCAAGTGGAGGGGTTGCTTGGAGATTCTAAAGTGAAAGGGGTGAATTTAGGAGGGTGGTTGGTTGTAGAAGGTTGGATCAAGCCTTCTCTTTTTGATGGCATTTCCAATGGAGACATGCTTGTGAGTATTAATCTTTTGTCTTATCATAAACTCCCTCACTTTTCTTTTAATGAATTTTGGGTTCTCTTTTCTAGTTTTTCTATGAATAGTGACAATCATATGTTTATGATATTGAAATGTAGGATGGAACACAGGTTCAATTCAAGTCAGTGACACTGCAGAAATATGTTTGTGCTAAGAATGGAGGTGGGATGGACATTTCAGTTAATAGAGATGCTGCATCTTCATGGGAAACCTTTACGGTAAGAATCCAAACAAAATTGTTGGTCTTTATCTGACAATTTGATCCTGTGTTGTATGTTAAACTTGAGCTTGATTGACTCTTTGGACCTACAGGTAATATGCTTGCAGAATGCGGATATTACAGAAACTGAAACCTTATCTACTATGTTTACTTAACAAAGTTTTTTATGGAAGGAAACACAATTTGTAATGCAAAAAGAAAAGATTCAATCTTGCTTATGGGACGTTTAACATAGTTTTTGTTCTGGTTAAATATCCAGAGTGAGGCTCTTCAGTGCCGACCACATTTTAGCACATGTATGTCTTACCCTAACTAATTTGTTTTTGGTTAACTTCATGAATAAAGGCCTACTGCAGAATTTACAACCTTTTTTCCTTGTAACATTTCTAAGTTGACAAACTTAAATGGTGGAATAATGAGTCGCTGGATTTTTTTTCTCAGAAAAAGATGGCTAGTGTTAGGTGTTTGGCAGTAAACTGGGTAGAAAATGAAGTGGATGGTGTAACTCAAAATATAGGCAATGAAGGCCATTTCAGTTATAGCAGCAATTCTTGTTTATTTGATTTCTTTTTCCTTCTTCTCTATTAAAGTAGGGGAGAGAGATTTATTTTCAAATGGATAATTGTCTCCAGGTACTAGTATCGTTTCTGTTACCATTGTTTAGAAGTTAAGCATTGTAGAATATTATTGCCCTCAATCAATTGAGATTAATGATTGTGAAAACAATCATTCTTGTTGTGTTGACCAATATCTTTGGAGTTCTCATCTTGCACAAACTTGTGGGCTTTCTAAAATGTAAAATCATCTTCTGCAATGAAATTTGTCATCTAACAATTTTCTTTTCATGCAGTTATGGAGAGTTTCTGAATCAGAATTTCAGTTCCGCACCACACAAGGCCAATTTCTAACATGTTATGGTAATGGATGTTCTGTATCTGCAGCAGCAAAATCAGCTTCCTCAACAGAAACATTTCAAATTGAAAGGAATAACAATGGTCGAGTTCACATCAAAATAAAGAGTGGGACATATCTGCGGGTTTAATACCAAATCCTTTACTTTTGAGTTGATGAATCAAAGATCACCTTTCAGTAGTAGCAAATAATGGCGGACTGACACATTCTTTTCCACTGTCTCTTAAATGATACGGTTAAAATTTTCAAGCACCCAATATCCTAGACTCTGTCTGGTTGGCGAGATTGCTGGTTAACCACTATTATATAAGGTCTGAATATCAATGACCAAGTCAACTTAAGATTGAGAACTTGTAGTATGATCATGAACCTTCACTTGAGGAAAATATCTGGAACTATAATCATGAAAAGCAAGTTTCAGTAAATTTTCCATTCAACTTGTATTCATGATTTTTTTCTTTGAACCATGTTTGTTTCATGCTATACATTTTGAACCAGGTTTAACTGTCACATTTGAAAGATTAAGACAAACTTCTGCAATTATAGTTGTACAATGGAGAATAATAGCAGGTGGCTGGATTATCACTTATCAGGCTGATTGTGTATTTTCACTTCAACTTGCACCTATCAAATGTTAGCATAACCAAAATGTGTGCACCTCAACCTTCATTAATTTGTTCCATGGCTTTTGAGATATCTCAGTGTTTCTTTCACTGTTCCAAAGATGATACCACAGTTTGAAGTAGTAAAACTTGATGAAATTGTTTTTTATATTTTAGGCTACCATAGGTAATCAGCTCACGGCAGATTACCCAGGAACCCCAGGATGGGATGATAATGCAGCCACATTTGCAATGTCAATCGCAGCAAATAACTTGCATGGAGACTATCAGCTTGCAAATGGATATGGACATAATAAGGCAAAACAGGTTCTCGAGGTACCATAAAAAATTTTTCTTCTATGTTCTCTTCATTTTTCTTTTTATTTTTTTTTTTGGTGTGGGTGGTGTGGAGGTGTAGGTGGAGGGGGAGGATAGTTAAAACTTGTGGTTTGGCACTCAAGTATGTCACATACATATCATTTGGTATTATCTTATTATCTTGCTATGCATCTCAAGGATTTCAAAAGTTGAAATGTTGAGCATCATCTAATAACAGCGGAAAATGTCTACTGTTCATATATAAGTACTTTTCTATTATCTTGCCTTTTACATGCATGTTTAAGTGCACATGACCATGTAAATACTGTGGTACTTTATTGTTCTCATTACACTATTTATTATGATTTTATTAAGATATTCCCCTAGTTGTTGGACTGAAGCATTTCCAACAAGAGAATCTTAATATCTAACCAGTAGATATTCAAGGCAAAATCTTCAGATAGGTATGGAGTGGCAGATGAATGGTTCATAATTATGAAAGGCAAAAAATGTAATTGTGCACAAGGTCCAAATTCAAGCATTTAGTTTTCTTAACTTTCTGTTTTGGGTGAAACTGCAGACACATAGATTACTTTTATCAATGTAGGAGATTTTGAATTTCTATATAGACATGGAATAAATACTGTAAGGATCCCTATCGGCTGGTGGATTGCTTTTGATCCTGATCCTCCAGCCCCATTTATCGGAGGAACATTAGAAGCTCTTGACAATGCATTCTCATGGGCACAGTAAGGCTTCATATCACTTTATTTAGTAAGAGTTCTATGATTTTAGATCTTCCTTTCATTTGATAAGTATATGAAAATTTTTATGCAGAGCCTATAACATAAAGTGCATAATTGACCTTCATGCAGCGCCTGGCTCCCAAAATGGGATGGAACATAGTGCTAGTCGAGATGGCACAACAGGCTGGCATACATCTTCAGATTACATTTCACAGACATTGCATGTTTTAGATTTTCTAGCTTCCAGGTAACTGCCAACAAGTTATTGGATTTGCCTCTGAAAGTGATATTTTAGCCAGAGTGATGAGGATTGAAAAAGGAATGTTCTAGTGGTTTATTTGAGATTCCAATTTGTAAAGGTCATGCAGAAAATGCTGAAAAAAATGTTATAATCACTGGTATTGGTCTAGAGTTATTTAGGCTCTAAAGTCTCAATGCCTCATGTAATTGCATATAGTGGTTTTCACATCCATAGGACCTGGAAGAGAGAGAGTAAAAAAAAAAAAAAAAAGTAAACATGCTGTTTGTATTATTGGCTGACTTCTGGCAAAAAAGAAACATTAACTAAGAGCTCCTCATTTTTCACATTTCATTTCATCTGTAAATGAAAATAGTGGACTATCATCATTCCAATTGTGCTGCATCAACCTTCAAACCAATCAAAGCCATAATGTTTTTAGGATTCCAAATAGTTTATGTCTTGCAATATTTCAAACAGAGCTTTTTAGATTGTGTAATTTGTTATGCTTAAGATCCCTCCTATGTTGCATTTTGAGAAGCCTTGTCTGTTAAAATTTCTGTGAAATTGCATGTCAATTGACATGTTGACTCAACCAGGAATCCAAGTTTTCTGAAGAGTTTCTGTTGCATTACTTGTCGATCAATATCCTAAGCAACCAAAAAGAAATCTTTCTAACTCTAATAGGATAACCCTTATCCTTTGGATCTGCAGATTTGTGGCTTTGTAAAGTTTAGTTCCATTGAATCATCTTGTTTGTTGCAGGTATGCAAAACATCCTGCCTTGCTGGGGATCGAGCTATTAAATGAACCTTCTGCTGCGGAAGTTCCATTGGATACATTAGTTTCGTATTACAAACAAGGTTATGAAGTTGTGCGGAAACACTCTCCATCAGCTTATGTGATAATTTGCCAAAGAATTGGCAATGCAGATCCACTGGAACTTTATCAGGCTGATGTAGGCTCCCACAACATAGTGGTGGATTTGCATTACTACAATCTCTTTGACACTTTCTTTGTTAACTTGAGTGCTATAGATAATATCCAATTCATATATCGGAGCAGGGAGGCTCAGTTACAAGCTTTGAATGGTGCAAATGGCCCACTTGTTCTTATTGGTAAGCAGAACTTGTTTTGTAGTTGCTGACTTTTACATGTTCAAATTATGTTACTTGAGTGCTGACTTTCAGATATACACAATCTACCTCTGATTCTATTCTTACATTTTCATTTGTATTATGTTTCAGGTGAGTGGGTAAATGAGTGGAATGTTACAAGTGGGTCTCAATCAGATTATCAAGACTTTGGATGGGCACAGTTAGATATCTATGATTCAGCTTCCTTTGGTTGGGCTTACTGGACGCTCAAAAATGATAGAAAGCACTGGGATTTTGAATGGAACATTAGGAACAATTATCTCCAATTAAGTAATATTCTAAACCCATTTTCATTTGGTTTCCAAACATTGATGTTTAGTTGTTAAGAGTGCTGAAGTTCTCCACTTACAGCCAACTGTTCTGTTCCACAATTGTAATCTTGTTTCTATTTTATTTCTCTGATCCGAACTGCATGCGACATTTATTCATGCAGGCAATTCACAGAATAAGAAAGTTTCCAACAGCCTAATATGGATTTTACTTGCATTGGTCTGGTTCCATCTGTTTTGACCAATGAAGTTGCTTGAGGCCCAGATATCAAGAGGAAGATCAACAGCGGCTTTTTCTTTTCATTTTTTTCCCATTTTTGAGCTCTGTGCTATTCCACCATTACATTCGTGTATTCTGTAAAACAAGCATTTCTTCATTTTGGGGCAAACTTGCAAGCCCAATAACATTCTTAGGGCACAGAATATCAATAAAAAATATGGTCAATCCTGTCAAAACAATGGCAATCTGTGTACTTTCTCTCAATAATGTACAAGGGAAAATTTTCTTCCTGCTGTGGCTTCTATTTCTGTAGGCATTCTTCTCATACCATCTCAATCTGATATCTAAAGCCATTTTTTGTAGACCATAATGTATAATCTCTTGACTATTTGACCAATTGTAAAATACCCTATGAAAAGCACCACCAAGAACCCGAAATATGAGAGTGGCAAGTCAGTGAATCCCATGACATCTCCAATTATTGAGAATGGTATTGCAATACCAACAGCAGAAATCAGGACTGTAGAACCAATTACAGGCCAAGAAGCAATCTCCATGATGAAGGGGATTTTCTCTGTCCGGATCAAGTGGTAAATCAAGGTCTGCATGAGAAGCCCTTCAATGAAGTAAGCAGAACGGAAGAAAGTTTCACTTAATTTTCCGTTAGAACTGTAGTAAAACCGAACAAACAAAATAGTGGCTACATCACAGAGAGTGCAGACAGGACCATTCCATAATATGAACATTGGCAAACCTTTCACAGACCATCTTTGAGGGATTTTGACATATTCTTCTTCCATCTTGTCCCATGGAATTGCAATCTGACCCACACTATACAAGAAGTTCTGTACAAGGAGTTGCTTTGGAGTCAATGGCTCTAATCTTAGTAAGAGAGTGGCGATGAAGAGTGAAAGAACGCTGCCTAGATTAGCAATAACAGACAGTTTTATGTATTTCATTGTGTTGCCGAAAGTAAGACGGCCCTGCTCAACTCCTGCAACAAGCACGTTTAAGTCCTTCTCTAGTAAAATGATGTCTGCCAAGTCTTTTGCAACTGATGCTGCTGAATCAACTGATATGCCAACGTTAGCAGCATCCAATGCGAGTGAGTCATTTATTCCATCTCCCAAGAACCCAACAACATGATCACCAACTGTCTGCAAGGACTGTACTACTCTCAGTTTCTGAGAAGGAGTTAGCCGAGCCAGAACTGTAGCCTTTTTCACTGTCTCGTGAAAGGCATCCTGGTTGAGTTGCTCCAGGTCTGGTCCTGTAGTTACATGTGTGGTTCTGATGCCAACTTCCTGGCAAATTTTTATTGCTAGAGACAGTGAATCGCCGGTTAATACCTTTGCTTTTACTCCCTTCTCAGCCAACCGCCATAAAGCTTGCTTTGCTGAGTCCTTAGGTGGGTCAAAGAATGTTATAAGTCCAAGGAATACCATGTCTGATTCAATAAAATCATCATTCTCCATGTTTTGCTCACTTATTTTCTGCAACATGACATAAAACTGTATTAAATTCAAGGGTTTAAGCATGGGTTCTCTATCATAGAGATGAAAGTTAGTTCTTACATGCAAATCTTGTTTTACAATAACGCTGGAGGCTTGGTGACTATGTAAATTAATCTAGCCTATGGCATGAAATGCAGTTGAATTTGATTACTAAGAAAAGAGAAACATTTTGAAATTCATGCATGGAAAAAGTAAAACAGAAAGGGATAGCAGGAATATAAGAAGAAAACGACAATGGTTTAAAGGGATGATTAAACTCACTGTTTGTTGCAGATTCTTTATTGCAACTGCTATAACCCGTAATCCCTCGTTGCTTAATTCTTCCACCACATTTAAAATCCTATGATTGTCTTCTGCAGTGAAAGCTCTTATCTCCCCCCTATCTACATGCTCCACATAAGAACAAACTTTCATCACTTCTTCAAGTGCTCCTTTGGTTATCATGAGTCTGTAGAAGGGTTGGCTATTTCTGCCCCTTGGATTAGAATCTGTTTCCAAAATAACAGATACTTTTCTTCTCATAAAATCAAAAGGGATTTCATCTATCTTTCTCCATTTGGATGGTTGAAAACGGTATCCATTTGTGTAAACAAATGCCAAAATTGCATCATCTAGAGGATATTTCTGATCACTCTTGAAGTAAGAATTCAGGAAGGCGAAACGTAAGACCCTTTCTCTTGTAGAACCCCAGCTATCCAAATGATCAACCATTATTGCACGGTTCATGGTTAGAGTCCCAGTTTTATCGATACATAGGATATCCCTTTCCAAAACAAAAAATAAGTAAAAAAATGTCAAATCATTATGTTTCAAAATGAAAAACTTCATGGAACAAGTATGTAACAACAGAGAACATGAATAATAATGCAGCACCAGGCTTTGTTTTAGTAGCATAGGAGAAATTTGGACTTACATGGATCCCATGTCTCGCATGGCAGACAAGCTTTTGACTATGCATCTCTCCCTTGCCATCGCCAGTGCTCCCTTGGCAAGGCTTGTGTTGATGATGAGGGGTAGCATCTGAGGAGTAAGGGCACATGCAACCGAGATTCCGAAAAGAGTACTCCCACTGAAATCATGAAGAGCAGAGTACACTACCAGTATCATGATTGTGACTACTAGAAGCATTACACCAACAAGCACATAAGATATCTGCCGAATACCCTTCTCAAAACTATCTGGTGGTTTGTGTTTTCCAATTGTTGAAAACATGGTGCTTATGTAAGTCTTGGATCCAGTGGACACAACTAGTCCAGTTCCAGTACCCGATACCACATTTGTCCCCTGAAATATTAATCAAAACGGTACATACCTCAGTGTGTTAAGTAGTATTAATCTATGACTGCAAACCTACTAATACAAAATTACTATCACAAGCAACAAAAGAGTAATATTGGAGCTATACCCACCATGAAACAAATGTTCTTTAATTCTAGCAAAGGAGTGCTTCTATCTTCTATCGCATCAGCTGTTTTTTCAGTTGTCCAAGATTCCCCTGTTAATGAGGACTGACTGTTCAAGAGGCAAGGATGTAAAATAAGGGATTCCAAGGTTGACTAGACACAAAAAAAAAACATAAAGGAAAATTTTACAACTTCTTTCAGAAAACAATGAAATTCTGAAACTGTCGTACCTTACAACTAGGTGTTTGGAAGTCAATAGTCTAACATCACCAGGGAAAAGGTCCCCAGGCTCGAAAATTACAATGTCTCCTGGAACAACATCTCTTTGGTCAACCTGAACGATTAACTCTGTCTGAACCACCCTCCCTGCACATCTTTGAACTTTAACCGGACTTCTTACAAATTCTGAAAGTTTCATGGCTGCTTTTGAACTGCCATATTCCTGGATGGTGCATATATTATAGTTCTGTACAACTGTTTGAAGCAGAAATGTTAAGCACTGAGTTGATGGAGTGTTTAAAAGAGAAGTACCTGATAGAATCGAAGGCAAACACTAATAAAAACCAATGCAAGCATGATGCATCCATTTGGATTATCACTGGTTAAGTATGAGAGTGCTGACAACACAATTAGAATGATGTTGAAAGGATGAAAGAAGGCGTTCCACAGAAGATGCCACCAGCTTGGAAATGTGTATTCAAGAGGAATATTTGGGCCATTTTCCTTCAATCTCCTCTCAGCTTCAGTAAAGCTCAAGCCTACTCAAAAGCAAAATTGAACAAGTCAGCAAACAACAGGCACTCCATTAAGCAGATGACCAATCCCAATTTTATTCCTATCAATAAAAGCCAGTAAATCAGAAAAGAAACAAGCTTGCTAACCTCTTTCTGTGGATCGAACATACTCAAAAACCAAATATTTTTCTGATCTGGCCAAAGCATATAACCAAGAGTAAACTTTCTCTTCTTCTTCTGTCCTTGAACCCCCATCAATCTTCTCTAAATATCTCAAACAAACAACCAAAAACGCAAAAAAAAATAATCTCAGAAACACTGTCAGAAAACCAAACTTAAGCCACAAAACTACCATCAGACCTGGATGAGGACGACGACTCACCTCCAGACTGAAAAAGCCGGAGAAACCTGAAAATCGAATTCGAAAAGAACCCATCCTGGGGATGGTGATTGGTATTAATATTAGCATTGTTGACAAGGGTTTGATGAACAGGGTTGGAAGAGGGGAGGGAGTCAAAGTGGGTTCTGAAAGTGAAAAACCTAAAGAACTTGAAGCCCCCCATAGAAGAGCAAAATGAGGTGGTTTGAACAAAAAGGGTTAGAGAAAGGCCGGTATGTGCAATACAAGAATATGATTATTTGAACCTCAAAAAGAAAGACCATGGTTGACAAAACAATTGGATTATTGTTGGTTGAAGAGTAGAAGATTTGAAGAGAAGGTAGAAGAGAGAATTTTATATTTATATATATATAATATATATATATATATATATATATATATATATATATATATATATATATATATATATATTTATATATGGAATGACTTTCTTAACTCTTACTAGTGTCACTCAGTTTCTTAGATTTTCTCTTTCAAAAATCTGAGTTTCCTCTTCAAAGTTCAAAGCTTCAACTACCAAACTTCAAATGACCGTTAGGTGCAGTTGTTGCCATAGGAGGGAAAGGTGATTGGCAGTTATTTGACAGCTAACTCGGACCAGGTTCACTATAAAACAATCGTTTTCTTGGGGAAAATACCAAAACATCTTTAAATTAGAAAATTTAATGATTTCTTTAGAATAAAAAAAAAAATTCAATCTCCTCATTAATCTCAAGATTCTCAACACTCGCACCACTTTTATTTTATTTTTGTTAGGCCCCAACCTTGAAAGCGTACTTGAAAGGCCCAACCTGAACGGACATAGACCAAAGCCCACACCTAGTGAATAGGCCTTGATTATAGCCTAACTTAAAAGCAAGCCCCATCACCAGAAGTACCCGGTCTCCTCACAACATTTAAGGTATGCAACTTAAAAGATACATACCTTATTTTATTTATTTTTATATGTTATCATATTAAACTCACTTATAAAATTTCAAAATTTCACTAATAATATATTAAATAATAATCCATAATTTATACAATGATAATACATCAAATCAAATACAAGAGGGTGGAATAACTGAATATCATATTTAATCTAGTTGTTGAATAAATCCTGTTTTTTAATGCTCAATCAAGTAATAATTATTTTCCTTTTAATTAAGAATATTATCGGATCCTCGACCTCACATGGTCAATGGATATTATAATTTGAACTGTTGATCACTAACTTTAACCGCAAACTATGTTTCAAATACAAATTTGGTTGTTGAAAATTAAGGAGTTCGCTATTATGATTTATTAAATTAATTTATTAATTTGTTTAAAATAGATAATTTGATAGGATAAGTAAATAATGTTTAAAATTTGAATAACAAAATTCGAAGAACATTAAATTGTTTAGAATAGATAATTAGTAGATAATTTGATAGGATAAGTAAATAATGTTTAACATATGAATAACAAATATGTAAAAAATAATAAGTTATTTAAAATTGATAATTTGATAAAGATAAATTAATTTAAAATGGATAATTAGATCATGCTTAAATTTTGAATATTAATATCAGTTTAATAGAGATTTGAATTCACGGTTGTTATTGAGCATTAAAAAACTGAAAATAAAAGTTGTTATAGACCATTAAAAAACTAAAAATAAAGAGAATAAAGAATAAAATAGATAATTAGTAGATAATTTGATAGGATAAGTAACTAATGTTTAAAATTTCAATAACAAATATTTGAAAAATATTAAGTTATTTAGAGTAGATATTATTTAAAAAAAATAATTTGATAAAGATTTGAATAACAAAATTTAAAGAATATTAATTTGTTTAGAATAGATAATTAGTTGATAATTTTATAGGATAAGTAAACAATGTTTAAAATTTGAATAACAAATATCTGAAAAATATTAGGTTATTTAAAATAGATAATTTGATAAACATTAATTAGTTTAAATTAAATAATTAGATCATGCTTAAAATTTGAATATTAATATCAGTTTAGTAGAGATTTGAATTAGCGGTTGTTATGGAGCACTAAAAAACTAAAAATAAAAGTTGGTATGGATCATTAAAAAACTAAAAAAAAAAAGAATAAAGATGGAAAGTTAACGAAGTAATGACACGTGTCACTATCGTTTTTAGAAATATAATATACATATATATATATATGATTTCTTCATAAAAATGATTTAAAAAAAAAAAGAAATCATGATATGACAAAACAATTATTACCCTTTAGTAGACCTGCTCAAGAGTTGGGTTACCCGCCCAATATTTGATCGAGTTTGAACAAAAATATCTAATGAAATAACTGGGCTTGGGCAAAATTTTTAAACTCGTTTAAAAATCAGATCCGGCCTAACCCAAATATTAATATTAATTTAATTTTTTATATATTTATTAAGTATAATATTATTATATGTATATAAAATATTATTGATTAATAAACATGATTATAAATATTTAATATGAAAATTGACACACAAATTTTGACAAATTAAATTAAATTAAATTTTAAAAGGAATAAAATAATAAAAAACAAATAAATAAATAATTAAAATATAAAAAATAAATAAAATTATATTCAAGCTAGGCTCAGGCTTGTAGTATAAAAATAAAAACAGGCCTGGATTAGAGGTCAAACCTGAATTTTCGAGTTGGATTGAGCTTAGATATACATATAAGCCATTATTATATATATTGGGCTGGACCCAACCTGGCTCATGATCAAGTTTACCCTTTAGTAAGGGATTAGAATTAAATATATGATTTATATATGATGCACTGACAGTATACAGTTTCTATACACTGTCAGTGTATCCGAGGTTGACACATCATCAATGAGCTCTTATAAGCAAATTAAAAAAAATTATTTATACTTGCTTTTAAGGGCTTGGCATATTTTTTAATTTAACAATTGATGAGATGTCAACCTCTGATGCACTGACAGTGTATAGTTTCTATAAAGTTGACCCCAAAATAAAGTTGTTCTTTTTTTTTCCTTCTTATTTTCATCTCTCTTCCTTAAACCCTAACATTGTTTTTTATTCTCTATAAGCTCAACAAACAAGGAAGAAAATGATAAATTTTGATCATTTGAGTGAAAATAACTATTATGATAACATGAAATAATTTAATAACATAAAAATAAATAAAAAGGACTAAATTGCATTTATCCAGTTACTTGCACAAGCTAACTTGCGCTAAAACATGTCATGTTGTGCGAGCAACCTAGGGACTACAAACATTTTAATAGTCTTAAAATTGTTAGTAAGGTTATTGTAAAAGAATGAGGTAAATTTAGTGTTTTTTTTTGTATAAAGAGTAAAAAGATGATAAATTTAGAATTTCTCATTCTCTTTTCTAATTGGAAATGGATTTACTTACAATTTTGGCCTCCAAGTTGGCTATGACATAATCACCTAACCCCACAAAAATGTATAATATATAAGTATCTATATTCTATACATGAAAGGAATCCTTGAGGCTTCTTTCAATGACAGATATGCAGCTATATATGAAAGGAATCATTTGGGGCATCTTCAATGATATGTGTCGCTTTTATGTTTCTCACATTATTAAATTATCCTTAAACACTAAATGAATTTTAAGAATTTTTTGTTTTTTACTTGAATTATTTTATATTTTTTGTATTTTACCTATTTTATTTCTCAAATTACCAAATTGTCCTTTAAGAATTAAAAGGTTATGAGGATATTTTTGTCTTTTGGTTTGCACCTCTTCTATTTCTTATTTTATTTTAATTTTTTAAATATTTTAAATTAAAGTAAAATAATTTAAAATGATTTATCCACTTAAAAATAGTAAATTATTTACTTAAAACATTTTAAAATTTGTATTTTTAATATATGCAATATTAAGAATATTTATATTTTATCAATATCAAATTTAAATATATAAAATTTAATCATTTACAAATTACTTAAACTCATTTGCAAGTATGATTTATATGGACTTTTTGAAATACATGTAACTTACATGTATTTGCAAGTTTTATTTAATTATTAAGCATAGGTTTATATATGATGTAATGACAGTACATAAAATACACCAAACATTGACACCTTATTAATGAACAAACTAAAGAAATGCTAAGTTCTTATGAGTAAACTGGAAAAAAAAGTTATTTGTACTTATTTTTAAGGATTTAACATTTTTTTTAATTTGCTCATTAATGAGGTGTCAATCTCTGATGCATTGACACTGTTTGTCAATCTATGGTACTTTAACACTGTATAGAGATTATACACTATAACCCCAAGGGTTGGCTCAGTGTTATAATGCCCCACTGAATTTCTGAGTGAAGAAGATCCATAGCGCCCAATGTGATATGAGTACGTCTCGTGGTTTACAATAAAAAAAGAGATCATACACTTGTATCAATTAACCAATCTCTTTGAAGGATATTTTGATTTTTTTAGAATTTATTATCATGATTAATAAATATTAAAAAATATTTTAAAAAATATCAAGTGGTGAGTATTTAAAAACTCACTATGTGATCTTTAAATAATCATTTAAAATTGTTTTTATATATAATTGATAAATTTATCGTGTTTCCATTAAGAGAATTACATGAATAATAGCTTAAATCTAAAATAAATCTATAATATAAAAAAATTTTGTCAAGCTCATATAAAAAAAAAAAGTTAAAAAGAACTAAAAAAATGGATGGCCTTCAAAAATGTTATACCAATAAGCGACATGTAGTAATACTAGAGGTGTAGGATGAGTAATTCTAATTGAAGAACTTACTTAAAAAAAAAAAAAAAAAACCTTAAAAAAAATTGAAGGACTTGGAAAGAAACGTATCTAAAGAAAATTTTTTATTTGTCTTTTTTTAGAGCCAATGATTATGCAACATTTGGCACAAAATTGAAAGTTTCAAAATGGACTATAAAAATTAGTGTCGTAACGGCTTCGCGCTCGACGATTTTGAAAAATATTTAAAAAAAAACAAATGGAGTCGCTACCAATCTTTTTTGACTATGTGTGATTTGTCACCTAAAATTTTTATCTTTTTAACAAAATCTCAAAATTAATTAAGTTTTATTAAAAGGATAATTTTTGGTCTGCGAAAACAAAATTTGGATTCGAGGGTACGGTTACGTGTGAGGAAGGATTAGCACCCTCAGAACGCCCGTTGGAAAACGGTACCATCCTAACCTCATGGTGTAAGACCCGAAATTTTTTATACTATATATCATATTTGTACATGATTGATAGTGAAAATAAATTCTTTTAGTAAAATTAAAGAAAACATTGAATGTGAATTTTCACTGTTCATTTTAAGTTATGATTTATAGTATGGTGTATAAAATAAAGAAAAACAAATATCAAAGTGCAACAAGAAATAGATGGGATTTAATCTGGAAAAAAAAAGTTAAAGATAGTAATTATGATATGAAAGCATTAAATGAAGCATGAACAAATGTGAAGAAACAAGGAATTGGAAGCAATTTAATTGGTCAGCCAAGAAACCAAGTCCACGCCAACCTTGCCTCCTTGAGATGTTGTCGCCTAGCCTTTTTAAAGGCTGCTGAAGGATGACTTTGATGGTAGAAAATAAGAGAGCAATTAATTGCTGAAGTATAAGACAAAGAAAAAGAAGCAAAAGGCGTGTGGAAAGGATGACTTCCTCGCCATCTTGTGCTGCAGTTTTCTTCATGCATTAAATGAAGTTTAATGCAACAAATAATGAAGAGATACGATAAGATGCTAGGTGGTTAATTGTTATTGGTTGTCTTGAATATATGGAGACATAAAAGAAGCAAAGACCTCAGCCAATTTTACTTATTCATCACCGATTCTACTTCACTATGAGAGAGCCATTTTGGGAGTTGAGTTGTGTTCTGTTTTGGCCATTTCTTCTAGCTAGAGAAAATTCATAGATTAAAGAGTTAACCTCTTAATTTTAATATCCAATCTTTCCTCCATCATTTAAGCATCAAAGGAAGAAGAGAGGAAGGCTGAAACCAAAACAGAAAATAACATTCTGTTTTGAGACACTTATTTGGTAAAGGTGAGATTTAAAGGTTTCTTGATATTGAATGATATAATTTTATGAATTTAAGCATGGGAAGAATGATTTTAGCCTGCTTTTGATTTATTTTTGTTACATCATAGAAGTAGAATAAAATAAAATTGAGCTGAAATTGTAGTTTGATGATGTAAGATAATTAAAAGAAAAGAAAAGGCTATTCGCCCAAAAGATATGGATGTGTTAATCGCCAAAAGGGCGAGAATAAGCGAGGGCATATGATCGCCCAAATAGATCGAGGTAGGATAACCCCAAAAGGGCAAGAATGGCGACTATTGTGATCGCCCATGTGGGAAGTTAGTGATCGCCAATGTGGCGAGTAGGAAATAAAAAGAGGTCGCCACATGCTAATTTGACCCATAGGCGAGCTCACCTCTGAATAAAAGCCATGGCAGGCGAACTCAGGCGAGCTCACATGCATAGTGGGCGAATCGAATGTTGGGCGAGCTCCCATGTTGGGTGAACTCCCAAGAATAAGCCAATATTTGTATGGCAAGTAAGGTTGGGCGAGCTTCCACGTATAAGCTCATTAGCGACTGGCGAGCTCTATTGGGCGAATGGCGAGCTGGGGATTGGTCTCAAATCTCACCTAAGTGTCGGAAATAATTGAAAGAATATAATTAATAGTTTTAATAATTTATTTTGCAGTCGGGAATTGAGGATTGACAAGGGCAAGCGGGAAGCTAAGCTTCATAAGACCAGGTAAGGGAGTAGTATGTGAAGTAAAATGCATGTCCTGTGGAAAAAAACATTATGAAAATATTGAGAAAATGTTTCGATTTACGACATGCATTCGTTTAATAATTGTTTTGACTTGGGCGAGCTAAGAACCCGACCTTTTGTGATGTTTTGGCTGGCGACTTGTGTTTTAACAAACTAGGCGAGCCAATTGTTGGCACCCTTTTGATGATTTGGACGGGCGAACTATGCTTTAATAAACTAGGGCGAGCTACAAAGTTGACCCATTTATGTTGTTTTAGGCGAATTAATAAAGGCGGGCGGGCCAAAGTGAGCGAACCCTTTTATGTTTTTTTGGGCAAGAGACCCTGTTTTAATAGAAATCCGGGCGAGCCACAGATGGGCGAACCCTTTTATACTGTTTAGGGGCAGGCGACCCCTTTTGTTGAGAAAATTATGGGCGAGTCAAAGAAAATAAACTATCTTTTTAATAAACTGGGTGAGTTGACCTCATTGGGCGAGTTGAGCATGATAGCGCCGCATTGGGTGAGTTGACCATAGGAACAGCCTAATGGGCGAACTGACATGGGCGAGCCAGTTTGGGCGAGCCAGTAAAGTGTTTTGTTAATGCTAAGGTTGGCGGGCGAACACTAGATCGCCGCAATGGGCGAGCTGACCATGGGCGAGCCGTAATAGGCGAGCTGACGCAAGCCGTAATAGGCGAGCTGACCATGGGCGAGCAGATTTTAATGTATTTTTATACGAAAATTTATGAGAATTTTGGGCTGTTTTAGTTATAAAACCTTTTTGGAATTTAAATCATTTTGAGAAAATGATAATAAAGGTGAAATAAGTCCATGAAGGTTTTCATGAGATATAAAAGTGATTTTTGAGACTTTAGGCCCTGAGTTCATGCATTACTATTCATGTAATTGAGTGACCCGCCTGGGGCGATGGCTCGGGTCAATGGACCCACGGGTGCACCTCAGGGCGTCACAAGGCTGATGGACCCACCAAGTCATCAACGGTCTCGAGGTCAATTGGCAAGTGGACCCGAGGACCACCTATAGATTATGGCCATAGATCTAGCTGAGATAGCCGTGATGGGCGATGGCCTACGGGTGCACCCTAAAAGCGGACGACTTGTGTTCTTGAGAGAACAATGAGAGCATGATTTGTTTGTTGCCTAGTCTCAACTTATTGATTTCTGTTTACTGAAAGGATCTATTGAATTCTGTTTAATGTTAACTATATCCATTGTTTTCCTAATGGGTTTGATTGTTAGGACAAATATGACGTTTTGGGGATATAGTTTTTATTTTTATAAAGCAGCATACACTTTCCTTACTGAGCACGTTGTCGCTCACTCCTTATTTTTCACTCCACAGTTTATTGATTTTGGACTAAGAGAATTACCTTCCAAAAATTTGATATCGAAGGTATGTTGTATTCTTTTATATATTCAATAAAATGGTACAGTACTACTTTAAATGGAAGGGAATGTATATACATATTAAGGAAAGAATTTAATAATTCATATTTCCATATTAGTAAGAGAAATAAGAGTACTAATTCTTATTCAAGTATTAGGAGTTGTTAAGCATCACAGACAGCCCAATCGGTAATTAAGTGTGATTGTAAGTGAATGTTATGTTAAACTGTGGATTTGGGATGTTACAGATTTAATGATATTAGAGCAGGATTGGTCGGATGTCTAGTGATGCTTAAAGTGAATAGTACACATTCCCTGTAGTACTGTATAATCTGAATATATAATTAATATATTAATGTTAGTGATAAACGATTTTTGTGGTACAGATATGAGTGGAAGGAGGAGGATACGCTCAGTGAGAGGTATAGGTCGAGGTAGGGTGGCACGAATTTCGGAACCGCAGACACCGGAACCTGCCCTAAAACCTCCACGTCCGATACAGCCCGAGAGCATCGATACTCCTGTGAGCCTAGTGAAGAGGCTAGTAAACGATTTTATGGCTATGTATCAGACGGATAGAGCCGCAGATAGGACGGAAAGGGAGAGAGCCACAGCTCCCGCAGCCCCAGTAGAGGCTCCAGTACCGCCACAACCGGTACCAGTTATACCCAAGCCTCAGCCTATTCCACCACCGGCACCACAGCCATAGGTAGCTCCACCACAGCCACAGGTAGCCCCACCACAGCCATTGATTCAGCCGTTTAGAGATGTGGAGTCATATTGTGATGTGACATTGGTAAAATCATTTAAGAAGTTGGATCCACCTAAGTTTAAAGGTACTAGGGATCCATTGGCGGCAGAACAGTGGGTTATTGAGATCGATAGATTACTTAAGATTATGAGATGTTCAGAGACAGAGAAGGTAAGCCTAGCAGTATTACAACTGGCAGATGATGCGAGACATTGGTGGAAGGCCACTCAGACCATATTATTTGCTCAGCATCAGGATCTGTCATGTAGGGGTATAAACGAACAGAACGTTCGACGAACCGTTCATGAACTCGTTCGGTTTCTGTTCGTTTATGTTCGTTTATTAAGCTTAACAAACGAACACAAACAACATTTTAGTGTTCGTTTGGTAAACGAACCGAACATGAATAGAAGTATGGTTCGTTCGTTTTTGTTCGTGAACAGGCTCGTTTATGTTCGTTTATTGTTCGTTCGTTTGAAGTGTCATTTATTGTTCGTTTATTGTTCGTTCAGTTCATTCGTTTATGTTCATTTATTGTTCGTTTGTTTAAAGTGTCATTTGTTGTTCGTTTGTTACTCGTTCGTTTATTGTTCGTTTGTTATTTATTAAAATACCAAAATTACTTATATTATATAAGTTATATAATATATACCATATTTTTAAGACATTAACTTAAAAAATTAGTACCTAATTTTTAAATATATTTATACAATATAACTTTGTTGGTTTAAAAAATTAATAAAATATAATTATAATATAATTATAAAATTAAATTAGTTAATTATACTTAAAATAATTATTTTTTAAAAATTTTAAACATAATACACTGAAATAAAATTAATAAAAGTTTCATAATAAGTTAAGATTTCATTCATATGAGCTATCCATTGATCATTTACATATATATACGTTACACATATTTGTGTATACACACACATTTATATGATACATTAATATATGTATATGTGTATAAATTATACTTAAAATAGTAATTATCAATTTTAATAAAACGTTGTTGACTTAAGTTGTATTAAAGATTTTGTATTAGATGATTTCAATTTATATGTGAAATTTAATCTTTATGTAAGATTTTTAATATTTAATATTTAGTTTGTTCTTATGCAACTTGTTCATGAACATGTGTTCGCGAACACGTTCGTTTAAGTGTTCGCGAACGCGTTCGTTTAACTGTTCGCGAATGCGTTCGTTTACATGTTTACGAATTGTTCGCGAACATTAACGAACAAGCCTTACCAAATAAACGAACGAACACGAACGCACTCCTTAACGAACACGAACGACACGGAAAAACAAACGAACGAACAGAAACATCAGTTCGTTCGTTCGTGTTCGGTTCGTTTACAGCCCTACTGTCATGGGATATCTTTGTGGATGCCTTTCGAAGGCAGTATATTCCTGACACTGCTCAGGAAAAATTACAGTAGGAATTCATGGATTTAGTTCAGAGTAGCATGTCAGTGGACGAGTATGAGGCCAAATTTACTACATTGAGTCGTGATCCACAGACTAGTGCAAATACCAAGTATAAGATTTCGAGGTTTAGGGCTGGTTTGAGGTCATATATCAGAATGAAGCTAACCCCATTTGATATTTCGACCTATGACGAGATAGTTTGACGGGCTCAGCTATGTGAGAGGGATTATGAGCAGTTTCAGCTCGATTTTAGTAGCAAGAGTAAGGGTAAAGCAAAGGGAAAGGCTAAGAGGTTTATGGAAGACAGACCAGGTAGAGAGCAGCCTAAGAGGACTAGACCTACGGGCATACAGATTTCAGAGGGCAGATTTGATAGACCAGTAGTTTCTACTCCTGCTAGTGGCCCCACCACTACTCAGAGAAGTGTTGCGCCCTTATGTAGACATTGTGGAAGGTCGCATGGGTCGCGCCCTTGTCCTTTAATGTCTGGGGCATGTTTTAAGTGTGGACAGATGGGGCACTTTCTTAAGAATTACCCGATGCTCAGAGAGTCAACTGCTTCTACTAGACCTCCTGCATTACCTCCGATAGTGGTCCCGGCAGCTCAGAGTGAGCCAGAGAAAGCGACACCCTCACAGCCTAGGCGGGCGACAGCTGCAGAGAATGGTAAGAAGGTTGTGACTTAGGGTCGGGTGTATGCGTTGGATCAGGAGACTGTCAACGCCTCTATCGATGTGATTAAAGGTAAGTTTATCTTTTTGATATTCTTGTAATTACCTTAATTGATCCAGGTTCTACCCATTCGTTCTTATCACTGACATATGCTAACAGGACCCCAGTAGAGCCGGAGTTGTTAGAGTATACTGTGCAAGTGAAAACTCCTTTTAATGATTCCCAGAGGACAGATGTTGTATATAAGAATTGTAAATTGACTATAGGAGAGAAGGTTATGACAGCTAACCTAATTTTGTTAAACATATATGATTTTGATATTATTTTGGGTATGGATTGGTTAGCTGCGAACCATGTTAGTTTGGATTGTAATACTAAGTTTATTACCTTCTCTCATCCCGAAAAGTACATTGTAAAATTACTGTAAATTAATAAAATGTATGTGAATATGTGTACTGAAATTGTGGTTGTATATGAATGTTTATAAAGGATATATTGCCAGTGTGGAGGATGTAGAGAGGAAGCATCCAAAGATCCAAGAGATTCCTGTGGTTAAGGACTTCTCGGATGTATTTCCAGAGGATTTACCAGGGTTACCACCGGGTCGAGAGACAGAGTTTATGATCGAGTTGGTACTCGGTACGGAGCCGATTTCTAGACCCCCATATCGAATGGCACTGACAGAGTTAGATGAGCTCAAGAAGCAGCTCCAAAAGTTATTAGATAAGGGATTTATACGTCCTAGTGTGTCCCCGTGGGGAGCTCCAGTATTATTTGTTCGGAAGAAGGATGGTAGTCTCCGATTGTGTATAGATTATCGGATGTTGAATCAGGCTACCATTAAGAATAAGTATCCATTACCTAGGATTGATGACCTGTTTCATCAGCTTAGGGGTGCAAAGGTATTTTCCAAGATAGACCTCCGATCAGGCTATCACCAGTTGAAAATTAAGGAGTCGGATGTGCATAAGACAGCATTTCGGACTCGCTATGGTCACTATGAGTTCCTAGTGATGCCTTTTGGGTTGACAAATGCCCCCGCAGCTTTTATGAGTTTGACGAATGAGGTGTTTCATCCATTTTTGGATAAGTTTGTCATAGTATTTATAGATGACATCCTGATTTATTCTAAGACTCCGGAGGAGCACGAGCAACATTTGCAGATTGTTTTACAGACCCTCAGAGAGCAAAAATTGTATGCTAAGTTTAGTAAATGCGAGTTCTGGCTTGACCATATTATATTTCTCGGACATGTAGTCTCGAAGGATGGGGTGTCAGTTGATCCGTCCAAGATAGAGGCCATTGTTCACTGGGAACGGCCTAGCACGGTTACCGAGATACGGAGTTTCTTAGGTCTTACCGGATATTATCGCAGATTTGTGGAGGGATTTTCTAGACTTGTTGCTCCATTAACATGACTCACACGTAAGGATGTAAAGTTTGAGTGGAATGATGCGTGTGAGCGTAATTTTCTTGAGCTTAAGAGGAGATTGACTACTGCCCTCGTATTAGCCCTTCCTAGCGGATCAGGAGGATTTATGTTGTATACCGATGCATCCACTCAAGGTTTAAGGTGTGTGTTCATGCAGCATGGTCGGGTTATAGCCTATGGTTCTCGACAGTTGAAGAATCATGAGAGGAATTACCCGACACATGATTTGGAGCTAGCCGCAGTAGTGTTTGCACTGAATATATGGCGGCATTACTTGTATGGGGAGAAATTTTAGGTATATACAGACCATAAGAGTCTGAAGTATATATTCTCGCAGCGAAAGTTGAACTTG
Source organism: Heritiera littoralis (assembly GCA_031772115.1). NCBI lineage: Eukaryota > Viridiplantae > Streptophyta > Magnoliopsida > Malvales > Malvaceae > Heritiera > Heritiera littoralis. Next base: position 485,990 of record JAPDPK010000190.1, on the reverse strand, counting down.
AGGCAGCAACAAGGGATGGAACTGTTAAAGGACTATGATTGTGAGATATTATATCACTCAGGTAAAGCTAATGTAGTAGCAGATGCACTGAGCTGTAAGCATGTTAGCATGGTATCTTACATGATGATCAGGGAGCATGATTTGATAGAGCAGTTCTCTAACCTCAATCTGACAGTTATTTCCTTTGACCAGTATGAATTTACAGCTAGTTTCTATATAGAGCCGGATTTGATAGATCTAATCAAGGAAGCTCAGAAGAAGGATGATTATTGCATTCGGATTGCCAGTCAGATTCAAATGGGAGTTGAGTCGGATTTTGAGATTGGCACCGATGGGATACTGAGGTTTAGAGGTCGGATATGTATTCCTAATGATCAGCAGATACGAGATTTGATTTTATCAAAGGCCCATACCTCTAGATATACCTTACATCCGGGTAGTACTAAGATGTACCAGAATCTTCGGAGAGTGTATTAGTGGCTAAAAATGAAAAAGGACATAGCTGATTTTGTTGTTAGATGTCTTACATGCGAACAGATTAAGATTGAACATCAAAAGCCGGCAGGTATGTTTCGACCACTATCGATTCCTATGTGGAAATGGGAGCATGTTACTATGGATTTTATTATGGGATTACCACAAACTCGGAAGGGGTATGATGCTATTTGGGTGATAGTAGATAGATTGACTAAATCTGCTCATTTCTTAGCCATGAGATCTACAGATTCAGTTAGTGCCTTGGCCGATTTGTATGTTAGGGAGATAGTGAGGTTACATGGTGTTCCAGTGGGTATCACCTCTGATAGGGACTCCCCCTTCACCTCTCATTTCTGGGAGAGATTTCAGGAGGCTATGGGATCCCAGCTGAATTTTAGCACCACTTTTCATCCACAGACTGATGGACAGTCCGAGCGTACGACACAAACGCTTGAAGATATTTTGAGAGCGTGTGCATTGGATTTTAGAAGTTCATGGGACGATCACTTACCCCTGGCAGAATTTGCTTATAATAATAGCTTTCATACGAGTATCGGCATGGCACCGTATGAGGCCTTGTATGGCAGACGATGCAGATCCCCAATAGCATGGGAAGAATTGGGGGACCGTAAACTGTTAGCTCTCGATTTGGTCGAGCAGGTTTCTCGTGATGTACAGATGATCTGTGAGAAGCTCAGAACGACTCAAAGTCGGCAGAAGAGTTATGCAGATACCAGACGCCGACCACTAGAGTTTGTAGCAGGTGATTATGTATTCTTAAAAGTCTCACCGTCCAAAGGTATTATGAGATTCGGGAAGAGAGGAAAGTTGAGTCCCCGATACATTGGGCCTTATGAGATCTTAGATCGCATAGGAGATGTGGCATATCGGTTAGCACTACCACCAGAGTTATTGGGAGTGCATAACATATTCCATGTCTCAATGTTGAGAAAGTACCATCCAGATCCTTCTCACGTGATTCGACATGAGCCACTGGAGATCAGAGAGGACATGAGTTACGTCGAGAAACCAGTACGGATCCTGGATAGGAAGGATAAAGTACTGCGATCTAAGACGATTCCTTTGGTTAAAGTGCTCTGGTAGTATCATAACGAGGAGGAGGCTACTTGGAAGTTAGAGAGCCTTATGCGTGAGAGGTATCTAGAACTCTTTCAGTGACAGGTCCAAATTAAATTTGGAGGACCAAATTCCTTAAGGTGGGGAGAAATGTAAGACCCGAAATTTTTATACTATATATCATATTTGTACATGATTAATAGTGGAAATAAATTCTTCTAGTAAAATTAAAGAAAACATTGAATGTGAATTTCCACTGTTCATTTTAAGTTATGATTTATAGTATGGTGTACAAAAGAAAGAAAAACAAATATCAAAGTGCAACAAGAAATAGATGGGATTTAATCTGGAAAAAAAAAGTTGAAGATAGTAATTATGATATGAAAGCATTAAATGAAGCATGAACAAATGTTAAGAAACAAGGAATTGGAAGCAATTTAATTGGTCATCCAAGAAACCAAGTCCACGCCAACCTTGCCTCCTTAAGATGTTTTCGCCTAGCCTTTTTAAAGGCTGCTCAAGGATGACTTGGATGGTAGAAAATAAGAGAGCAATTAATTGCTGAAGTATAAGACAAAGAAAAAGAAGCAAAAGGCGTGTAGAAAGGATGACTTCCTCGCCACCTTGTGCTGCAGTTTTCTTCACGCATTAAATAAAGTTTAATGCAACAAATAATGAAGAGATACGATAAGATGCTAGGTGGTTAATTGTTATTGGTTGTCTTGAATATATGGAGACATAAAAGAAGCAAAGACCTCAGCCAATTTTACTTATTCATCACCGATTCTACTTCAATATGAGAGAGCCATTTTGGGAGTTGAGTTGTGTTCTGTTTTGGCCATTTCTTCTAGCTAGAGAAAATTCATAGATTAAAGAGTTAACCTCTTAATTTTAATATCCAATCTTTCCTCCATCATTTAAGCATCAAAGGAAAAAGAGAGAAAGGCTGAAACCAAAACAGAAAATAACATTCTGTTTTGAGACACTTATTTGGTTAAGGTGAGATTTAAAGGTTTCTTGATATTGAATGATATAATTCTATGAATTTAAGCATGAGAAGCATGATTTTAGCCTGCTTTTGATTTATTTTTGTTACATCATAGAAGTAGAATAAAATGAAATTGAGCTGAAATTATAGTTTGATGATGTAAGATAATTAAAAGAAAAGAAAAGGCTACTCGCCCAAAAGATATGGATGTGTTAATCGCCAAAAGGGCGAGAATGAGCGAGGGCATATGATCACCCAAATAGATCGAGGTAGGATAACCCCAAAAGGGCGAGAATGGCGACTATTGTGATCACCCATGTGGGAAGTTAGTGATCGCCAATGTGGCGAGTAGGAAATAAAAAGAGGTCGCCACATGCTAATTTGACCCATAGGTGAGCTCAACTCTGAATAAAAGCCGTGGCAGGCGAACTCAGGCGAGATCACATGCATAGTGGGCGAATCGAATGTTGGGCGAACTCCCATGAATAAGCCAATATTTGTATGGCTAGTAAGGTTGGGCGAGCTTCCACGTATAAGCTCATTAGCGACTGGCGAGCTCTATTGGGCGAATGGCGAGCTGGGGATTGGTCTCAAATCTCACCTAAGTGTCGCAAATAATTGAAAAGAATATAATTAATAGTTTTAATAATTTATTTTGCAGCCGGGAATTGAGGATTGACAAGGGCGAGCGGGAAGCTAAGCTTCGTAAGACCAGGTAAGGGAGTAGTATGTGAAGTAAAATGCATGTCCTGTGGAGAAAAACATTATGAAAATATTGAGAAAATGTTTCGGTTTACGACATGCATTCGTTTAATAATTGTTTTGACTTAGGCGAGCTAAGAACCCGACCTTTTGTGATGTTTTGGCGGGCGACTTGTGTTTTAACAAACTTCGGGCGAGCCAATTATTGGCACCCTTTTGATGTTTTGGACGGGCGAACTATGCTTTAATAAACTTGGGCAAGCTACAAAGCTGACCCGTTTATGTTGTTTTGGGCGAATTGATAAAGGCGGGCGAGCCAAAGTGGGCGAACCCTTTTATGTTCTTTTGGGCGAGAGACCCTATTTTAATAGAAATCCGGGTGAGCCATAGATGGGCGAACCCTTTTATAATGTTTTGGGGGCGGGCGACCCCTTTTGTTGAGAAAATTATGGGCGAGTCAAAGAAAATAAACTATGTTTTTAATAAACTGGGCGAGTTGACCATGGTAGCACCACATTGTGCGAGTTGACCATGGGAACAGCCTAATGGGCGAACTGACATGGGCGAGCCAGTTTGGGCGAGCCAGTAAATTGTTTTGTTAATGCTAAGGTTGACGGGCGAACACTAGATCGCCGCAATGGGCGAGCTGACCATGGGCGAGCCGTAATATGCGAGCTGACCATGGGCGAGCAGATTTTAATGTATTTTTATACGAAAATTTATGAGAATTTTGGGATGTTTTAATTATAAAACCTTTTTGGAATTTAAATCATTTTGAGAAAATGATAATAAAGGTGAAATAAGTCCATAAAGGTTTTCATGAGATATAAAAGTGATTTTTGAGACTTTAGGCCCTGAGTTCATGCATTACTATTCATGTAATTGAGTGACCCGCCTGGGGCGATGGCTTGGGTTGATGGACCCACGGGTGCACCTCAGGGCGTCACAAGGCTGATGGACCCGCCTAGTCATCAACGGTCTCGAGGTCACTTGGCAAGTGGACCCGAGGACCACCTATAGATTATGGCCATAGATCTAGCTGAGATAGCCGTGAGGGGCAATGGCCTACGGGTGCACCCCAAAAGCGGACAACTTGTGTTCCTGAGGGAACAATGAGAGCATGATTTGTTTGTTGCCTAGTCTCAACTTATTGGTTTTTGTTTACTGAAAGGATCTATTGAATCCTGTTTAATGTTAACTATATCCATTGTTTTCCTAATGGGTTTGATTGTTAGGACAAATATGACGTTTTGGGGATATAGTTTTTATTTTTATAAAGCAGCATACACCTTTCTTACTGAGCACGTTGTCGTTCACTCCTTATTTTCCACTCCACAGATTATTGATTTTGGACTAAGAGAATTACCTTCCAGAGATTTGATATCGAAGGTATGTTGTATTCTTTTATATATTCAATAAAATGGTACAGTACTACTTTAAACGGAAGGGAATGTATATACATATTAAGGAAAGAATTTAATAATTCATATTTCCATATTAGTAAGAGAAATAAGAGTACTAATTCTTATTCAAGTATTAGGAGTTGTTAAGTATCACAGACAGTCCAACCGGTAATTAAGTGTGATTGTAAGTGATTGTTATGTTATACTGTGGATTTGGGATGTTACACAAGGTATCTTTTAATTTTAACAAAATAGTCTTGGCTTAAGTTTAATTCATTTATTATATATAAAAAATTCATGCATTTGTTAAAAAAAAATTACTATTATAAATGTTTAAAAAAAATTTCATTATGAAAATCAACATGAACACTATTTATTGAAAAATTAAATCAAATACCCCAATACTTTGGTAACATTTGAAATAATTTTCCTCACCTTGAGATTTCTTAAGAATTACTACTTGTGAGTTCTATAGAATCTCATCTTCGGTAGGGCCTACGCCATTTTATAATTGATTATGTACACATGTAGTATTGATAAAAATGTATGATGTATATGAAACTTAAAAGAAATTTTACTTATTTTGATTTTATTAATGAAACTCTTGATATTGAAAATTTTAGCTAAATATCTCAATACTCTGGTAACATCTAGCTAATTCCTCTCACCTAAGAATCAGTCAAAAACTCACTACTTGTGAGTTTCATGACATCCCATCATCGAAAGAATTTCGTTTATTTTAAGATTAAAATTTTTTATGCACATGATACAAGCATATGGTACATAATGCACATGGAATTATAAAAAGAATTTTATATTTTGATTTTTATTAATAAAACTCTTAATATTGAAAAATTTAGCTAAATGTCCCAATACTCTGGTAACATTTAGCTAATTCCCCTCACCTAGGGATCAATCAAGAAATCACTACTTGTGAGTTTCATGACATCCCATCATCGGAAAAATTTCATTTATTTTAGAATTTTTATTTTTATTAATTTATTATTTTTTATATATTTATATTATATATATTTTAAAAATAGGCATGAAATTGCATATTGAGAGATAATATCGAATATCCCAATACTCTGGTAACATTCGATATAATTCCTCTCACCTAAAGTTTTTCGAAGAATCGCTACTTGCGAGTTCTACGAAGACTTATCATTGAGATTTCATACTTATTCTGTCTTATTTTATTTTTATATATTATATTATTCCATTTATTTATTAACTTATTATTTTTCTTCGTCGCGATAATACCTTAAAAACACCTAAACAAAATTATTCAATAAACAAATAAATGAAATAATAAAATAAAAAGGAATATACCCAATAGTCCAAAAGAGGGCCCAAAATCGAGCCCAAGCCGCAGAGGCCCAAGTCTGCCAAGGGGATGGGACGAAGTAGGTCGGGTGTGGTGAGCGTGCAACCTTTTGGCGGTCGGGCGAGCACGCTTCTCCCTTCTCCTCGGACGAACAGCGAGCGGATCTTCCCTCTCCTTTTGGCGGGCGGGTGAGCACGCTTCTCCCTTCTCCTCCGAAGGACAGGGCGCGAATCTTCCCTCTCCTTTTGGCGGGCAGGCGAGCACGCAGATCTTCTACCTTTGGCGAGCGGGCGAGAGTACGGATCTCCCTTCTCCTCGGGAGGACGGCGCGTGGACCTTCCCTCTCCTTAGGCAGGCGAGCGTACGAGTCCTCTCTCTTTCGGTAGGCGGGCGAGCATGCTGGGTCAGGTCAGGAGCGACGCGCAGATCCTTGGCTTCCCAAAAGCACCGTTTCAAACTCTTTAAATAGCCTCCTTTTTTTAACCTTTCATTTCACCGATATTTCCCAAAAAAAATTGCTAAAACCTCCAAAGTTCTCTCGGGCTCTCTCCGCCTTCTGAACAGCTGCCACCACTTCGGCCGCCATACGCCGCCATACTCCGATCACCGGTGGTATATTCGCAACCTTAGGAACACTCCCCTTGCCTCTCTCTTTTCAGATCTATCCTCCGTTTAGCCTAAAAATCCCTTGAACCACATAAATCCGATAACGGAAGCTCCTTTTTTGTGTTTTGTTTTTTTGTTTTGGATCTGGAGTTGAATTTGGTTCTGTTTTTGTTGCAGGTACGAAAAGGGATCTAGATCTCAGATCTGGGATCCGGGGTTCTCGAGTTCTAGGGTTTCTCGGGTTTTCAGATCTGGTTAAGGGGTTTGGTTTTTTGGTTGTGTTTAGGTCGTTGGTCTTGGTGGCGAAGATGGTGGTGCGTTGTGCTTAGGGGTTTCGGTGGTGATTTTTGAGTTGGAGGAGAGAAAAAAGCAAAGGGCTTTCTGGACAAACGAGTAGCAATGGTTGAGTCCTCCAGGGTTTGAGTGAATGATTGGTTATAGGATGAGGGAGTTACAGAGTTAGTGGCGGTTGGTGGAGAAGAGATGGGTTAGCAGAGGAGTGGTTGTCTCGATGAGGGTGGCTGGCCTGGCAGGAAGGAGTATCAGGAACTGGTGCCGTGCACGGCACCAGTTCTGTCCCATTTTTTTAATATTAATTAAATAAATAAAAAACAAAATAATGGAAATAAATAAATAAATAAATAATAAATAAAAATAATAAAAATGAAAAAGATATAAAATAAATAAAAATAAAAATAAAAATCTTTAAACTTTCAAAATGACAAAATTAGGTGTCTACAGCTGCCCCTTTTTGCTCATTGCTGAGGATCAGGAATAGAGCAAAGACAGTAGATAATAATTTTGTCCGACTCAAAACCTAATCTTTCTTTTTCTTTTTTCTTTTAGGTGCTCCTCTTACCACAGAGGCAATGAAACTTTTAAAATTTCTTTCTTGAAAAATGCTCCTCTTGCAGCAGAGGCAATGAAACTTTAAATTCTCTTCTCTTCTTTTTTTTCTTCTTCTCTCTTTTTTTTTGAGAAGGCTCCTCTTGCAGCAGAGGCATTGAAACTTTAAAATTTTTCCTGAAAATGTGCTCCTTTTGCAGCAGAGGTCATGAAACTTTAAAAATTCTTTCCTGAAAAGTGCTCCTCTTGCAGCAGAGGCAATGAAACTTTAAACTTCTTTCTCCTGAAAAATGCTCCCTCTTGTAGCAGAGGCATTGAAACTTTAAAATTTTTCCTGAAAAAGTGCTCCTCTTGCAGCAGAGGCAATGAAACTTTAAAAATTCTTTCCCGAAAAGTGCTCCTCTTGCAGCAGAGGCAATGAAACTTTAAAATTCTTTCTCCTGAAAAATGCTCCCCTTGCAGCAGAGGCAATAAAACTTTAAAATTCTTTCTCCTGAGAAATGCTCCTCTTGCAACAGAGGCAATGAAACTTTAAAATTCTCCTGAAAAATGCTCCCCTTGCAGCAGAGGCAATGAAACTTTAAAATTCTTTTCATGAAAAATGCTCCCCTTGCAACAGAGGCAATGAAACTTTAAAATTCTTTCCTCTGAGGTATGCTGAAACATTTTTCTTCTTCTTCTTCTTTTTTTTGTTTGTCTTTTGTCTGTTTGTTCTTTTTTTTGTTTTCTTGTTGTTGTTGTTGTTTTTTGTATTTTTTGTTGTTTTGTTTTGTTTTTGTTTCTTTTTCTCATAATGTGAATGAAATGCAAATGCATATATTGACAAAGTCATGCAATTCCTATTGTGGTAATCAAATTCTCAGAACTGTCCCTTTTGTGTCTTTTCCCCCGTGTTTCACAAAATAGTTGTCACCAATTTCTAATCGGAGCTGGTTCTCAACATGTACTTGTCACAATCTTCAATTCCCTTATTTCTCTTTTCCTCTTCTTCCTCTTTTTTCTTTCTTCTTCTTCTTCTTTAGTAATGTTAGCAGGTAGATTATCATTTTAATCATCATCTTCATTTCATTTTGTTAACAAACGCAATGCATTCTTGCACTTTATCAGTTAGTTATGGAATGAACAAAATTTGGAAGAAAAGCATTTGTTATAGGGCAAACAAGAGACAATGAAAACAAAAGTATAGCTGGGTAGCAAATGCCACAAGGGTCAAGTGGTGAATTTCAAGGAATGATGACCAAAACAAATAATGAATGTCTAGATAACCCTTCACGAACCAAACTGGTGCTTTTTTTGGAAAAAACTAATCCGTTGATGCCCCCTGTCACACTGAGTTCATCCGGCTGATGCCATGCGCCGCATGATTTCAATCTTCAGGTGTTAATATTTTCCGCATCTAAGCCGCCTTTTCAGGTTTTCAACTTAGATACCCCCTTTTATCCAACTGCCCTTTTTGAGTTTTCAGTTTGAATTCTCCTTTCATTTTCTCTTTTCTCTTTTTTTTTTCTTCTTTTTTCTTTTTTTTTCTTCTTTTTTTGTTTTTTTTCTCTTTTTTCTTTCTCTCTCTTTTTTTTAAGCATATTATTTCTTCACAGCATCGAAATTTATCAGATTAGGCAGATCATTCCCATCCATCTCTGTCAAGATCAACGCTACACCCGAGAACGCTCTTTTTACCACATATGGTCCTTCCCAATTTGGTGTCCATTTGCCCCGATTATCATGGTGGTTTGGAAGAATTCTTTTCAACACCAATTCCCCTTCACGAAAATGCCTGGGTCGAACCTTTTTATCATGGGCTCGCATCATTCTTTTCTGGTACATTTGGCCATGACATAGTGCCGTGAGCCTTTTCTCTTCTATAAGGTTCAACTGTTCAAAGCGACTTTGAACCCATTCAGCTTCATCCAAGTCTAGTTCTATTAAGACTCTCAGGGAGGGGATTTCAACCTCAATAGGCAGCACCGCTTCCATGCCGTAAACCAAAGAAAAAGGAGTTGCCCCAGTAGAAGTACGCACTGATGTTCTATAAGCATACAAAGCAAATGGTAGCTTCTCGTGCCAGTCTTTGTATGTGCTTGTCATCTTTCCCACAATCCTCTTAATATTCTTGTTAGCAGCCTTGACGGCTCCATTCATCTTCGGGCGATACGGGGCTGAGTTGTGATGCTTGATCTTGAACTGTGCGCATACTTCTTTCATCATATCATTGTTTAAGTTGAGGGCGTTGTCTGATATGATCCTTTCTGGGAGCCCGTACCGACATACTATCTCCTTCTTTAGGAACTTACAAACAGTAGACTTAGTCACATTCGCATAAGAGGCAGCTTCAACCCATTTTGTAAAGTAATCTATCATCACAAAAATGAATTTGTGCCCATTTGATGCTTTGGGAGAGATGGGTCCAATCACATCCATTCCCCACATAGAGAAAGGCCACGGTGGTGCCATGACGTTTAGTGATGTTGGGGGAACTTGAATCTTGTCAGCATAGATTTGACACTTGTGGCATTTTCTAGCAAAATCTATGCAATCTCTTTCTAGGGTGGTCCAATAATAGCCTGCCCTCATAATCTGTCTAGCCATGAAGTGACCATTTACATGTGCCCCACAAGTTCCATCATGTACCTCTTCCAAAATCCTTTTGGCTTCAGACGCTTTTACACATCTCAACAACATCTAATCTCGACCCCTTTTACACAAAACGTCTCCATCAACAAGGAATCTCATTGCTAGTCTTCTGAGGATCTTTTTATCATTATCCGATGTATGCTCTGGGTATTGTTGATTTTTAAGGTACTACATGATATCGTAGTACCAAGGTTGTCCGTCTGCTTCCTCTTCAATGCTAGAACAGTGGACCGGAGAAGCTCTCTTACGCAGTTTGATAGGCGAGACTTCTGCTTCTACCTTCATTTTAAACATTGCAGCTAGTGTTGCCAAGGCATCAGCGACCTGGTTTTCTTCTCGAGATAAATGTTGAAAGATAATGTCATCAAAACGTTGTACAAGGTCAGCTATGTACTTCTGATACATAACTAACTTCTGATCCCTCGTTTCCCATTCACCTCGTAATTGATAAATGACTAGTGCTGAATCGCCATAGACTTCTAGGTTTCTGATTCCCCTCTCAATTGCAGCTTCTAAGCCCATTGCACAAGCTTCATATTCAGCCATGTTATTAGTGCAGTTGAAATTTAACCTGGCTGTGGACGGGTAATATTTTCCATTTGGAGATATTAAAACTGCCCCTATTCCATGTCCTAAGGCATTGGATGCGCCATCGAAGAACATTCTCCATGGTATGTTGTTGAACTCTTCCTCCTCAACTTGGAAGACAGACATTATATCTTCATATGGAAAATCTAGCTTGATAGGCTCATACTCATCAGTAGCACGATCTGCTAGGAAGTCGGCTATTGCCCCACCTTTGATTGCTTTTTGAGATACGTACACGATGTCATATTCAGAAAGCATAACTTGCCACCTAGCTAATCTTCCTGACAATGATGGTTTCTCAAAGATGTATTTGAGGGGATCCAATCTAGCTATCAACCAAGTCGAATGATACAATATATATTGTCTCAATCTACGAGCAACCCAGGCCAATGCGCAACACATTTTTTCTATTGTAGTGTACTTGGCCTCGTAATCAGTAAACTTCTTGCTCAAGTAGTAGATGGCCCGTTCTTTCTTGCCCGTATCATCATGCTGGCCCAGCACACATCCCATAAAATGTTCATTGACAGTCATGTACAATAATAGAGGCCTTCCTGTAACCTGCGATACTAGAACTGGTGGATTTGACAAATACCTTTTCACCTTTTCAAATGCCTCTTGGCATGCCTCGTTCCATTCACCCGGATCTTGTTTCCGAAGCAACTTAAAAATGGGATCGCATTTAAGCGTAAGTTGTGAGATGAAACGGGAAATATAGTTCAATCTTCTCAAAAAGCCTCTTACTTCCTTCTGTGTACGTGGAGGCGAAAGATTTTGTATCGCGCTGATTTTATCCGAGTCCACTTCGATTCCCTTTTTACTGACTACAAACCCTAACAATTTTCCCGATTTAACACCCAAAATGCATTTGGTAGGGTTTAACTTGAGCTGGAACTTCCGTAGCCTCTCAAACAGCTTCCGAAGATTGGTTGCATGATCCTCCTCTCCTCGGGACTTGGCAATCATGTCATTTACATACACCTCAATCTCTTTATGCATCATGTCATGAAGAGAGTTACCATTGCCCTTTGGTAGGTGGCTCCAGCATTCTTTAAACCGAAGGGCATAACTTTATAGCAAAATGTGCCCCAAATTGTCACAAAAATGGTTTTCTCCATGTCATCCTCAGCCATTTTTATTTGATTGTATCCTGAAAAACCATCCATGAATGAAAACATGTAGTGTTGGGTTGTATTATCTATCAGCATATCAATATGAGGCAATGAGAAATTATCCTTGGGACTAGCTCTGTTTAAGTCCTGATAATCTACACACATCCTTACTTTCCCATCCTTTTTCGGTACCGGGACTATGTTAGCCACCCATTCAGGATACTTGGCTACCTTTAATAACCCCGTATCGAATTGCTTTTTCACTTCTTCCTTCACCTTTAACAACATCTCAGGTTTCATGGGCCTAAGCCTCTGTTGTACTGGCTTACATTTCATTTTCAAGGGCAAACGATGCTCCACAACATCAGTGTTTAACCCAGGCATGTCTTGATAAGACCAAGCAAAAACATCCACATATTCACGAAGCAATTCCTCTAGTCTTTGCCTCTCAACCAATGGAAGTGCTGTGCCCACTTTGACTTCTTTGACATTCTCATCATCCCCTAGGTTGACCATATCAATAGCTTCTTTGTTGGGTTCAATAGGTCTTTTCTCTTACTCAATTATTTTCAGTAGATCTGGAGATAAGGCATTATCGTCTGAATCTACACCGCTATCAAGTTCACCAACATGGATAGAGTCTTCAAAATCGATCCTCGAATAGCTGTTAAGGTTATCTTCACATTCATTATTCATTTTCCTGGAAAAGTGAAAAATTTGACAGATATGGTTGGTTGTTCATACAAATGGTGGTGAATGAAAAGAAAGAACAGTTATAAAAATGATGATGGATGAAAAGAGAGTACTCAAAATGCATTAAACTTGTTAATTTATTGAAATGATGATGATGATCAAGTTTACAAAAGAGTTTTCTAGAGCTCTCTAGACCGAGATGTTGATAATCTACCTTACTACATTACAAAAGAAAAACAAAAAGATAGAAGGTATCCTTTCAACAATTCAGTCCTTCAGCTCTGTGCTCAACAACACAATCATTTATATAACAAAAGTTGTCATTTTTCCATGAACCACTTAGACTATGAACCCGTGAGAGGATCCTTTCACCAATAACATAGGTTTCCCCTTCTCAGTTTCTAATGAATCAGGGTGATAGCATCCGCTAAAACGAAATGTATCATAGAGGTGCGGGATTACCATCTTCTCCGATTCTTCTTCGTATCTTCGGAGGCGGGCTATTCTTTTCTTCCTTCTCTCTTCTAGAATCTTCTTTCTCTTTGAACCAGTGGCCTTATATCCGAGGTCGAACCTATCTTTGTTCTCCTCAATCTTCATAGGTTTCCTAGGTCCTTGGAGATTTTTCCCTAGACCTCTTCCGACACACCAGCCCTTTTGTAGTGTCTGTTTAACAACCATCTTAGTAGTGGTTGACAACGAGGGGTGGGTATTCTTGATCCTTCTCCCACATATGTTGCATTCACAATTTTGAAGGCTCTAAAAGAACACTCTAATGCTTCTTCAGCTGCTTCAATGTACGACACAGACAGAGGTTTGGTGATCAAGAGGTCTTCTTCTCTAGAAACGGACACTTGTTTATCCCCAACAACAAACTTCACTTTTTGGTGCAACGACGAGGGAACAGCTCCTGCCGTATGGATCCATGGTCTCCCCAGTAGGAAACTATATGACGGCGAAATATCCATTACTTGAAACTGGATATTGAAAGTAACCAGCCCAATTTCAATTGGTATTTCTATATCACCTATCACATCTCGTCTAGAACCATCAAAGGCCCTCACAACCATGTTACTCGGTTATATGCAAGACAGGTCAACGGGCATCTTTTTTAGCGTGGCCATAGGCATGACGTTGATTGATGAGCCATTGTCAATCAAAACCTTGGCAATTGTGTGACCCTTGCAGCTGGTAGTAATGTTCAAGGTCTTAATACTCCCTCGCCCTTCCGACGAAATTTCGTCATCGGTAAAAGATATAAAGTTTGTCGCTGTTATATTTCCCGCTAACTAGTCCATACTGTCAATTGGAATGTCATGAGGCACATAGGCTTGATTCAACACCTTCATCAAAGCGTTCTAGTGAGATTCTGAATTCAACAGCAAAGATAATAGTGAAATCCGAGCATGCATCTTATTCAATTGCTCGACTACACTATATTCGCTGTGCTTGATCAACTTGAAAAACTCTCTTGCATCTTCATCCGACACTGGCTTTTGCAGTTTTTCCTCTTGGTTCTTGGAAAACAATGCCTGTTCCTCTTCTTTTTCTGTCCGACAATCCTCCTTCCCTTCTTTTGCATTTCCTTTTCGAGCTCTCTCTAATGTCTCCGGTGTGTAGCACCTTCCACTTCGTGTAATCCCACTTACTCCACTTATGTTTGCATTATTCGGCATAGCTGACTTGTTCGAGCCTACGTTGCCTGACCCTTCAATCACTGCTTTGAATTCATATTTCCAAGGGACAGCTTTATTACTCTTGTAAGGGAAAGAGCTCGGAATTTTGATTGTTATGGTTGAAGGGATGACAAAGCTAGATTCCTCCTTCTCAGGACCAGGCTTCTCCTTGTAAAACACTGTCATTGGTTTTCCCCATGGGTAATCACATCTCGAAGGCTCATTTGAGGAGGTGTTCACTTCGTCTCCCTCTTCCTCCGTATAAAACTCTATTAAAAGTGAATCCATCATCGATTGGACTTTATGCCGAAATTGAGGGCAATTTTGGACAGAGTGACCCACATGTCCCATATGGTACTCACAAGTCTGGCTTAAGCTAACTTCATCTTGACAAACATTTGAGCTCGACGGCTGAATCATCTTGGCTTCGACTAAAGCGTCGAATACTAGACTCATGGGAGTCTTAATCTCATCCACCTGTTTCTTTATGCAACACTTCCTCCCAACTTCAACTGCGCTAACTGAACCTCCACTGTGACAGGGCAGTGGGATAGCATTGATACTAGGCTTCACCTCCTTGAAAAAAGTCAATCTCCCTGACTTGACTAAATCTTGCACCTTATACTTCAGAGCCATGCAGTTTTCGGTTGAATGACTCGGGTTTCCACCATGATAGTCACATCGAGCGCTGGGGTCATACCATCTTGGAAAAGGTGGTTTCATTGGTTCCATGTAAAGAGGTGCGATCATGTGACCTTTCACCAGTTGTGGGAATAAGTCTGTGTATGACATGGGGATAGGATCAATAGGAGGCCTTTCAATATTTCTTCGGGGAGGCCTTTGGTTAGCAGTTGGGTTACTGTTTGGTTGGTAAGGCTGGGCCGTAGGTGTTGGTGTATAGTACGGTGCTGGAGGACGAAAATTTGGCCGAAAAGTTGGTGGTTGTAATGGGCTTTGGTAGGGAGCGGGAGAGACATTATTTGAGGCCGGGAAATAGGGTTGGTAATATGGGTAAGGTTGAGGCTGTGGTCGAAATCGAGGTGGGTAAGGTGCATATCCCCTATACGGAGGTGTTATATGGGTGACTGCTTGGGTTTCAACCTTTTTCTTCTTGGATAACCCACCTTTCTTTGAATCACTGCCTTCCAACTTCCCGCTCTTAATTGCGTTCTCGATTATTTCACCGGTGATGGCCATGTTAGCAAAATTCTTCGTTGCATTCCCTATCATGCGCTCAAAATAAGGCACCTTCAGAGTGTTTACAAACATCACCGTTATCTCTTTTTCGGTTAAATGTGGCTGGACTTGGGATGCAATGTCCCTCCAACATTGAGCGTATTCTTTGAAGCTTTCATTGGCCTTCTTTTCTATATTTTGCAGAGATAACCTATCTGGGTCCATATCCATAACATGCTTGTACTAAGCAATAAACGCTCTAGCTAGGTCATTCCAACTATGGATGCGTGTACGATCTAGCTGCACATACCACCTAGCAGCTGACCCAGTGTGGCTATCTTGAAATACATGTATTAACAACTTATCATCATGATTATAGGCAGCCATCTTGCGACAATACATTATCACATGAGTAATGGGGCACTTGGTCCCATCGTACTTCTTGAACTCAGGAGTTTTAAACTTTGGAAGGATTACCACATCTGAAACTAAGCACAGTCCCATTGCATTTACTGCCCCGTAGAAATCACTTCCCTCAATAGCCCGTAATCTTTCCTCTATAATGTTCAACTTTTTAGAGTCCGAATCGCCTTTTACCTCCGATACACTTCCTTTTAGTTTTTCCTGTTCCCTTGGATCATCTAAATCAGGGACTTGAATTGGATCCGCGGGTCTTGTACCTTGAGCGGGAGGTATAGGCGGGAGGTATAGGCACTGTGATATGAGGTTGTGCTGAGGCGCTCGGTGCTCCCGGATACATGTATGCGTAGCTGCCCACAGGTTGTGGTAGAGGTGGAGGTATGCCTTATGAGGATTGGGCATAAAGTGGGGTAAATCCTGGAGGGTATTGAGGATTGTCATCTTCCCGGGACTGATCAGTCCCTAAGTTAGGTGTTTCTCTAGCCACTTCTTTCTCTCGGTTCATCCTTGTCATCATCTCCATTAAAGCGGCTAACTGCCCTCGGATTTCTTCTTGTGCTTTCTTCATTCTATCGATCCTATTACCATGTTCTTCCTCCATTGCCCTTGAACGTAGCCGAGTATTATATAAGTGTTTGCGAATTTGGGCTGAAATCTTGAATGTTGGAGCAATCCTTGAATCTTGATTACCACAATAAGAAACTAATTACTACATGATGCAATCTTTGAAGTATTATGTTTTATTTAAACCATATGAATAAATGAACGAATGTGATGTTAAATGAATGAATGTGATGCAAAATGAATGATACTTTGAGGGATATTTAAGCCATAACAATTTCAACAAAAGGGAACTTTCATTCATTCAAAAAGTCAATTGTTACATTCTGATCATATTCTGATTATATCCATAAAAACGACTAACTTGCTGATATTGATACTTAGCCTCATTTAAAAAGTTCAGCAACCTTTGTTCGTATTTTTCTGTTGGGAGGATTTCTCGTCTCAGGGCTTCAGCTTTATCAACCATCTCCCTCGTCTTTGTCACAGCTTTGCAAACTTGAGTGGCCAAGTGCTCTATATATTGCTGTCTCACCAGACTTCCCACTCTCCACGTCATGCTCGCATCCTGTGCCATGTCATATCCATAACTCCAGTTGTTTTCACTTCGCTCCAATCTCCTATGATCACTTTAATGTGGTTCTTATGTTCCTGTAGCTGTTCCCCTAACATTTGAACCTTTTGTTACAATGTAGCTTTTTCATTATCTATCTCGACTTACTTTCCTTTTTTCAACTTCTCCTTTAGTTCCTCATTCTCTTTCTGATATTGGGCTAACTTCTTTGCACTTGCTTAGTACATGCCTTCCCAATTTTGTCATTCTTGGGACAAATGGACAACTTCTTCTTCACTTTTCTTTGCTTTGTGTGCCTAGTGTTCTACCATTTTGTGCAAGTCTTCTAATTCCCTTTTCCTTTCACTTGAAGTTTGCATAATTCCTCCAACCCTCATTTCAAATCTCAAAATCTTGTTCTCTAGGTGCAGTCTTCTGAGATCCTTGCTGGTGACGTGTTCTTGTTAGACCTTCTTGAGCTTGGCTTCTCGCATTTCTGCCTCGTATTTGAGCTGTTCCATCTCTTTCCGAAGCCTCAAATTCTCTTATCTCCACCTTTCCTCATCTATCTTGAATTGCTGCTTAGCGATCTTGGCCTCGGATACTTCTACTTTCGGTTCTAAAGGCATGCTACATTCTCTTGGGAGAAAAACTACCTCCCTCACTTGCTTTGTCCTCCACACCAAGTATTCAGGGGTAGCTTTATCAGAGAGAGGTCCAAGGTTGATTCTTCGTGCTTGTTTCCATGCTCGAACCACTTGCTTGCCCTTTTTCATTGCCTTGGGCTCACCATAAAAAAATTACAAATCACTAAGCCCATGTGTTAACGGAATAAACTGTTTAGCTCCAAACTGTCTTAGTACCATAAGTGGTGCGTAGCTTACCACTCCCCATGGTCCTAGAAGTTGCACCCACGATTCTTCTCCACATCGATATAAGATCGGTACATGAGGCATCCAAGGTGTACAATCTGTTTTTCTCCAAGTCTTTGCAAAAAAATCCACTCATTCCTCCTTACTCTTCGGTTTCGGCCACTTACTGTTGTAGAACTCTTTGACCGGAGCACGATGATGTAGGAAAGTTCTCTTGAAAGCCTTTTCCTCACATTTAAAATGACTTTTAGCCCAAACATGCAGTAACTGTGCACATCCCACAAATCGCCCTTCTCTGTTCCTCCTACAATAATTCAATGACCTGAAGGTTTCGGCTAGTATGGCAAGTGATGGATTCCCATTATTCTCGATTTGCTCAAAAAAGTCTATCACGGCTACTTCAATGTGCCCTAACACCTTCGGGAAGATAACCAAACCATAGATCGCTAAAGCAAAACCCGCCAACCCTTGCTGGTCACTAAGATGCCCCTTGATGAATTCATGAAGAAAATCCCACGGCATACAAACATTGGATCCCTTCTCCTTTTTATGGGGGTCTATGTCTTCTGATCTGACTCCCATAAGTTTGGCTAGCTTTTTACGGTATCCGAACTTTGGCTTTCAAACATATACTTTATCCGGACTCTTCAAGTCAATACCTAACAAGACAGAGTACTCCTCTACTGTGAGTGTCAAGTCCATCCCATTGAAAGAGAAACACCTATAGGAGGGGTCCCAAAACTGAATAGCGGCTCAAATTAATGGTTCTTCAACTTTTACAGCAATCAAAGACTCTATTTGGCCATACTTTTCATGGAAATCCTTCTTCCCTTCTTCACTGATTTGATCCCATAAGTTAGCTAAATCTATTAGGTTATTTTGCTGGAGGTTCAGATTCACTTCTTGTGGGAGCGAGGACATGAAATTCCTAGTCAAGCAATCCCCTTTTACTTGTTGAACCTTTTCGGACCAAATTTGTACCTCCCGATAGGAATCACATGGAACGTTCACAGATGACGAACAAGCTAGCCTTTCTATGGATTCAGTGAAAAATTCCTCATTGAAGAGAGCCATGATTAAAACACCCCTTTATGTGACTATGCAATGCAAGACGATTTACGCAAAAAGAACAAAAAAACAAATACAAATCAATATGTGTATAAACAAAACAATGAAATAAAAGCAGATAAAGGATGTGATTCTTATTTATGTCCTATCAAAGGTCACTCTCATAAAAGGGAAGGAATGGCTCTAACTTAGGTTGGTCTCCTCACAACACACTATATGCTGGTTTAAGGTTTCACATATCTACAAGGTTCCCAAATCATTCCATACTGTCATCCACACTAGACTAGTAAGGAACAGATCTGAGTAGGAGTATTTCATTTGCCTTTGCGGAGATGATTACCTCACGAGAGCATAGCTACTTTACCCCCTCTTAAGGAGGATGAAACCCGGGCGTAGGGCTCATGCATGTGAATGCATTGATGTATGCAATAGTAAATGAGTATAGGTTCTACTTTATTTATTCGACAACAATCTCATACATAAAGAATGTAATGAATCAAATGATGAAAATGAAAGAAATGAAGTTTTTATTTATTTATTTATTTATTTTAAGTTTTATGTAGAATTTATTTTTATTTCACCTCTTTTCTTTTTTTGTTTTTTTTTTAAAGGAGATTAAATTTAAATGCCAATCAAGACTATCAAATTAAAATTTAAGATACCATATAGTTATTCAATGGTTTGACCCTCTTAGCGTCCCCAATGGAGTCGCCAAGCTGTCGTAACGGCTTCGCGCTCGACGATTTTGAAAAACATTTAAAAAAAAACGAAAGGAGTCGCCACCAATCTTTTTTTCCTAGGTTTATTGATCACCTAAAATTTTTATCTTTTTAACAAAATCTCAAAATTAATTAAGTTTATTAAAAGGATAATTTTTTATCTGCGAAAACAAAATTTGGATTCGGGGGTACGGTTACGTGTGAGGAAGGATTAGCACCCTCACAACGCCCGTTGAAAAACGGTACCATCCTAACCTCATGGTATCTTTTAATTTTAACAAAATAGTCTTGGCTTAAGTTTAATTCATTTATTATATATAAAAAATTCATGCATTTGCTATAAAAAATTACTATTATAAATGTTTAAAAAAAATTTTCATTATGAAAATCAACATGAACACCATTTATTGAAAAATTAAATCAAATATCTCAATATTCTGGTAACATTTAAAATAATTTTCCTCACCTAGAGCTTTCTTAAGAATCACTACTTGTGAGTTTTATAGAATCTCATCTTCGGTAGGGCCCACGCCATTTTATAATTGATTATGTACACATGTAGTATTGATAAAAATGTATGATGCATATGAAACTTAAAAGAAATTTTACTTATTTTGATTTTATTAATGAAACTCTTGATATTGAAAAATTTAGCTAAATATCCCAATACTCTGGTAACATCTAGCTAATTCCTCTCACCTAGGGATCAGTCAAGAAATCACTACTTGTGAGTTTCATGACATCCCATCATCGGAAGAATTTCATTTATTTTAAGATTAAAATTTTTTATGCACATGATACAAGCATATGGTACATGATGCACATGGAATTATAAAAAGAATTTTATATTTTGATTTTTATTAATAAAACTCTTAATATTGAAAATTTTAGCTAAATGTCTCAATACTCTGATAACATTTAGCTAATTCCTCTCACCTAGGGATCAATCAAGAAATCACTACTTGTGAGTTTCATGACATCTCATCATCGGAAGAATTTCATTTATTTTAGAATTTTTATTTTTATTTTTATTGATTTATTATTTTTTATATATTTATTATTATATATTTTAAAAATAGGCATGAAATTGCATATTGAGAAATAATATCGAATATCCCAATACTCTGGTAACATTCGATATAATTCCTCTCACCTAAAGTTTTTCGAAGAATCGCTACTTGCGAGTTCTACGAAGACTTATCATTGGGATTTCATACTTATTCTATCTTATTTTATTTTTATATATTATATTATTCCATTCATTTATTTACTTATCATTTTTCTTCGCCGCGATAATACCTTAAAAACACCTAAACAAAATTATTCAATAAACAAATAAATGAAATAATAAAATAAAAAGGAATATACCCAATAGTCCAAAAGAGGGCCCAAAATCGAGCCCAAGCCGCAGAGGCCCAAGTCTGCCAAGGGGATGGGACGAAGCAGGTCGGGTGCGGTGAGCGCGCAACCTTTTGGCTGGCTGGCGAGCGCTTTTCGCAAGCGAGTGAGCACGTTTCTCCCTTCTCCTCGAACGGACAGCGCGCTGATCTTCCCTCTCCTTTTGGCGGGCAGGTGAGCGCTTTTGGCTGGCGGGCGAGCACGCTTCTCCCTTCTCCTCGAACGGACAGCGAGCGGATCTTCCCCCTCCTTTTGGCGAGCGGGCGAGCACGCAGATCTTCTGCCTTTGGCGAGCGGGCGAGAGTACGGATCTCCTTTCTCCTCAGGCGGACGGCGCATGGACCTTTCCTCTCCTTAGGCGGGCGAGCGTACGAGTCCTTTCTCTTTTGGCGGGCGGGCGGGCGAGCGTGCGGGTCGCGCAGATTTCGGATCTGGTCAGGGGCGACGCGCGGATCCTTGGCTTCCCAAAAGCACCGTTTCAAACTCTTTAAATAGACTCTTTTTTTTAACCCTTCATTTCACCAATATTTCCCCAAAAAAATTGCTAAAACCTCCAAAGTTCTCTCGAGCTCTCTCCGCCTTCCGAACATCTGCCACCTCATCGACCGCCGTACGCCGCCGTACTCCGGTCACCGGTGGTCTATCCGCAACCTTAGGAACACTCCCCTTGCCTCCTTCTTTTTAGATCTATCCTCCGTTTAGCCTAAAAATCCCTTGAACCACATAAATCCGATAACAGAAGCCCTTTTTTTGTGTTTTGTTTTTTGTTTTTGGATCTGGTGTTGAATCTGGTTGTGGTTTTGTTGTTTTCTGTTTTTGTTGCAGGTACGAAAAGGGATCTAGATCTCAGATCTGGGGTCCGGGGTTCTCGAGTTTTAGGGTTTCTCGGGTTTTCAGATCTGGTTAAGGGTTTGGTTTTTTGGTTGTGTTTAGGTCGTTGGTCTTGGTGGTGAAGATGGTGGTGCGTCGTGCTTAGGGGTTTTGGTGGTTATTTTTGAGTTGGAGGAAAAAAAAAAGCAAAGGGCTTTCTGGACGAACGGGTAGCAATGGTTGAGTCCTCCAAGGTTTGAGTGATTGATTGCTTATAGGGTGAGGGAGTTACAGAGTTGGTGGCGGCTGGTGAAGAGATGGGTTAGCAGAGGGGTGGTTGTCTCGGTGAGGGTGGTTGGCCTGGCAGGAAGGGGTGTTAGGAACTGGTGCCGTGCACAGCACCAGTTCTGTCCCATTTTTTTTGAATATTAATTAAATAAATAAAAAAACAAAATAATGGAAATAAATAAATAAAAATAATAAAAATGAAAATGATATAAAATAAAATAAAATAAAAATAAAAATCTTTAAACTTTCAAAATGACAAAATTAGGTGTCTACAATTAGAAGACTACTTTTAAATATTAGTTTTATATATATATATATATATATATATATATATATATATATATATATCCAACAAAGCCCGAAGACCTACTCAATTTTTGGATTGATTTGGATAAAAATATCAAGTCCATTAAACAGGCTAAGGTTTGGAAATCAAGGTCCAGTAAAATTTCTAGCTAGACTTAGGTTTATCATTTCAAGTCCAAACCTAATTCGACCTAATAATTATAATTTTCATACTTTTGAGTTTTTGTACAATTTAATTTGAGCTAGTAATATTTTTTACTATTATTTACAATTTTTAGGTTTTTTATAATCTTTTTGTAATAATTTATTTGAATTTATTATGTTATAATTATTATCTATTATGTGAATTAATATTTTTTATATTTTATTGCAAGTTTTTAAACAACTTAATAATAATTGGATTTGACATATTTATTGTATATAAAAACAAGTTTCGACAAAAAAAAAACTAGGCTCAAAAAGTTGGGCCGACCAAGGTTTACTCACTTTCAATCATTTAGTACATTACCTAAACCCAACTCAACTCATGAACATTTTTATATATAATACCAATGTTAAAAATTAATGAAGATTCTTTTCTTTGATAAAAAAATGTTAAAATTAGTTAAGAAAATAGTTTAAAAAATAAATTCTATCTTCAATTTTATATTCATTTTAATTTGAAATTTCTAATAATTTTCCTTAATTATGAGTACAAATTTAACTTGCAAGATTAAAAAAATTCCTTAATGAGTACTTCAATTAATTTCTTACTAATCATATTTGTAGTCTTATTTAATGTTGATTTATTATTTGTTTTTTATTGAAATTCTCTCTCACTGTATTGTGATCACACTTTCTAACTATAATTTTTCTCTTGACTTCAATATATATATATATATAGTTTGTATATGATACACTGACAGTGTATAGTTTCTATACACTGTCAATGCATCAGAGGTTAACACTTCATCAATAGGCCCTTATGGGCAAATTAAAAAAATTTATTTATATTTGCATATAAGGGCCCATTGATGAGGTATCAATCTCTGGTGCAATGACAGTGTATAGAAACTATACACTGTTAGTGCATTATATATATATATATATATATATATATATATATATATATATGGTTTGATTCAATTTATAAATAATTGATTGTTATATTAAATGCAATAATTATTTTATATGTAGTTAATTATTAAATAATACAAAAATTATTTAATTTCCAAAAAATATTTTATTATCTATCTATTTGCGTTAGCTATAACATTTTATTTACATGAGATAGAAATGAAAAAAAAAAAATTATATAGCACCATTAATATAACCGTTAATATATATAAATATAAATTTCTATTATAAATATATTATAAGAAATGATTTCTTTTATGGCTTTCAATAAACACACTTTTTTTTGGAATAATTAATTTTATTACATAAATGAATAATTGAATCGAATACGGGATGATAATTATTAGATGATACTTTTATGAAAAAATAAAAATATATACAAAGACGCATGAGTGCGCCAAAAAAGAAACAGTAGCTAGTGTTTGGGAATGGGGGAAGCAGGGATGGCAATGGGTATCCTATAAACGGGTATCCGTTGCTATCCGACCTGTTTAAATAAGGTTAGGATAGTGTATAATAAGGTTCGGGTAAGGTTCGTGTAGTGAAATTACTACCCGTCACGGGTTCGGGTAGGGTTCGGATAGTTATCTTAGAGTACCCGCTATCCGAATCCAATTATAAATAATAATTAATTAATACAATATTTATATTTTTATATATAAATTATTTATTATTAATGTTTTATTTAATTAAATTAAATCATTATATATTATAATTATGATTATGATTTTTAACTTTAATTTATTTTTATGAGTTAAATTAAATTTATTAATATAATATTTTAATTAAGTTATTCTAAAATTGATTTTAAATTTAAATTTAAAAGTCAAACTTTGACTTAATAAATAGGTTCGGATAGTTAAACGGTTATTTTATATTTTATAAGGTTAGGGTTCGGGTAGCATAAATAAAAATAATTTAGTAGTTAATCGAGTTAGGATATTATTAAAATTAATCGAGTTCAAATTCAGATATCCTAAATTTAACGAGTATCCGATTCGTTTACATCCATATGCGGAAGTTGAAGATACCAGGGGAGACATTTAATTTGAGACGAGAAAGGAAACGGTACGTATGTTTTTACGTGTTGAAGCCTGCCTAGCTAGCTATGTTCCATAACAACAACTTTTTTATATTTCACTGAATATTTGTAAGAAAGGTAATGAAATTTTTTATTTTTAAATTAAGGAGAGTTTTCATATTACAAGAGGTATAAGATTAATTATTATTTGTTTTTTGTAATTGATATTGATCTAATAAAATTTGATTTAATAAAAACTCGAACATAAAATTTTTTGTTATGAAAGCCTTCGTTTCAAAACTTTGTAAAAGCTTAAACAACTTAATCAACTCTTTGAATTGAACTGTAATGAAATTCATTCTTGGGTTATAGATCCTCTTTCTATGTGCAAATTACAATATTTACACAGGCTATGGTTTCGTCCAATTCTTACGAAAACGACACAAGGAGCCAGCATAACAGCTCATTCAACTTCATTTCCCATTTTAGAGGAAACAAAAGGGCCCGCACTCCGACAATTGTACAAAAATCTTAGCCTCACTGGCATTTCAACCACGTGTTCACTCTTACATTACATGTTCATACAAAACAAATATATATGTATAGGATAGTATGACAATATTGAGAAAGGATTGTAATCTCAACTTGTCGGATTTCTAACACTGCTGAGAATTTTTGTTTTTGTCCACAATCTGGATCTCTGCAAATGGCAATATTTATAGAATCATATATTCTTTGGAATATTACTGTTTTTGATTCAATGAAGCTCATCAAATATTCTTCTCAAAGATTAGACTAATAATGATATGCTGGTGGAGTGAATTTTCATGATCTGCATCAAACGGTATCTGTTGTGAACTTACCTGCTTCATAACCAACTCTTGCATGAGACATGTTGCTGTGTCATAGTATTATAATTAATTAATTAATTAATTAATCAATCAAGCCAGGAGAAGTTATCTCATGGGGTATATGAAGGATTTATGCCAGGTTACTAATTTAAGGGCACAGTTTAATTCTATTGCATGTTGAGATCGAGATATATGGCTTGTCGAATGGTCGGGTTATTTGGGAATCAGCCAAATGGGACAGCCTTGCCCACAGGGTAATGGTAATATCATTGTTCTTCTGAAACAGAACGCCCTTTCGCTGTCTTGATGTTAACAGCATGTACTGGACAGACTGAAGATCACATTCAGAACATCCAAAGTATTGAAACCTTGGGTAAATATGGCAAATTAGTTTCATTTTTTGAAGTACAAGAGAAAAGAAAGAGCTTTATACTTGATAGCTAAAACCAGATCTCTGCCAATTTTGCCATAGTTACAGTCTTACAGAAATCTGGTTTCCTTAATCAGGCCAAACAGATGGTACAGTCAGCGTCCAAAAAACATAGATTATTTCTCAAATACAGATGTTGGCAAAGCTATGCTAATGAGCACAGCTCAAAAAAAGGGATGGGCTAAAAACTGGTTACACAGAACACCCCACACTAGACTTGAAATCGAAAACTACTTAAACCAGAAACAAGGTCACCTTGACCGGAAAAGGAAAATACTAAGCTCCTGACCAATGTTCCCATCTGGATCAATCAAATGGAAAGATTCAGAATCAGATGAACCACGGACTCTCTCAAAGTTAGCCCTCAGGTACATAAGTTCATCTTCTTGATCAAGGTCCTTCCCACTGATCATTCCAGCGCCAGCAACCACAGAACTCATTAGCCTTAGGGCATCCATGTCAGCTTTTGATGGCCTGCGCTTAACTGCATACCCAACTTTCCTTCCATTGCAGTACATAGTCCACAGTGGCAGGGACAAAACTGAAACAGAATTTCCACTGCCCCCAGAACTGGTGCACTCCAGCGCAATTCGGAGGATACCACCCTGCATTTCTCTGGCCAAAACTGCCGTGGGGACTGCAAATTCAAGGAGGAGAACCGGGTTGGCCGACTTGGAGTTTGCTTGTATACAGAAACTGACTTTTCCCCTGCGATAACCAAAGATGGTACCTATAATTACGCTAGAAGAAGCATAAACCGGCCGTGGATAATAGCTGTGTAGGCAATTTTCCTGTTTGATTTCTTTGTCTTCGATGAAGGTGCAGTTGCAGCTTGGAATGAGGAGTTCCATGAGGGAACGAAGAAGCCGCCATGACCGGACTTGCTTCTGGCAGTCAACAGAGGTAACACCATTTGTTAAGTGGGTGGTGGCACCAATGGTTGGACAGGACATGTTAATTTGCCTTTTGTCAAGTATGGAAGGCTTGGCTTGTGGGTTGTTGCAGATGGCTAAGGCTTTTATAGAAGACAAGAGTATCTTTACTAACCTCCTCTTGGTTGGTGGCACGGCCAATGCCAAATTACTTTTATTTTCAGCAGGTGTTTTCATCTTAATATTTTTTGCTTTTATAATATATTTCTAATAGGATATATTTTTTAATCAAATATTGCTCATATTAAAGAAATGTGATAAAGTGTCAACTACCCAACGGATACAGATTTAGGTTTGGGGCATCAGGAATTAGACCATTTCCTTTGTTTCGTTTCGTAATTCTTATGAAATTTTTTTTGATTTATCAAAGAGAAGTGATAGATCCAATGATAGAGAAAGATTTACAATTTATTATAGCAGGTAACGACACATTAACTATTCAACTTGCCATTAAGAGCAAGGCATTCTTGGAGAAGTTCATTTTTTAACTTGAAATTAGTTTATTTTACTGACATTTATTTTAGACCAATTCAGTAGAGACAAATATATAAATATATATATATATATATATATATATATTTATAACACAATTGACAACTAAATCTAAATGGGTAAAAAAACTAAATTTTGATGCAAGAAAAAAAGGCAAACTCATTCACCATCAGAATATTCTCTTATTTTGTACTTCTATTCACATTGACATTATCATATATTGCGATTTAGCATCTAAACAAAGGAATACTTATTTTAAAGAAAC
The DNA here is from genome assembly GCA_031772115.1 of Heritiera littoralis. Taxonomy (NCBI): domain Eukaryota; kingdom Viridiplantae; phylum Streptophyta; class Magnoliopsida; order Malvales; family Malvaceae; genus Heritiera; species Heritiera littoralis. The sequence goes on along the minus strand of JAPDPK010000190.1, from coordinate 458,586 downwards.
ACTATGGTTAATTCAAGATTAATATGTGATAATTAGAATTTAGAATATCAAATAATCAAATAAATTAATTGGCATTCGTGTATACATAGACTGTTGAAAGCGAAAATAAATAAAATTGATCAGACTAATTTTTCTCTTCCTTTTATGTTGACTCTTAATAGATAGATAATTTGTGTTAGAAGCGAAGAAGGATTTAACAATATATTTATGGTCAAACTTTAATAGTCCTTCCATCGAAGGTTTATTAGATTAAGACCTACCAATTCACCATAGAGAGCACGCTAACTCAATAAAATGAGTAAAGTTCATATTAAACTGAATCACAATTAATTAATTAATTAATTAATTAATTAGATTGTTTTGTCAATTTCATGCTAAAACTAAATTATCAATCTATTTTATTAAAATATATAATTACGAATTAATAGTTATTCATTTAATAAAAAAATTCTAACTGGTCAAAGATTTAAAAAAAAAAAACTTTTTCTTTCTTAATTACATATTGTTCTGCTCTGCACTCAACAATTTGGTTCCAAATCTAATAAGAGTTTTTATTATTTTTATAAAGAAAGCTTGAAAAATGGCATCTGACGATAAAGGCTATCCATCAAAAACAAACACACGCAAATCATGTGGAATCAACTATGGTGGAGGAAGTGATCTCCGAATAATGGACTGACCTTTTCAATTTTTCTCGGATCAATTAGCTCTCCTGCTTGTCTGTTCGATAAATAAATAAATAAATAAATTAGCAATCTCCCCATCATCTAATCATCGGAAACCATTGGATATTGCGCACCCAAACCATTGCATTCAACTTCCAATTTACAACTGTTAACCTTAAAAATATTTACTTTTTTTTTATTCAAAAGAAAGAATCATAATTCTGTGCTTTTGGGGACCCTATATTAAACACCCAACGCTTGGATTTTACTTGCCTTTTCTTGTCTTGTTTTGAATTTGTTTGTATTAAATAAAGCACATGAGAGATGGAGACTAGGCCTTTTTTCTGGGTTTCTTGGGTGGACATTGAAGCAAATGGAAACTCAAATTCCTGCAATACCAGCAAGCAAATGGGGTTTGGTTTCAGCTTTATAGCCTGGTTTCTCCACTCATGTCTTTGGCCTTTTGTTCTTTCCACGTGTTTATTGTTCACTAAATTACAAGACAAAATAATTGGCTTTGGGGATTATTCTTTCCACGCGTTTGTACTCTCATGTAATGCAATTTAATTTCAATTTCAACCATACCTCTAATCAATTTTATGTTTTCGTCCTGTGAATTTAAATATAATTTAATTAATTATAATTATTTATTAATTTAATTTGATTAAAACAATTTTCATAATTACTAATTCAATAGATATAACATGCTAATTATAATTATAACTTCTAATTAAAATGTAATTCTAAAAAACTATTGATAAGATAATCAAATTCCAGTCTATTAAAAACAATTGGGATCCAAATGAATGAAAACTTAAGAACATAATATCTTATTTTGAATATTTTGTTAACCTAATAAACTATCCACTTATAAATTTAATAATTTTTATATATATTTTGTATTCATGTTATATTAAATTTTATCCTAGTCATATAAAATACAAAATTATTGTATCAAATTTCATATTAAGACACTAAATATCAAACACTTTTTTAACTTTCATTAAATTCATATATAACTTGTCAAACTGTAAATCATAATTTTTTTCATATTTTATCATTATAGCACATAACATATTAAAAATTAAAACGAATGTTTAGATCTTTAATTCGTATAAATTAAACAATTATTAATATACTTGTAGAGAACCAGAGACAAAACAAGGTGTACCCACGCAGCATCCGAGTCATTATTGCAAATTCCATGCCACTTTTGTTGTTTTAATTTGATCAACACAATATAATAATACTATTCAAAAACTATGCTCCAAAATCTCAATAAAGAACACATAAAATATTATATGATGATAATACACCTAAGAGGTTGCTGAAGTACAGATAAAGACAAACACAGACCAACAAAATTATTAACATTTACTGGAGAATCGAGTAATTCAGAAAATCAAATTATGAATGTTAGATGAAGTGGCCATGCCTGCCTGTGCTTGGGCTTTGATGAATTTGCATTTGAGGTGAGGAAGCTGGCCACACCCATTGTGAAAAAAGGCATTGTTTTGTGTTCATGAGCTCATAAAAAGCCATAGATAACTAAGACGTTGATTTTCCAACATAAAAAAAGGGATAATAAAAACCATTTCCATTACTCTTAACAAACACTTAGCATTAACAGGAAATTAACCTTAAACCAACTCTAAAACTAATCTTCATACAGCTTCAATAACTTTACCATTTCCCACACTAAGCCCTCTCGCCCCTAATCCTACGAGCCAACTGGATATCCTTAGGCATAATTGTTACCCTTTTAGCGTGAATGGCGCAGAGATTGGTATCTTCAAAAAGCCCAACCAAGTACGCTTCAGCCGCTTCCTGAAGAGCCGCCACGGCGCTGCTCTGGAACCTCAGATCGGTTTTGAAGTCCTGGGCGATTTCTCTTACCAGCCTTTGGAATGGTAGTTTCCTGATCAGGAGTTCCGTGCTCTTCTGGTACTTTCGGATTTCACGCAACGCCACGGTTCCTGGCCTAAACCTGTGTGGCTTCTTGACTCCGCCGGTGGCTGGAGCAGATTTTCGAGCGGCTTTTGTTGCTAGCTGCTTCCTTGGTGCCTTTCCTCCGGTGGACTTCCTGGCGGTTTGCTTCGTACGAGCCATTTGGGTAGTGACAGATGAAACTAGGCTTTAGTGATTTCTTGTTTTTTTCTTAAGAAAGTGACACAATTTTAGACGAATCGAGAATGTTGCGGTTGGGGGATTTTTATAGAGAAGCTGAGAAGCGAGGGAGATTTTAAATTTTTTGAAATTTTGAAGTGGAGGGGAGGACTCGTTCCTCTTTGCTTTTTTGATCGTATGGTGGAGAGAGGGTGTGACCTGGACTGCGATCCGCGTGAAATGGAACTGACCAATAGAATTTGTTTCTTGAGGCGCTAAAAGTCTTTACTTTTACGCCCGTTTTACGAAATTTTGGAGGTTTTTGGATCTTCGAAAATTTTAAAAACAGTTTATTGCCGTAATTAAAAAATAAAATGTTGTTTTGAAAAAATTGAAGCCAAAGTCTACTAAATTATTCGGGTTTTTTTTTTATTACAAGAGAAATTAAAGACAACTAAAACCTTCTAGGAAATAAAACACTAGCAGCATCGGCTGGAGTATCCAATATAACTCAACAGGCTATTCCTGTATCCATTCACACTCAACCTCCAACTGACACGCTCCTTTTGCAAAAATATCTGCAGCAAAATTTCCTTCACGAAAAGCGTGTTGAAATTTGCAGGTCCAGTTCCTGTTATTACGCTTCCAAATGGATGAGTATTTTCATCTGCAAACGCTATCATCCCTAACACTGCTGCAGCATCTATCTCACAAATATCACGTGGAAACCTCATTTGCCATGCTAGCAATAAACCAAACCGAACCTTTTGTAGTTCAGCAATTGTGTTGGAGCATACACCTAGATGTGCTCGAAAATGATTTTTAGAAAATAAAGGGGCGCCTCACTTTCATGTGGTTTGATAGTTCTTTGACTCCGGAATAATCGCATAAAGCGGATACATGAGGGTCAAAAACCAAAAAAAATATTTGATTATATAATTTGTAACATCTCATAAATCTCTTCAACCCAATAAAAATTGGGTTGAGTTTCAATAAAAGGCTTTTTTTCTTAAGGTTGACATGGGTTTGAAAATCGTCTTTCCCTTTTGAAAAGGGAAAGACAATTTCTCAAAATCCTTAAAAAATTTTCATTTACTAAATTTCATTTTTCATTTATTGAAAATATTTTACGTGTATCAAACACTTAAAAATATAAAAAATATTTTCTAAAAAATAAATACACGAACCAAACGAACTCATTCACATTTTGAAGCCCAAAGGTCAACTTTTACAATAAGGCATTGCGAATTTTCTTTGAAGGGTCTATAAAAAATTTTAATTTCACAATCAAAAATTAAAAAAAGATGTTACAAAGAAAAGTACAAATAAAGAAACAAGTAAATCAATCTAAATTAGTAAATTTTCTTAGAAAAGCCACTCTCCTAACATCTGCGTTTAAAAATGTCCTTATATAGGAGTGTCATGATATTGTTCGTAGTCCTAATCTATCTCGACAGCTATATTTGTCAACGCATCCGCATAGAAATTACCGTATCTAAGCACGTGTTGAAACCTACATTCCCACTACATGCCGCTAACCCTATTAATATCACCAACTATGCAACCAAGAGGATGTACGTAAATATCAGTTCCTTGTATTAACTTTAGAACAACCTTGGCATCTACTTCACAAAATACTTTTCTACATCCCTCCTTCCATGCCAAAAGCAACCCATACCTTATTACTTGTAGTTCAGCAGCAATATTCGAGCATTGCCCCAAATTTGCTCCCAACTATCTTTGTACATATAGGTAATTCAATATTCTATTGTAAGTATTCAAATGCTTAAAATTAATTTTTCACTTGGAATGATAATAGTAAGTACATCACTTACTAATTTGATTATATCTAAAGTTACAAAATTCGAAATCACAATTCGTTTGAAATTTTGAAAATTAGATTTAATTATCTTTTCATAAATATATAAATCGATGTAGAAAAATGAACTAAAATTCTAAAACTACCCCTTATATAATTGCTAGACAGCATGCATAGATTGCATTCAAAAGCCAAAATATCATTTTATAGAAAACTTGAATTTTAAATTCGTTTAATTCATTAGAAAGTAGACGCAAAACTCTTATTAATCGTATGTAATTTGAATATTAACACTTAATAAATAAATACAAAAGAATAAAAAATTCATAATTAATTACTAATTAAGAATACTTTATTATGACTTATATTAACAGAAAAATAAATAAGCCTATATTAACTCTTTTATTTTATTCATTTATAAAGTACTAAAATTCAAATTATATATATGGTTGGAAAGTGTTTTGAGTTTTCTTTCTAATGGATAAAACAAATTAAAATTCAAGTTTTCTATGAAAAGATATTGAATTTTTACTACAAACTGTGCAAGCTGTCTAACAACCACTACAAGAAAATTGATTTTCAGCGACGGAAATTTAGCTACGGAATTTTTCCGTCACTGAAAAGTGGTATTAGCGATGGATTAGCGACGGAATTTATAATGAAATTAGCGACGGAATTAGCGACGGATTAGCGACGGAAATTCGTCGGTAATTAGCGACGGAATATTTTCCATCGCTAATTCCGTCGCTAATTATGGCGGGAGGTGCTGTTCAATCGCGCCAAATATTACCGACGGAATTAGCGACAGAAATTTCTGTCGCTAAACCCAAAGCTATGTAAGGAAATTAGCGACGGAATTTTTCCGTTGCTAATGCCCTTTAGCGACGGAAAAATTCCGTCGCTAATTTCTTTGCATAGTCACGTGAAAGAAAATGCAAGGAAATTAGCGACGGAATTTTTCCGTCGCTAATTCCGTCGCTAAAAGGGCATTAGCGACGGAAAAATTCCGTCGCTAATTTCTTCATATATTTTTCATGGTGTAAGTGGAAAAATATGAATAGAAATTAGCGACGGAATTTTTCCGTCGCTAATTCCGTCGCTAATGCCCTTTAGCGACGGAATTAGCGACGGAAAAATTCCGTCGCCAATTTCTCTTCATATTTTTCCACTTACACCGTGAAAAATATATGAAGAAATTAGCGACGGAATTTTTCCGTCGCTAATTCCGTCGCTAATGCCCTTTAGCGACGGAATTAGCGACGGAAAAATTCCGTCGCTAATTTCTCTTCATATTGTTTGAGAAAATGAAGTGAAATTAGCGACGGAATTTTTCCGTCGCTAATTCCGTCGCTAAAGGGCATTAACGACGGAATTAGCGACGGAAAAATTCCGTCGCTAATTTCTCTTCATATTGTTTGAGAAAATGTAAGGAACTTAGCGACGGAATTTTTCCGTCGCTAATTCCGTCGCTAAAGGGCATTAGCGACGGAATTAGCGATGGAAAAATTCCGTCGCTAATTTCTCTTCATATTTTTCCACTTACACCGTGAAAAATATGAAGAGAAATTAGCGACGGAATTTTTCCGTCACTAATTCCGTCGCTAAAGGGCATTAACGACGGAATTAGCGACGGAAAAATTCCATCGCTAATTTCTCATCATATTTTTCAACTTACACCGTGAAAAATATATGAAGAAATTAGTGACGGATTTTTTCCGTCGCTAATTCCGTCGCTAAATGGCATTAGCGACGGAATTAGCGACGGAAAAATTCCGTCGCTGATGCCTTAAATCAAAAAAAATAAATAAATAAATTTCTTTCATTAAGCATCAGCGACGGATTTTTTCCGTCGCTAATTCCGTCGCTAAAAAGCAACAGCGACGGAATTAGCTACGGAAAAAATCCGTCGCTGATGCCTTAAATTCGAAAAAAAATAAAAAATTGTTTTTGAATTTTTCCCGCCTAAGCTTCAGCGGGAAATATTTTGACATAGCATTAGCGACGGAATTTCCGTCGCTAATCCGTCGGTAATTCCGTCGGTAATTCCTCTATATGCGCGCCAAAGACTCTATATATTCTCATATTCTCTGTTTTCTCTCCTCTTCACTCCTCTCTATCTTCTTTTTTGTTCATCTTCTCGTTTTTTTCTTTGTTTTTCTTCTTTATCCCTCTTTCCTTTTACTTTTTTCCTTTTTTTTGTAAATTTACTATATTTTTCTTTTATATTTATGTTGTCAATTTTTTTATATGATAAACTTTAATACTTATATTTTTGTTTTTTGTTTTTTATTTACAGATGATGCTGATGATACGATGAGGTGCTAGTGGTAGTGGTGATACTGATGTTGAAGATAATGTATTTTTGTTTTTTTTAGTTAATTTATTTTAAGATAATGTTTATGGATTTAAGTATAAATATTAGGTTTATTTTAAATGTTTCTCTTTCACTCTCTCTCTCTCTCTCTCTCTCTCTCTCTCTCTCTCTCTCTCTCTCTCTCTCTCTCCATATATATAAATATAAATATAAATAATTAATTTCAGAACATTTTTTTGACAAAATTCATAGAAATTAGCAACAAAATCTGTTAAATAAGTGAAAAAATTCATCAAATTAGCGACGGAATTCATAACATTAGCAACGGAATTTCCGTCACTGATGCTCTTTAGTGACAGAATATTTATTGAATTAACAAAAATAAAAAACTATCAGCGACGGAATTAGCGACGGAAATTTCGTCACTGATGCCTTTTAGCGACGGATTTTTTTATAAAATAAAATAATAATAAAACTATCAGCGACGGAAATTTCCGTCGCTGATGCCTTTTAGCGACGGATTTTCATGTAAATTAAAAACGAAATTATGTTTTTAGCGACGGAATTTTCCGTCACTAATGACATAAAATCCGTCGCTGATGTAAAAAAATTCCGTCGCTAATTAGCGACGGAATTACCGACGGAAATGAGGTTTTAGCGACAGAGTGAGCATCAGCGACATCGATTTTTCCAACAGAAAAATTTTCGTTGGTAATCCGTAGGTAATCCGTCGCTGAAGACCATCAGCGACGGAATTTAACTATCAGCGACGGAATTTTCCGTCGCTAATTCCGTCGCTGAAAGTTCATTTTTTTGTAGTGAACGGCACAAGGGATAGTTTTGAAATTTTATTGTAACTTTTACATTTATTCACATATTCATCTTTATATGTGTTGTTACCCATTTACAACAATGATTTTTGATGACGTACGAATTTCGATCTGCATCTTAACCTGTTTCCAAGAACTCTGCAAGAAAGAAAATTATCAGAAGGCGCAGGGGCTTTCCCCTGCGCACGCATTCCGATGCTTAAGTCAGATGAGATCTAAGTAGGGTTTTCATAAGCCAATAGAGATTAGGGTTTAAAAATAATACCTGTGACCTATTTATAAGAGTTATTTAACGCATAATTACGATTAAAACCCACAGCTTAAATGATAACCTAGCGGATCTTTCATGACCCTTCAGTCATCTTTTCTCTTGGACTTAGGCTACCATTAGGCCTAATGTTCTTCAGACTAACTTGTATCAAGACCCAATGACTTTTAGTATAATCCTCATCAATATGTAAGAAAGGATAATTAAGTATTGTTTTCGAAACGTCAAACAGATTATGATTTCGAAAAGATAATTAAGTATTGTTTTCGAAACGTCAAACAGATTATGATTTCAAATTTTATAGCTCTAGCCAATTTAGTAAGCAATGTACATATAATTATACGTACACTGCTTACTAAATTAACAATATCTTGAGTTACATTACTCAGAATCGTTTGAAGTTTTAGAAATTAGACTAAATTATCTTTCATAAATATAAAGATAAACACGTGAATCAATGTAGAAAAAATAAAATAACATTCTAAAACTACCCTTTATATAAATGCTAGACAACTTGCACAGTCTATATTAAAAAGTCAAATGTATAGAAAACTTGGATTTTAATTTCGTTTAATTAATTAGAAAATAGACTCAAAACTCTATCCAATTGTATATAATATTTTTTTGTTACAAAAAAAATATTAAATAATTGAGGATAGGGCTGAAGTTGTTTAGATTTGAACTCAATGTTAGAGTATGCCCTACAATTAATTGGATTTGGATTAAGTAATTTTAAAAGGCCCAAAAGACCTAATTTAGTTGGACTAAGGCTAAGGCCTTTTTAGGATTTTGTTAAGAGGCACTATAAAAACAACATTAAGTCTAAAAGTTAGACAGAGGAACAGAATATTTTTATAGCCGTTCTGCCTCTTGGAGCTAGCACTCTCATAAAACAATTCCCTTCCTCCTCCTTTTGCTTCTGATCACATCTTGTCTCAGGCAAAGGTCTTGTTTTGCGTCCTACTCGTGTGGATACCGTTATAGGGCTTCTCTCAGCTAGGAGTCTCGAGTTAACGATAAATCAAGGGCTGTTCGTGGGTTGCCATATTCAAAAGTCGAACATTCCTACACGAGTACACCAAAAGGTTAGATTTTATCCCGAAATTAATCTTGTTGCATGATCTTGGTGATTTTGGTTTTGTTGATTTTTAATCCACTGCTTATTTTCGTGTATGACATGATAAACCGAGATAACGAAACCTTACAGTAGTATCCGAGCCAGTGTGCCAACGACTTTCGGGATAGCAAATTCGATTCGTGGTAATGCTATTTTATTGTAAGTTGTTACAGATTTAATTTTAATTTTCAAAAATTTGTTTGGGCGGCCTAAAATAATTGTAAGACAATTATAGATTTTTTTTAAAAAAAAACCCTGTAGGCAATCTTGTAGTTGCCACTCTTGCAAAAAAAAATTTAATACTTGTTATTATTTTATTTAAAATATATAAAATAAATTAGAATAAAAGTTATCCTGATAAGTGTTTTAAATAAAATATATCCTTTATTAAATTGCATAAGAGTTATCCAATAGTTTTGAGAGTTTAATAAGATTAAAATTTCAAAAACATTATCTTGACAAAATTGTTTTAAATAAAATATATCTTTTATTAAATTGGATAAGAGTTATCCAATAGTTTTGAGATTTTAATAAGATTAAAATTTCAAAAACATTATCTTGATAATATTACTTTAAAATAAAATATATCCTGTATTAAATTGGATAAGAGTTATCCAATTAAAATTTCAAAAGGAACTATTTTGATAAAATTTTGTTTTAAATTAAATATTTTCTGTCTTAAATTGGATAAGAGTTATCCAATACTTTTGAGATTTGAATGAGATTAAAATTTCAAAATGAGTTATCTTTATAAATTTTTGTTTTAAAATAAAATATTTAAAATGGATAAGAGTTATCCAATGGTTTTGAGATTTTAATAAGATTAAAATTTCAATTAAGCCCAAATTGAAATTTGAGAATTAAAATTAAATTAAAACAGCCCTTGATCCCAATAATTAATTAAAATTTGATTAATTAAAATTAGATTTTAATTAAGAAGCATGCAAATTAATATGTGATATTACTGTGTATGCTTGATGGTTAATTCTTATGTGATATGGATGATTGCATGGTGCATAGTTATGGGCTTAGGTTTACATGGGTTGTAATTTATTTAAATAAATTTAAATTGGGCCTGTGAGCCTTGATTTATTTGTAATTTATTTATGTAATAATTATATAGATAAATTAGGATTATCTTGTAAAATGTACAACATTATTTGTAATTTATTTATGTAATAATTGTATAGATAAATTAGGATTATCTTGTAAAATGTACAACATTTGGAGCCAAGATGATTCGGAGCCAAGGCGAACCGAGGTGACGCTTGAAGGGAAATCGAGGAGAAGGCATTTAGAAAAATAATGTATCCTTAGGTTCTTTTGTAATAAAAAGGCCAAAACCATGTCACGTTTAATTTTACGCTTTTACTTATATATGTTGATATATATATGTTAGAAAAGCATGCTAGGTTAGACGGTAAAATTAAAAATCCCTCAAAATAAATATTAAGTCAAAGATAACAAATAAAGATGCCTTCCAATACGATGCATGTGAAAGAGACTTTGTTCGGTATTGTGCTACTTTGGCTCAATCAAGGCCATACCTACCTTAGGAATTCACATTGCATGAGATAATAGTTATCTCCAAGTGTATTGGGTCAGACTTAACTAAATTAAATTAGGGCATTGGCTCAGTCAAACCTAATAAGATTTAGAGGCATAGGTTGGGCTTTAACCCGTATGATGAGTTAGAACAAGAGTTGTTCACCCAACTATCCAGGAGTTGTATGAGATGTAATTGACAAGAGTTGTTTACCTAAATAATCTCATTGGACGCATTAGCTCAACTAAAGTCATAATGGGACCAAATATAGATCCTGGCCCACTAGGAAGTCTAGGCGAAAAGGCTTCCCGAGTTGATAGTGAGGGCTATTAGCTTGAGGAAAATAGTGGGAGTAATTCATTTAATTAAAAAGACCATAATTAATGATTTTAATCACAATGTTACTTACTTGCATATTTTATGATTGTAGAATTATCATGGCAAACAACAATTTATCTCTTCGTTCTATCCTTGAGAAGGATAACAAGTTGGTTGGGACAAACTTCTTAGACTGGTACAAAAATTTGAGGATAGTCCTCACTCAAGAAAAGAAGTTATATGTTCTAGAGCATGCAATCCCTACTCAACCTCGACAGAATGCTTCCGTTACTGATAAGCAAGCTTATCAAAAGCATTTGGATGATGCCATTGACGTACAATGCCTGATGTTAGCTTCCATGAGTTCTGAACTCCAGAAGCAACATGAGAATATGAAACCGTTTGATATGATCGAACATCTCAAGGAAATGTTCCAAGAGCAAGCACGGCACGAACGTTATGAGGTGTCTAAGGCGCTCTTCCAGAGCAAGATGGCTGAGGGAGCTCCGGTGCACACTCATGTACTTAATATGATTAGGTACATTGAGAGGCTGGAAGCACTGGGCTTCACCATGCATAAAGAGTTGTCAGTTGATCTCATCCTCCAATCCTTACCGGATAGCTATAATTTGTTTGTGTTGCACTACAACATGAACAGTATGGATCAGACACTGGCAGAATTGCTTAATATGTTGAGAACTGCTGAGTAGGACTTGAAGAAGTCAAGGCCTACTTCTGTTATGGTGATTGACAAGACCAAATCCAAAGGCAAAGGCAAGCTTAAGGGTAAGCCCAAGCCCAATGGTAACAAGAAGGAAAAGGCTAAGAAACTCAAGCCATCTGGTGGAGTTGCTAAGACAGGAAAATGCTTCCATTGCAGTAAGACTAGTCATTGGAAGCGAAATTGCACTGTGTACCTTGAGGAGCTGAAGAAAAAGAAAGGAAGTGAGACTTCCATCTCAGGTATATATGTGATTGAGATAAATTTGTCTACTTCTTCATCTTGGGTATTAGATACTGGATGTGGTTCTCACATTTGCATGAATGTGCAGGGACTAACAAGGAGTAGAAAACTTCCTAAGGGTGAGGTGGTCCTACGAGTTGGAAATGGAGCAACGGTTGCTGCGTTAGCTGTAGGAACATTTAATTTATCGTTGCCTTCGGGCCTAATTCTAGAACTTGATAATTGTTATTATGTTCCAGCAATTGCCAAGAACATTATTTATGTTTCTTGTTTGGATAAGAAAGGTTTTTCTTTTAAAATAATGAACAATAGTTGTTCGATTTACTTTAATGTTATTTTCTATGGCAATGCTTCCATTATGAATGGATTGTATGTTCTAGATTTAGATAATCACATATTCAGTGTTGATTTTAAGAGGTCAAAGGGTAATGAGATTAACCCTACATTCCTCTGGCATTGTAGACTTGGTCACATAAACGAGAAACGCATATCTAGGCTCCACAAAGAGGGACACTTATATTCATTTGATTTTGAATCATATGATATATGCGAATCTTGTTTGCTTGGTAAAATGACCAAGGCCCCTTTTACAGGAATAAGTGAAAGGGCCAGTGGTTTATTAGAGCTCATACATACAGATGTATGTGGTCCATTAACCATACAGGCTAGAGGAGGGTTCCATTACTTCATCACATTTACTAATGACTACAGTAGATATGGCTATGTTTATTTAATGAGACATAAGTCAGAATCCTTTGAAAAGTTCAAAGAATTCAAGAATGAAGTGCAAAACCAGCTAGGCAAGAATATCAAGACACTCCGATCAGATCACGGTGGAGAGTATTTGAGCCTAGAATTTATAGATCATCTAAAGAAGTGTGGAATAGTTCCACAACTCACTCCACCTGGTATAACTGAATGGAACGGTGTATCTGAGAGGAGGAATCAGACCTTGTTAGATATGGTTCAATCCATGATGAGTCTATCTGACCTCCCTGTCTTCTTTTGGGGTTATGCTTTAGAGACAACAGCATTCACATTAAATCGTGTTCCTACTAAAGTTGTTGAAAAGACATCACATGAGATGTGGACTGAAAAAAAAAGCCTAATCTGTCTTTTCTAAAGATTTGGGGTTGTGAGGCTTATGTCAAAAGACAAGTCTCAGACAAATTAGGACCCAAATCTGATAAATGCATATTTGTGGGGTATCCTAAAGAGACAAAAGGATACTATTTCTATAATCCCACAAAGCACAAAGTGTTTTTGGCTCAGTACGGTGTCTTTCTAGAAAAGGACTTCCTTTTAGAAGAACTAGTGGGAAGAAAATAGAGCTTGAAGAGGTTCAAGAACCACAAAATGTCACTGAACCTTTAGTGGAACAAGAGCAAGTCCCATAAGATGTTGTGGAATAGGAAATAGCTCCAGAAACACAAGGCCCGCGTAGGTCTAATAGGATACGTCGAAAGCTTGAGAAGCAAGCTTCTTGGAGCTGAAACATTCGTTTTGATGAGATAGTCAAAGAGTTTGGCTTCATCAAGAACGAAGATGAACCTTGTGTTTACAAAAAGGTTAGTGGGAGTGCTGTCATATTCCTAGTGTTATATGTGGATGACATACTACTCATAGGAAATGACATTCCTGCCCTACAATCTATCAAAACTTGGCTAGGGAATTTCTTCTCCATGAAGGACTTAGGAGAAGCAGCCTATATCATTGGAATAAAGATCTATAGAGATAGATCGAGTAGGCTGCTAGGTCTAAGTCAAAGTACATATATTGACAAAGTGTTGAAAAGGTTCAACGTGGAAGAATCTAAGAAAGGATTCTTACCTATGTCTCCTGGCATTTATCTCCCAAAGGACATGTGTCCTAAAACGTAAGATGAGAGAGATAAAATAGCTAAGATTCCATATGCTTCGGCTATTGGATCTATCATGTACGCCATGTTATGTACAAGGCTTGATGTTTCCCATGCTTTAAGCATGGCGAGTAGGTATCAAGCTGACCCAGGTGAGCGTCACTAGATAGCAGTTAAGAACATCCTTAAGTACTTGAGAAGGATTAAGGATGCTTTCTTAGTCTATGAAGGAGAGAACGAGCTCATTGTAAATGGTTACACTGATGCCAGTTTCTAGTCAGATAAGGATGACTTTAAGTCACAATCTAGCTATGTGTTTTGCCTAAATGGTGGCACTGTTAAGTTGGAAAAGTTCTAAACAAGAGACAGTGGCCGATTCTACGATTGAGGCTGAGTATATATAGCTGCATTAGATGCAAATAAGGAAATTGTTTGGATCAAGAAGTTCATTACTAATCCATTGGTACTCTATTGTGATAACAATGGAGCCATTGAACAAGCTAAGAAATCTTGGTCTCACAAATGGTCCAAAGAGATACTCAAGCCCTTCCATGATCGATTGGTTGTAGTGCAAGTGGGAGAATGTTAGTGTATGCACTATAAGCCAATTAGATTTAGACTTATAGTACACTTAAGACATTGTGATTATTTATGTTATTTAATAATACATGGTAGTTATTTATCATTATTGACTATATTTACTTTGATCAAGTCATAATCAAATGATAAAGTCCCTAGAATAGTGGATTCGTATCAAAGGAATCAAAGTAGTGACTTTGATAATGAGATCCTTATGATATAAAGAATATTATTCTTAAATATCCTTAGTCGTAGTATCACTGAGAAGGGACATCAGTGATACGGTAAGACTAACATGTGTTAGATTCCTTTGGGTGACTGATCTCATAAGTCATGGATATGGTGATATCCATATCAACACATGGGTGATCATTGTGAATGAAAACACTGGATTGACCCATCTTGAAAACTCTATGTGGATCGTTACATTGAGTGTCATTAGATGTTCTCAAATGGATTTGGTATATGTGATCCTTATACTTGAGATCACCATGGTATCCTATGTGTGGATTGGTGTACTTTGATGCTGGTAAACATAGCTCAATAAGGGTTGCAAGTAAGACGGTAATTAGGTACATCATGAATCATATGAGGGTTGTGAGTGATCAAGATAGAATTTTTCCCTCTTGGTAACAAGGGTCTATATCTCAAGGACTCTCAATAGAGATTAATGATTGAAAATATGTGGCCATAGTACAAATGAGATTTAAGATGAGATCTTGAATTCATTTGATTAAATCATTTATCTTAAGATTGAGAAACAATGGAGTTGAACTTTAATAGAGATGACACGTCCCATACTCTATGTTCAACTGAGATATTAGGTGACTAAAGGATCGAATTATACGGTAATTGCTCATTGAAAGGTTGTCGTCAACTCACCGACATTTTCATTACTTGGGTAGCCATGATGCATTGCTAGATGCCAATCTTGGCTTGTGATTTATGAATGAGATTCTGAATCACTGCCAACGTAATGGAAACCTAAAGGGTCACACACAGTAAGGGTATGACCAAGACAAGGTAATTGGAGTTGGATCCATGTGATGAATCTTAGTACAAGAAGGATTCCTAGTGAGACTAGAATCCTGTTCCAACTATAATTTGGGATTTAATTAATAGTAATATTAGCCCGAGATTACCAAAGGGTATTTTGGTCTTTTCAATTATAATGAGATTATAATTATAAATTATTAATATAATAATTCATGGGCAGACCAAATTATTAATCCAAATGCATAACCAATTGGTTGTAGTGCAAGTGGGAGATTGTTAGAATATGCCCTACAATTAATTGGATTTGGATTAAGTAATTTTAAAGGGCCCAAAAGACCTAATTTAGTTGGACTAAGGCTAAGGCCTTTTTAGGGTTTTGCTAAGAGGCACTATAAAAACAACATTAAGTCTAAAAGTTAGACAAAGGAACAGAATATTTTTATAGCCGTTGTGCCTCTTGGAGGTAGCACTCTCATAAAACAATTCCCTTCCTCCTCTCTTTGCTTCTGATCACACCTTGTCTCAGGCAAAGGTCTTGTTTTGCGTCCTACTCGTGTGGATACCGTTAGAGGGCTTCTCTCAGCTAGGAGTCTCGAGTTAATGATAAATCAAGGGCTGTTCATGGGTTGCCATATTCAGAAGTCGAACATTCCTACACGAGTACACCAAAAGGTTAGATTTTATATCGAAATTAATCTTGTTGCATGATCCTGGTGATTTTGGTTTTGTTGATTTTTAATCCGCTGCTTATTTTCGTGTATGACATGATAAACCGAGATAACGAAACCTTACACTCAAGTCTTATAAGATACCACAACTCATCTCTTAACTATTGCATCAAAAAGTTGTTGGCAATTGTTTATAATCTGAATATTAACACTTTATAATAGGGAAAAAATTCACAATTAATTACTAATTAAGAATATTTTACTATGGTTGATATTAACACTTTTATTTTTCTTTCTTTTATTTATAGAGTGTTAATATTCAAATTATATATATGGTTGGAAACAGTTTTGAGTTTACTTTCTAATTGATAAAACAAAATTAAAATTCGAGTTTTTTATGAAAAGATCATTGAATTTTTACTACAAAACTGTGCAAGCTGTCTGGCAATTGCTTAAGGGGCAATTTTTGGAATTTTTTGCCTTTTTTCTACATTGATTCACGTATTTATATATGTATGAAAAGATAAATAACTCTTGTTTCCAAAACATCAAATCGAATATATTTTCAAGTTTTGTAGCTCAAATTATAGCCAATTTAGCAAGGAGTGTACTATGCATATATAGTTATCGTAAATTGTATCTTCCAAGAGAGAAATTTATTTTAAGAATTCAAATATTTGCAATAATGCATTCGAATACGTATATATACAAAATTCTATAATGATATGTACATTTTATGATAATTATATGTACATTATGATATATAAATACACACATACTTCCTACAAGTGAAATATAAATCTTGAGCATTAGAATTCATACAACAAGGATTTGAATACCTATATGCAAGCTTTATATAAAGATTTGTACATTTGATATATACCATATGTGCATCTCTTTCTAAATCAAATAGAAAAGAATCATTCTTTCTTGATTTTTGGTTTTTTTATATCAACACATGAAATTGATTGTCTCGGAGTAAATTTTAGTAGTTTAATTATTCATTGAAACCAATTCTAAACAAAATAGCATACTATACACTGAAACTAAAATCTTCTTGCAAATAGAACAAGAATGGTGTTCAGGATGTAAAGACAAACCCTGATCTCATATGTGAATGAAGCTTAATATAAATCTTGGGGTCAGGTAAAGTTAAAAATTAAGTTCGAAAGACAAAAGGATGATAGGTTGTCATTTTCAATTCTTTTTTTTTTTAATTTCAAAACCTTTTACAATTTCTACTGAAAATGTTTTTAAATAAAACAAAAATAAATATTTTTATTACACTTCAACTTTTTAAAACTTTCCCTAATAAATTTATTGATTAATCCTCAATCCAACATTCAATTAATTTTGGACTTCCTTATTATAAAAGAAGAAATCAAAACAAAACACTGGATGATGAGCATGAGTGTGGAATCAATTCCTAATTAATGTCAGCTCAATCACCAAATAAGCATTGCAGATTCCATTTAGAACAAAAATATAAAATCAAAATCATAAAAAATTTGTTTTCCTTTAAATAAAGTTTGTCCCTTTAGCAACCAAACGAAAGGAACAAATCCTTATCCTTTTCATTCATTGTTCACTTATCCGTTTAGCACCCAAACGAAAGAACAAGCACACCGATTTCTTAGGCCGCTGGATTGTTTCTTTTTCAAAGGAAATACCTCCTAAGCTTAAGCTCTTGAGATTCTTCCGGAAAAATAACATTAAGCCAACCTGGCTTTTAGCTGTCCTTTTTTAAGGATCAACACTCCCTTAACTCATCCACGTGTTTGAGATTTAGCCATTGTTATTAAATGACGTCAGCATCCACGACTTTGTTTTTCCTTCCCGCCCACGGAAACACCTGATTTTTATCCTTCCTCCCACTCTGACTCCGATTTTATTTGCGTTTCTTTTATATTTTTCATCCTACCCGAAATTTCAGCTTTAAGTGAGTAACCGTTTCCATTTCAGTCTTCAAATCTCGATTTTCCCCTGGCGCTAATGTTGAATCTCAGCCGTTGCTTTTTCTTGTACATTGGAACTGGCGTATTAGTGGCAGCGCAGCCAGCAGCTCCACCTCCGCCCAGGGGGGATTCGTACGGGCTTTACTCTCACTTCGACCCATCGTTGACGATCGTGGTTATTGTCCTCGTCTGTGCTTTCTTTTTGCTCGGTTTCATCTCCATTTACATCCGCCGTTGTAACGAACTCAACGCCATCACCACCGCAGCCGCCGTCGCTCTAGCTTCATCCTGGGAAGGGTCCCGGCCGAAAGGTCTTGATCAGGCGGTGGTCGAGAGTTTCCCGCTCTTTGTATATTCTTATGTGAAAGACCTTAAAATAGGGAAAGGAGCTCTGGAATGCGCGGTTTGTTTGAGCGAGTTCGAAGACGATGATACGTTGCGTTTACTACCGAAATGCAGTCACGTGTTTCACCCCGATTGTATTGACGCTTGGTTGGCTTACCACGTGACGTGTCCCGTTTGTCGAGCTAAACTCACTCCCGATTCCGATTCCAAACCAGTACAGTCAAGCTCAAATATCACTGAGTTGAACTCGGACAACAACAACGAGTCGAATCCTCCAACAGCACAACAAGTCGAGGAACGAAATGAGCTCGTCATTCAAGTAAATGAAGAAACCCAACCGAGAGGAGGGAAAATAACGGGGAAGTTTCCACGTTCTCACTCGACGGGTCACTCACTGATTCAACCGGGAGAGAACGTGGAAAGGTTTTCGTTAAGATTGCCAGAGGAAATCAGGAAGCAGATTATGAAAAGCGGGAAGTTGAAGCGGACGAGAAGTTACGACATGGCGTTGGGAAGGGAAGGCAGTTCGAGGAAAGGTGAAGGAAGTAGTAGAGGGAAAAGTTACACTCGTGAGCGACAGAGCGAGGGGTGTTTTTAAGGACTCCGCCGTTTGTCTCAAAGACGGGTTCCGTCAAGTCTGAGAAAGGTGGCGCTTGAGGCGTAGATAGAGGTTGAAGACGGGTCGACGTCCATTAAAGGCGAGTTATATTGCCTAGGTTTGAAAGTAGAGCGAGTTCAAAAAGCGGAATCCTCGTGGGCTCAGCCACCTGTATGATACTTTTTTTGGTTACACTCCTGTACAATATTTGTCATTTAGCAATGTGGCAATAGAATTACAATAATTTGTAACAAAAAAAATAGAATTACAATAACTGTGAATTTCGTTATTCGTAAATTTTTTAAGAAGTAATTTTTAATAAATTTTTTAAATCTTAAAATTTATATTTTTATAAAAAAATAAAATTAAAGTAATTGAACAAAAATCAAAGTTTAATTTTGTTTTTGTATAATAACGTCCGTCAAAAGCAGCAATCAGAAAAATTAATTTTGGATTAAAAGGCAATTAATCTTGATTTATCCCATTTTAATATTGTTTAGTGTGTTTTTTTAAGCTTTATCTGAATGGGGTTGCCAGTTAATCGTGGGAAACGAATAATTTTTTTTGGTAAAACGTGGGAAACGAATTAGAACTTTAATTTTGGTGGGTCTTCCACAACAATAGCAAAAACAATGTTGAAAGGTTAGGATTTTCTGTTGTAAGGTAAGAAAGTAGATGAATCAATTTTTAATCAATCCATGACTCCACATTCATGAGGATCGCGTGTGCCCACTTCCGATTTACGTGAGCCACGTTTTATAGTTCTAGACAAATGTATAATTGGCGTTACCTGTACTTACTTTTTAGAAAAAAAAATTACGGTACAGGTTGAAAAATCCCAAAAATTTGTGATAATTAGAGGCTTTACGAACTCAAACGACAGATGTCATTTTATAAAAGGACGGAAATTTTAATTTGACTTCGTGAAAACGATTACACGTACACATTCACGCTAAACCACAATTCCACTTAAACAGTTTCAATGGTAAAAAAAGTAAGTAAATGTCGTGCTTTATTAATGCCTTCAATTTTTTGGTACAGAATGCCTTCAAATTTTTCGATGCCGGCAAAATAGCCACCAATATAAGATAAATGACAAGCATGCTTTGAAAATTTTCAATCATGCTTTATTTTTTTTTTTTTTGTTCAGAATCATGCTTTATTACAAAGCATATTTCTCTTGCAACTGATTGAGCCAAATCATTGATAAGGTCATGCATAACAAATTTGAATATACCTTTGTTTAATATTTACAAAAGAGATCTAGACAGTAGATTTTTAAGGGATCATTTAGAATTATTGTGTATTTTGTGTTTTATATTTTTGAAAATTTTGTTTTGTTTTGTTTTATTAGCATTTTGTTTTCAATTTATTAAATTTGAAAATATGTTTGGATAACATATTTTTGTTGCCAAATTTCAATAACAAATATTAATAAGGGAAGATGGCAAAAGCTTTAAATTTGAAAGAGGTGAGAGTTCTCATCTGACCAGAAGTTATTTTGAGTGAAGTGTTTGATTTTCTACCATTAAAAATGTATATTGTAGCTGTACGGATGAATAGTATCCGTGTGGTAACAGTAGCTGAATTGTTTCCAAAATATTAGAGTCATCAATTTTACGTTTTCAATAATTTCCAAAATATTTCAAAACATTTGTTGTGTTTTCAGTTTTTGAAAACAAAAACACATTCATCAAACATGTTTTTACTTTAGTTTTAGAAAATACCAAAAACAAAAACATAAAGAGTTTGTATATAATGTACTAATAGTGTATAGTTTTTATACACTGTCATTTAGCCATGGAATGACACCCATATAAAGGTCCTTAAAAATAAATACTAACAAAGTTTTTAAATTTATTTTTAAAAGCTTATACACTTTTAAACTTTGCTCATTAATGAGGTATCATCCTATTGTTGACTAATAGTGTATAGAAACAATACACTGTCACTGCATCATATATAAACTCAAACATAAAACACAAAACAAAAACAATCCCAAACAACCCATAAATACTTGTGGCCAAGATTCAATGATATGTTTATCTCTTGTTTCTTGTAAAAAGCCTTCTGCCTTTTCCATAATAGATTATTTCTTTTTCTTGAAATTCATATTTAAGCATCCTAATCATAATTGGGTGAATTCATTTTCTTGACCTTTAAATGAAGATCCCTACAAATGACTTGATCGTAACCTTTCCAATTAGTTTTATGAAGATTTCGCCATGTGAAAAATGTTTTCCTTGTCTCAATCCAATGCATGTATAATTACAAGTGCAAGTGTACAAGTTGCAATTTCGTAATATTTATTTCTTAAAGAGAGTGATTTGTCATATAATTGGCTATAAGACAAAGCGTCACACAAAAAAGGAATATTGTACTATTACTTTGGCTTTTACTTTCACTTTTAGGTAATTTTTTAGTTTTCTTCACATGAACTTTCCCAATTTCATGACCATTTGTTAAGGTTATTATTGTACCATGTACTTTTATGCACTATTTACATTATTACTTAAACTTTTCCATGCCTATATAATGCAACTTCTTCGTGTTGTAGATGGCATAGAAGCAAATCAACTACATTTATAAGAAAACCCTTTGTGAAATATAAGTATGAGTTTCTAAATTCTTTCCCTTGATTATTTTCCTTTCCTCATTAGTATGAGTCACTAATTAGTTTTTTGTTCTTTAACAGAGTTTGCAATGACATAAGTTGTATGTTTTGCAATTGCCACAATAATGGATCCTTTGCATCAGAAAAATTTATGAAATTGTTAAATAGACCATTGATCCATTAAGAAAGAAAAGTTACTATAACAAAGATTACTGAAGTAAGCTACCGTAGTAAAAGGTATAATTCCATAAGAGTCAAGCCACGACTTGAAGTTTATGCCAAGTGGAAACTTGAGTCTTGAGCACTAACTAGAATACCTTGGTGTTGTGCCTGATCCACGAACTACTTATGTAGATATCCTTATGAAGGCATTTAATCCTACTGAAATGGTATCAATGCCTTCAAAGTTTTTGATGTCGTCAAAATAGCCACCAATGTAAGATAAGTGATGAGCACGCTTTGAAATTTTTCAATCACCCTCTATTTTAAAGCATATTCTCCAATAACTAATTAAGCCAAATCATTGATGAGGTTATGTAAAACAATTGAGATCTATCTTTGTTTAATATTTGGAAAAGAGATCTTGATAGTAGATCTCTAAAATACTTGTGGCCAAGATCTTCAATACTATGTTTATCTCTTGCTTTTAAAAAACCTTCTGCCTTTCATAAAAAGATTATTTCTTTTTCTTCAAGTCCTTGAGAAGAATGGATTAATTACAAAGCATCGCTTCAAATGTGGAGTAAGATGATGGTAACTTAATTGGAGTGTTGGAATTATACCACATTGATGTTCTGATAGCTTTCATATCTCGCTCTCTAATATATCTTTCCAAGCATCATGGTCAACATTAGTATGGAGCAAGCCTCTAAGGGTTTTAGCAGCCAAAGGCAAGCCTTTGCAGTTCCTCGCTATTTTCTCAACAACCTCTTCTAGATTTGGATGTCCTCCAAAATCTCTTGCTCCTAATGAATGTTAAGCAAACACAACTAATGAATCATTTTATGATATTTTTAAATAATAAGGACGAGAAGCACCCACTGTAGATGAAACGAAACAGCTAAATTTCTTGTTGTCACAACTCAATTATTTTGCTTTTTGAAGTCCTTGTTAGAAAAGGGGATTGTAAAATGGTCCAATAATGATAATTCTAATTCCAAATGTCATCCAAAACAATCAAAAAAATTTTCTCTGAAAACTCCTCATTTAATTCTTCTTGGATCAAACTGAAGTTCTTGTCTTCGCATGACCTACCAGAAATTATGGATTGGTACATTGCTTTAGTTATTCTTGTGACATCAGAATCATCAAAAACACAAATGCATGCTTTGAGATCAAAATGATTTTGAACTAAAATGTCATTGTAAATAAGTTGGGCCAGTGTTGTCTTATTGATCCCTCTCATGCCAACGATAAGAATCACAAAATTTACTTCATCGTCACTCTTGAAGACCAATTCAAGTATTGCTTCCTTATCTTTATCTCTACCATACAAATGAGTCTCAATCTCCAAAGAAGTTGGCTTTTGCCTTTGTTTTATTCTGTTGAATTTCTAGCGGTCAATCATTCCCAGTTATAACTGATTTTTTTTCGGGGTTCCAACTCTTTCAATCTAGCAATGCTATCACTTATCTTTGACATCATGCCCCTGTCAAACAAAAAAAAAAGTTGAATGAAGTAGAAATGAGTCTTGGTTTCTTACTTAAGCTACCTCGACGTTCCAACATCAAATTGTGCCAAGAAATTTCAGTTTGAAGCTCGCCCACAATGTCATTCACATCGTATGCCAAGTTTTGGATGTCTGACAACCAGAGTTTCCCATATCAATATTTTAACGGCCTTTCCTTAGCATCATTAAGTAGAGCTTGAATCTCCAACAATTACATCTTCAACTTTTGGAGCTTTTCTCGAATTTGCTTTTAGTGACAAACTCTAGGAATTCAGAAGAGCCCAACTTGTTTAGGAGAAAGTCACAAAACTTGGAGTCAATTATTTCTTGGATAGCGGACAAGACTTCAAGCAAAGATATGTTTCGTTCTGTTCTTGCAAGAAATTAGAGGAATAAATGAGAGTAGTGAAAATAGAGAAAAGAGTTTTGCTAGGTAGAAGTGATGGTTGTTGATGCTAAAAAGGTTGTTGGGCTTGTTGATGGTGGATTAACTTCTTCCTTCTTGGACCAACCTACAAAACAGAAGATCCACCGGGGTTGTTCCTAGTGGGCCTTATTCCGATGCTTAAGTCAGTAAAAGTATTCGAGAGTATTTAGAAAATAAGAGAGTTCAAGAGTCTTCTTTAGCTTACCATGAAACCATTTTTCATAGTGGTCAGATCTCCTTTGACATGATCTCCACACCCTTGTTTCATGTGGTTTAGTGGATGAGTGGGTGGTGGTTTTGGAGATAATAGGGAGTTTTCTCATATATTGGTGGAAAGTGGTAGTCTATGGGTGGTTGTGCCCCATGTTTAGGACCCATGTCAATGAAGCACTAACATAATGCCCCCTTGGCGAATAGCGATTACAAAGTTATTGGTGTTTGCCATAGACCTTTCACTTTTTTCATATTCTGGAGGTTGTATCCTTTGTCGAGGAGTTAACCAAGATGGTGTCCAAGGTTGTAATCGTGAAGGGACTTTAAATTTTGGCACTCAAGGTGAGGAGAAATTCAAGGTCTTGAGCAAGCAAATGCACAAAAGATTAGAGCTCAAGCACAGGCGCGCAAGTGTCCCAAAAGATTGGCACTAGGGCCATAGGCAAGCAAGTGCCCTAAGATACTGGCGCTAAGGAGAGCAAGTGTCCCAAAATATTGGCACTAAGGCCACAGGCAAGCAAGTGCCCCAAGATACTAGCGCTAAGGAAAGCAAGTGTTAATATACTTGCGCTAAGGCCATGGGCAAGCAAGTGCCCAAGATACTGGCGCTAAGGCTACGGTTGAGTAAGTGCCCAAGATATTGGCACTTAGGCTCAAGCCGAGCAAGTGCCCAAAATACTGGCGCTAAGGCCATTGGTGAGTAAGTGCCCTAGACATTGGCGCTAAGGCCTTTGGTGAATAGATAGAAACTAAAGATACTAATGCTCAAGCTGCAAGCAATTGGTAGCCTATGAAACTGGCGCTTAGGCCATGGGTAAACATATGCTCAGGATACTAGCGCTAAGGCCATAAAAGATTGGAAGCCTAAGAGACTGGTGCTCGGGCCACGAGTGAACAAGTGCTATTGAGATTAGTGCTTAGGCTGTGGGCGATCAGGTGCCAATGAGACTAGTGCTCATGCCATAGGAGAGCAAGTGCTTTTGATACAGGCACTAAGACCATTAAGCAAGTGATCAGACTTCTGTGGTTTAATTTTCTTTTTTCTTCAAATAGCGGGACTTCTCTATCTTGGGAATCGTGGGCTTTACAAGTCTTGGCTTGATCTGGGGTTCATCTGATCACCTACTCTCTCAACGTTTGTCTTCCTAAACTCTTCTGCTTCAGCAAGGCTTTGAGCCTTCTGGAGTACCTCATACAAGGCTAGTAGCTCTTGATCATATAGGGCATAGTGAACAATGATCGTTAATTACACGTGCTCTGAATGCCTAGATAGTAAGGTTGTCGTTAAGGTCTTTTACATCAGCGCGGAAACTAGTAAATCTACGTATCTAATCCCTCAAGCTCTCCTTGGGCTTTTGAACTATTGACATCAAACTAGCAGAAGTCCTCATTTGCTTCTTGTTGGTGAGGAAATGCCCAATGAATAGTTTACTGTCAGAGTTGTAGGGAACGTTTTGCACTTGATAGCATCATTTGTATCGTATAGATCCAAAGTTGACTCGTAGCATAACATGTGGTCTTGTGGGTCGCCTGTCCCATCATATTTCTCCTTCGGTACATGAAAATGATGAAGGACAATCTCTTTTTAGATCTCTAGAGATAGTAGACTATTTGTTCGCCATACACAGTGGACTAATTCTTGTCTCCCTTTCTTCATCTCCTTAAGTTCTTTGCAAATAGCGTCTAGTCTTTCTTGTAGGGAGAGATTAGACTTTTCATGGATAGTCTTGGTTCTCTTAGTCAAATCTATTATGGGGGAGTTGACACTTCCTTCTTCTCTTTCTCTCCTTCCTCGTGGGTTATGTTGCCTAACTTGAGGTCCTACTGGAGGGTCTAGGTTTCGGTTGGGGATAGCACTAGTTGGGCAAGCTGTATCTGATTGATTGTTGATAGGGAGTTGTGCTTCATGTGGATTTTACTAATGTGGAGTGGACGTTTGTGGGCAAACAACATAAGTAGTTGGTTGTACCTCTAATGTAACTGGGCAAGCATCAGGCTCGATTGGGCAAACCATGGTTGAATGATGGCAAGCTGTCAGAGATTCCACTATCTAGGTGTAGTGGGCCACACTAGCTGCTAAAGCTTTGTTTTGGGCGAGTAATTGATTGTATTGCTCCATGGATATTATTTGTGGTGTTGTATGAGTTTGTGGTTGTCCCATCGGAGTTGACATCGGGGTGAATGAAGTAGTGAGGGTAGACAGAACTGCTGCTACAGTGAAAATAGGGAGTGGTTGTGCATCTACTTGGTTTGGTGTTTGTTGGTTTTTTTGAGAGCTCGACATGGCTTCTTCTTCAAGTTCCCACAAACGGCACCTAAATGTTGTTGCCAAAAAGGTTGTTGGGCTTGTTAATGGTGGATCAACTCCTTCCTCCTTGGATCAACTTGCAAAACAGAATGTCCATCGGGGTTGTTCCCGGTGAGAATTGCTCTGATGCTTAAGTCAGTAAAAATATTCGAGAGTATTTAGAAAATAAGAGAGTTTAAGAGTCCTCTTTAGCTTATCATGAGACCCCTTTTTATAGTGGTGAGATCTCCACACCCTTGTTTCATGAGGTTTAGTGGACAAGTGAGTGGTTGTGGAGATAGTGGGGAGTTTTCTCATATAAAGTGGTAGTCTATGGGTGATTGTGTCCCATGTTTAGGATCCATGTCGATGGAGCACTAACAATGGTGGTAAAAATTAATTGTATTGATGATTTTTTTTGACTTAATGCTCGAATATTCTGATAAAAGGCGTAGATATAATCCAAAACCTGCGATAATTTTAAAGTCTTTCACAATAACTGAGGTTGAGCATTATATTAAAACCAAATTGCTTGGAAACCATTTTATTTTTAATTAAACATCTTGTAGATAAAAAAATGTTATAAGAACTTATCTCACTTTAACAAATCCGTCCAAAATCAAACCTCTCACAATCCAAAATGAAAAAAAAAAAAAAACCCTGGCAATCCGAAAAATTAAAATGCCATACAGTAAGCTAACCACCCCATGATTAATATGTCACCTTTAAGTTGATATAAATTTTGCTAGAAGATTTTGGCATATGTCTGTGAGCTGCTCTCATGAAATTATTGAATTATATTATCAACTTATAACTTAGTTTAACATCTTTAATATTAAAAAAAATTATCCCGTTCATGATGAGAGTTTTTAATTTTCATTAGTAAAATTCATAAAAAAATTATCTGGGAAATTAGAGTGTTAAAAAGAAATTTATTGATCATTGCGATGATATATTTAAAATAATTAATAAATTAGTATGATTAACAAAAAAACACAAGATGATGGAACTCTATTCTGAAGTTGGGATTTATAGATGTTTTGGCAATAGGTAGTTGTAGTTACTGGACACAACCTGATTGAGAATGAGTATGGCACTGCTGGAATCAGAATTTAATTTTTTTTTAAGCACAAAACAAAGAGAAGTTCAACATTTTTTTGATTTGTACAATTCATATCATAAAACAACTAAAATTTTACCTGATATTTTCAACCATATTAAGGTAATGAAATTTGACAATCCTCTTGTAATCTTGCGAGGTTTGGCAACAGTCTCTATGCCTCAACATATCCTGGCTATAGATATTATTAATATAAATCTACAAAATAATTAAAATTGTCTATTAAAATCGAATTTATGATTTAATTATAATTTTCAAACCTAAATAATTAATAATAATGGTTTGCTTGTGTACAAATGCAAATTAACGAGAATGTTTTTCCATTCATCACTTGGTTAATTTACATCATTAGCATATGCACGAACATTCATGAGATATAATCTTGATGAATGATGACACTTTTATTAAGGTCCCTTATCTTGATTAGCACGTGTTAAGGGAAGACAGAAACAGCAATTCAAAGTTCAAACTGGTTACATAACAAGAAAGAAAGTTGAAAATGATTTGAGTTTGATCTTCCATTTGGCAAAAGACATCACAATTTCTGAAGGGATTTCAGTTTTCCTAGTTTGGATGATTGTGTCACTATAGTATCACTGTTATCACCATTAACAAATCAGAGGCTGAGAAGTTGGATATTTGCCCATCAAGCTGCACGAGGCTATGGGAAGGGTGGTGGCTGCAGAGAAATCAGCATAGAATTGTCCTCCTAGCGACCTAGTTAATTCTTTTGATTTGTATTTGTTAAAAAAAATGAGTGCTATAGGCAGAAAATGAAAATAATTAAAAATAACACAAGAAATTTAACGTGGAAAACCCCAAAAAAGGGAAAAAACCACGAACAAGAGAAAAAAGTTTCACTATGAGTGAAAATATCGATTACAAAGAGAAATCCCTGATGCCCCAACTCTAAACTTACACAAATAGAAAGCGGACTATAAATCCCCAATGCCGATATCTCAACTACCACCATAGATTTTAATGAAAAAGTCACATTTGTCGCTTTATCACATTTGTCGCAACAAGAGCTCTTTATATCTTCAGTCACAAAGAACAATATTAATAATATACTTGTTGGTTGATTGTTGCTATTTCTTCACATCTGCATTTCTGAACTGCATTGGCTTTTGTAGAACAAAAGCCTTCCGCAACTTGTACTGAAATCAACATTAGTTATCAAATCCACCTCTATGAATTTAAAAGATAACATGTATTTAAGTCAATTAAAGCATAGTATGGTCTAATTCTCTTTCAATTATGTAAATATAGATAACATGTTAAAGTCTTGGAGAAAGAACAACCTCTTCATAAACATTTTAAGTCCTTTTATAGGCCAGAAGGCCAAATCTACTGAGAGATCCAAGAGAGAAATTTAGCCCATCCTTTTAGGTGAAGGGAACATTCAATATTCCTGCATTTCCAGCAGCAGTTTAATGATTTGGAACTTTGATTTACTCATGTTCAAATCAGATGGAACAAATAATCGCTGTGCTCATAGATTGTAGTTGTAAGCCTTGCACACTGCCCATAAAATCAAATTCAAAACATCGACAGGAGTTCTTAAAATATCTATCAATTAAAGAAATTAATAATAAAGTTTTGTAATTTACCATGCAAATAAGAAGATTTAGGAATAAAAGACCATATCAAAGGTTACAGAATTAGCAAAATTTTGGAATTTACCATTGTTGACAGCATATTCTTTCTGTTGGTAATTATTTTCTTTTCCTTCCTTCGTCAATTTGCACCTTGTTTCAGCATGAAACTAGCTTCTAGGCCTTCCTTGAGCTCCAACCGTACTGAAATTGAAGCACAAAAAAGAAGCTACAAATCCGGAAATACCAGAAAATTAAATTAAACTAGCTTTTTACCGTCTACATTGTCTTGCACATTTTGCAACTTCCATGAATGCCTGTAAGCATAAAATCAAATCAACAGGAAATACAGGAACCACGCAAATTTCCCCGTGAGACATGACAGATGGTACAAGCTCATTGCAGGCCTGAAAAATGAACAATGATAATTATGTAAGTTCCAACATGAACAACAATATCTTTTGAAATTGGAAATCCATTAGGGAGAGGTGGAAAAGCTTTTCCATATTGAAATACTTAACCTTGAGAATAAGCAAAGGATGATATAAATTTGCAATCCCTCTGTCTTCCCTTTACTTTTCAGAGATTAATACACAATCAATCTTTGAAATATATAGCCTTCAATTTGACTTTCTGAATCATAGATGAATATGCAATCAATTTCAGCTTTGAAGTATAAATCCAGATAAACTCAACCTTTTCTATTCTAGTTTCTCAAGATTGATATTCATATGCAAGATCATATATATTTGTGTGGAACAAAATCCTCCTAAAGTTCTACGTATTACAACTATTTCGATGCATTTCCAAATTGTAATACCTGGGACATCCTCTGGTTGATTTTAGTCAGCTTCCTCTTGAAAACACATGAAACTATCATCAATTTGGACAAGAGCATGTGGGCAATGTTGAACGACTCTTGTTCTTCATCACTTTTGCACCATTCTGTTAGCAATGTACAATTATAACTATATAGTAATGGAGATTATAAAACGCAGGGGAAAAAGAAAAGAATAAAAAGGAAATTTGAACTTCCATAAGAAGATGACCTCAAGTTTCAAGATACAACCAATGTCATTTTAACCACTGCAGCTAAGGTCTCACAGATCATTAAACCTTCCAGACATCCATAGTTGGTACCTGACTAGGCTCAACAAAGTGGTACAGCAAACCTCAGCCTCTACTTCAACATTTTCAATTCAACTATTATTGGTAGGTTTTTGTGTCGAAGGTAGCAATTTAATGTCAAAACATGGATGGTTTGCTAAGAAATCACTTTATTCATCGAAATAAATTACTCATCGATGAAAATTCACAAACCTCTTCACTCTCAGCAGATAGCAAGCATTTTGTTGATAAGTTTCATGATTTGTTAGTTTCTCATCCTGAGAAAATAACTGAAAAAATCTCAGTTTTTTTAATTAATGCAAAGAAAAAATACAGAGGACAACAAACCTCAACGAAGATCAGACACCCGATTATAAATAAAATAAATTGAAAGTGTTTTCCTTCTATTTACTGTATAAATTTGAAGATGAAAAAATCACTATAATTGTAATAAATTTTGCAAGGGTTATAATCAATTTGAAATTGACATACCTGCTCTGAAGAATTACTGTCTGAACTATCATCCTCTGAAACATAATCAGCTGGAATGATGGATGTATATGCCATCAATTTGCACACAAGGTACATGCGCTATTTTGGACCACTCCAGTATTTTATCCTTTTCACATCGTTCTTTTAGTACTGGACATCCTCGAATATCTAACAGCAAAAGCGAAGATAGAATGTCCTTTTCCGGAAGAGACTTGAGGTTTGGGCAACCTCCGATATCCAACATCTCCAGAGAGGTGAGGCCCTGAAAGCCCTTGGAGGATAGGATTTCTAGTTTTGGGAAATTGTTGATGGTGAGACTGGTGAGAGAGCAGGGCAGCATCATTCCTATATTCTCTTGTGGAAACAAAACTGCATCAGGACCCATTTGATATGGAGAGAGATTTAAGAGAAGTGAGTCTATGCAATCCCCACTCTATTAGTGGCTTACAGATATTGAGTCCTTCCACAGTAAGTTTTCTGAGATTTGTAGGAATGCCCTCTTCTGGGAAGGATATCACACTTGAGCAATTTGTTATGTGTAATTCTTCTAGACAGTTGAGCTTATGTATACCGTGGGATAGAGCTTGGAGTTTTTCACAAGAATCGAGGCATAGCATTCTGAGGTTTGTGGTGGGCAAACCACATTCTGGAAAGAAAACCAAATTTGAACACTCCCATATGCGTATGCACTGGAGATGGCTGAGCTTGTTCAATCCTTGAGGTAAATGGTTAATACTACTACAACATCCGATATCAATGTATTCAAGAGAAGAGTTATCTTGAATTTCTTGTGCTATGGACACTAGCTTTTCACAACGGCATACTGTCAATTTCTTAAGACTTGTAGGTAACTCCCCTCTTAATGATAAAGATACCAGAGAATCACAACTATCAATAAACAACTCCTCGAGAAGACATGCATCGCTAATGTTAACATTATCTCCTTCTTCCAACAAACATCGTATATTTTTACAAAAAGCAATCATTAGGATTTTTAGATTCAAAGGTAAATTGCTCCTTGAAAGAGAAATCAGTTTTGGGCAATACCAAATCTTTAGCACCCTTAGTGATGTGAAGTAGTGCAACGTTGTTGATAGCATTTCTAGCCTTTCACATTTGTCTATTGTCAGTTGTTGAATGCTGCAAGCGATCTTCAATTGCATCAATTCTTCTCTTTCCTCTTCTGCCCCTATTGAGACAAGTTGTGACCAATTTGAAATCCTCAATTCACCAAGTGACATCGATTGAGTTAACAATCCCCAATTGTTCTTTCGCAAAGAGCACAACTCCTCGCAATGGTCGATATCAAGGAATTCCACTTTTATTAGCCCTAATGTCAACCATTTTGCTACACAAGTAAACTGGGGAATTTCTGAAAAGACAATCCTTTTTAATGATCTATCATCTGCAAAACCTTCTAATGATTTTAACACTACTTTTTGGCACCTGTTAATTTCTAATTCTGAAAGCATTGGAGAGCTTTGAATTGAAATCACCAACTTCATACAAGAAAAAATCATAAGTTTCTCCAAAGAAGGAGATATTCTGGTATACTCCCTAACAGTTTCGGGCAATGTAGAAGACGAAGCTCACGAAGTCTTGGGAATTTCCTAGCTTCTTCATTAACTTCACAAAAGTTCCAGTTCTCCCATTTAGGCATGTCTTCAAAATCTAAACTCTCCAATGAAAAAAATGCATTTGGCTCATCCTTTCCAAAAAAACTCAACTCCCACACTAATTACACTATGCAATCCCTTGATGCGCACCTTTTTCAACAATGGCAATTGCCCAATAGATGGCAATGAAATGCAATTTCGACAATCTTCAAGGCATAAAGATAGTAACTTACTGAATGAAGAATCCCCTATCCATTTCACCAACTGCACACCACAATAGCACTTGAGGGCAAGCTCCTTAAGATTCTTGGAAGGTTGAAGCAAATCCAACATGTCTTTCTCGATTTCCCTCGTTCTATTCTCAATGCCTTCACTCCATTTCAATTCTAACTTATCCAGTTCTGACTTATTACTTAACCTAGCCATCCATGCATCTTGAGTTTCAACGACGTTCTTTAACCCTGAAATACACAGTTGACCCTTGAGATTTGATAAACCCTCTAGTTCCCTTATTTGACATCCATTGATCTCATGCAAAACAAAATTGGATAGTGATTGAAGATCACTTAGTGAGCCAAAATTTCTCGGCATGCCTTCTAATTTATTTGCACCAGTAAGATCAAGATAACATAAATTAACTAAGTTTTCCATCTCTGAAGGTAGCTTCTCAAGTTTCCGACAGTTTTTTAATAAAAGGGTTTCTAAATTATAGAGGTTACTTGTTGACTCAGGCAAACACTTAATAAGAGTGTGAGAAAAATCTAGGAACCTTAAGTGTTTTAAATCTCCAAAAAAATCTGGCAACTTTACTATCTGATACCCTCTCAAAGAAAGAACCCTTAGGCATTTCAAATTTGGCAACAAATATGTTAGAACATCATTGGTTACATGGTTCCATCTATCATTTGACAACCACAATGGCAAAAAGGTACGCAAATGTTGTGCTTCATTAATACCTTTTAATCTTTTGATACCTTCATACTCACTACCAATGTAAGATAAGTGACGAGCATGTTTCGAAATTTGTTGATCACCCTCAATTCTAAAACAAATTTCTCCGGCAACTAATTGAGCCAAATCATTGATGAGGTCATGCATAACAAATTGAGATCCATCTTTATTTGATTTTTGCAAAAGAGACCTTGATACTAGATCTGCGAAATACGCATGGCCAAGATCTTCAATGCTATGCTTATCTTTTGCATCTTGTAATAAGCCTTCTGCCCTCCATAACAAGATTTTTCTTTCTCTTCAAATTCATAGTCTTTTGGAAGAATGGAGCAATATGCAAAACATCGCTTCAAATGCGGAGGAAGATGATGGTAACTCAATTGGAGAGCTGAAATTATACCACACCGATGGTCTGATAGCTTCCATATCTCGCTTTCTAATAATTTTTTCCAAGCATCATAGTCCACATTAGTACGAAGCAAGCCTCCAAGGGTTTTAGCAGCCAAAGGCAAGCCATTACACTTCCCCACTATTTTCTCAGAAACTTCTTTTAGATTTGGATGTCCTTCAAAATCTCTAGCTCCTAATGCATGATGAGCAAATACAGACAAACAATCATCTTCTGACAAAACTTCTAAAGAAAGAGGATGAGAAGCACCCATTGTAGATGATACAACAAAATTTCTCGTTGTCACAATAATTTTGCTTCCTGGAGTCTTTGTCTGAAAAGGAGATTGTAAAATGGTCCAATCATGATAATTCTCATTCCAGATGTCATCCAAAACAATCAAAAATTTTTCTTCGAAAACTCCTCCTTTAATTCTTCTTGAAGTGAATTCAAGTTCTTGTCATCACATGACTTATTAGAAATGACTGATTGATAAATTTCTTTTGTTATTCTTGTGACATCAAAATCTTCAGAAACACAAACCCATGCTTTGAGATCAAAATGATTTTGAATAGTAGGATCGTTGTAAATAAGTTGTGCAAGTGTTGTCTTACCGATGCCTCCCATGCCAACGATGGGAATCACAAAATTTTCTCCATCATCACTGTTGAAGACCAATTCAAGTATTGTCTCCTTGTCTTTGTCTCTGCCATACACAGTAGTTTCAATCTCCGAAGAAGTAGGTTGTTGCCTTTCTTTGATTATGTTGGATTTTTGGAAGTCCATCATTCTCAGTTGTAACTGATTTTTTCGAGGTTCTAAATCTTTCAATTTGGCAGTGATATCTTTTATCTTTGACATCATGCCCTTGTTAAACAAAACAGCATTGACTGAATCAATAATGAGCCTCGGTTTCTTACTTGAGCTACCTTGACGTTCCAACATCAAATTGCGCCAGGAAATTTCAGTTTGAAGCTCGTCCACAATGTCGTCCACATCGTATGCTAAGTTTTGGAGGTTTGACAACCAGAGTTTCACAGATTGATCTTTTAACTGCCTCTCCTCAGCATCATCAAGCAGGGCGCGAATCTCTAGCAATTCCTTCTTCATTCTCTGGAGCTTCTCTTGAATATGCTTTTCAGTGGCAAATTGCAGGAATTCAGAAGAACCCAACTTGACAAGGAGATAATCAAAGAACTTGGAAACAGCAACTTCTCGTATAGCGGACAAGGCTCGACGCCAAGACATGTTTGCTTGCGTTGCGTTCTTGCAAAAAATTAGAGGAAGAAACTAGAGCAGAGAAAATTGAGAAAAAAGTTGAGCTAGCTAGAAGAAGCGAGGTTGGTAAAGATTACTCGTATTGGTGAGCTTTGTTTCTCTTTCTTTCTTTTGCCCGTAAATTTCAGGAATTTCTTTTTTTTTTGATAAACATGGTAGCCCAGACAAGAAAACACCACCCCTACTTTCTTTCCCAGATTTTCAGAGATTGCTTTCTGTAATTTATTTTCCACTTCAATCGTAATGTGAAATAAGGCATAAGTAAGTATTATTATATTGTTTCGACATACTTGTAAACGGAGCTAATCAACTATTAGTTAAGTCAGTTATATCGGTTACTTAACTAACTAACTAACAGTTGATTAGTTACACCATGTCAGTTTTAGATAAATAGCAAGACTTCTATTCTGTAAATAATATTTTTGATTTCTGAATACAATATCAGTTTTCTATCTTATCTTCTCTCTTCTTCTTCTTCTTCTTCTTCTTCTTCTTCTTCTTTCTTTCTTTTCTTTTCATACTCTGTTCTACAGAGTTATAATCTTTACATGGTATCAGAGCTGGAAGAATTAAAGAATGGAGAATGATTCGACAGCTTCTAAGGACTCTTGCAGTACTATTCTTAATCCTGGAGCACAGACCATCACAGTAAAGCTAGAGGATGACAACTTCCTGTTATGGAGGCAACAAGTGGTTGCCACACTCAGAGGATACGGGCTCAAAGGATATATTGATGGAAGTCAGTCTATTCCTTCAAGAAACTCCTCTGCCTTTGATCTTTATGACAGACAAGATCAACTATTGGTTTCTTGGATACTATCCTCTGTAAGTAGTCAGATTCTACCAAGTCTTGTTGGTTGTGAGAATACTAAAGATTTGTGGGAGGCAATCAAGGAGTATTTTGCATCTCAAACGAATGCCAAAATAATGCAATATAGAAGGCATCTTCAGAATGTCAAGAAAGGATCGTCTAGCATGAAGGAATATCTTATGAAAGTTAAAACATTATGGGATACTCTTCAATCTTGTGGGTGCAAGATGAATGATTCAGAGCTTGTTCATACTGCTCTATCTGGACTTGGGCAGGAGTATGATCCCATTGTTGCTGCTATATCTACACAGAAGGAGTTGCCAAATTGGAAAACAACATCGGCCTTACTGTTTGCAACTGAATCAAGAATCTTGCAGAACTGCTTCTTTTCAAAACAGTAGTTCCATCTGCAAATGTTGCTGTTCAACAGAGGAGAAGTTACAATGGCAGTAATTTCTTTGAGAATTTTCGAGGATCTAATAGTGGAAGAGGTTTTAGAGGCCGAGGAAGGTTTAGAGGTAGAGGTTTTAACAACCCCAAACCTCAATGTCAACTGTGTGGAAAAGTTGGACACACAGTGCACAGGTGCTATCATAGGTTTGATATATCTTTCAATCCGGATCCTGGAGAGTCAAGTTCTAGTTCAAGATTCCCCAGTCAACACATCAACAGCAATAGTACTCCTCCACAACTTCATCTTGCAGAAGCTATGGTAGCCACGCCAAGTTCTATCTTGGAGTCTTCCTGGTATTTAGACTCTGGAGCAACTAATCATATGACTAATGCATTTGAAAATCTAAATCTTGGATCTGATTATCAAGGTACTGATAAGCTTCACATGGGAAATGGTGTTGGTATTAATATAGAAGGTATTGGTCATTCCTCTATCAAAACTCAATCTAAATCACTTTTTCTTAAAAATATCCTTCATGTACCTCAGATTACCAAAAATTTACTTTCTGTTTCACAATTTTGCAGAGATAATAATGTTCTTTTTGAATTCATGCTGATGTGTGTTTTGTGAAGGATCTTGTTACCAAGGAAACACTACTAAAAGGAGTTATTGAAGGAGGCTTGTACAAATTCAACCTGAATATTCATAAGACTGCTGTAGCAATTCCAATGTCACAAATTTCTTCACCTTCCAGTTTCATAGCTAATTCTAATTCTTCTGTAGATTCATTTGTACTATGGCATAGGCGTTTAGGCCATCCTCACTCCACTGTTGTTTCAAAGATCTTATCCAGATGTAATATCTCTCATAAATCAATAAAACATATCTTTGTTCTCATTGTCAAAAAGCTAAAAGTCACAAATTACCATTCTCCTTATCAACAACTGTTTATAATTCTCCTCTTACTCTTGTAGAGGCTGATATTTGGGGTCCAGCACCTTATTTATCTGGTGATGGTTTCAAATATTATGTCTCCTTTATAGATGCTTTCTCTAGGCATACATGGATTTACTTCTTAAAATCCAAGAGTGAGGCACTATCATCATTTATACATTTTAAGAAAATGGTAGAGAAACAATTTTCCACATCTATCAAGGTTGTCCAAACAGATTGGGGAGGAGAGTTTAGAAGTTTTCAATCTTTTCTTAACTCAGAAGGTATACTCTTTAGGCATCCTTGCCCTCATACCTCTGAGCAAAATGGTGTTGTCGAGAGGAAACATAGACATATTGTAGAAACAGGTTTGACTCTACTCTCACAAGCTTCATTACCCTTCAAATTTTGGTCCGAGGCCTTCTCTGCTGTAGTATATCTTATAAACAGGTTGCCAAGTACAGTTCTTCAGTCAAGATCTCCTTTTGAAGTCCTTCACAAGGTACCACCAGATTACTCTTCTCTTAAAGTTTTTAGTTGTCTTTGTTTTCCCTATCTTAGACCTTATAATCACCACAAAATGGAATTCAGGTCCTCTCCTTGTATCTTCCTAGGTTATAATCCATCTCATAAAGGATATATGTGTTTAGATAAGAATCAACGTATTTTTGTGTCTAGACATGTTGTCTTTGATGAAAGTAAGTTTCCATATCTTGACATTTTCTGCAAAACAGAACCCGTTACATCTAATTCTCAGTCACCCTTGTTGTTCTCACCACCTACAATTGTGCAACCTTCCTTAATTCATATTGACACAACAGACTCAACATCTTCACCTCAACAAATTTTAGTGTCACCTAGTTCTGCTTCTTCCTTTAATCCTACTCAGTTAGAAACATCTTCCAATTCTCAATCTTCCTTACAACATCCTGATCAAACTTCTGTTTTGGAACAACACCTTGAACCTGTCCCTTATCAGCATCCTATGATAACCAGATCCAAGAATGGCATTTTCAAACCAAAAGTCTATGTAGTTGATCTTGATAATCAAGAGCCTAATACTATTGCACAAGCATTTCAGCACAAGCAGTGGACAAGGCTGTACAAGCTGAGTATGATGCCTTAATGAAGAATAAAACTTGGACCTTAGTGCCTTGTCCTGAAGACAGATCTGTTGTAGGCTGCAAGTGGGTTTTTAAACTCAAGAGGAATGCTGATGGTTCTGTGGCAAGATACAAGGTTCGATTAGTTGCTAAAGGATACCTTCAGCACTGGAATAGATTTTGGAGAAACCTTTAGTCCTGTTGTGAAACCAGCCACAATCCGAATCATACTCACTCTTGCTCTATCTAGAGGATGGTGTCTTAGGCAAGTGGATGTTAACAATGCCTTTCTGAATGGTACACTAAAAGAGGACATTTATATGCAACAGCTACCTGGTTTTGAGGTTACAACTAGCAATCAGAAACTAGTTTGCAAGCTGAACAAAGCTCTCTGATTGAAACAGGCTCCAAGTGCCTGGTATGATAAACTCAAGTCCGTTCTTTGTCAACAGGGTTTTATCTCATCCAAGTCTGATCAATCCCTTTTTATTAAGAAAACAGCCCGATAAGTCTTTATATACTGGTATATGTTGATGATATAATCATCACTGGGAGTTCAGCTTCTGATGTTGATAAGCTGTGCATACTCCAGATGCAGCCTTCTCACTTAAAGATCTAGGTCCTTTAAATCTCTTTCTTGGCATTGAGGTGGTCAGACTATCTACAGGTGTTCTTCTTACATAGTCCAAGTACATTAGAAATTTACTCCACAAGTTCAATATGCAAAATGCTAAGCCTCTACCTACTCCTATGGTAGGTTCACTAAGGCTGTCAGCTAATGAAGGGTCTCCCATTGAAGAAGTGCAGCAATACAGAAGTGCAGTAGGGGCATTACAGTATGTCACTGTTACACGGCCTTAGATAGCCTATGCAGTGAGCAAGGTCTCTCAATTCATGCATAAACCATTGGATACACATTGGAAGGTTGTGAAGCGTATTTCTAGGTATCTTTGTGGTACCTTAACTCATGGAATTATGTTGAGACCATCTCCAGTTCTTAGCCTAACAGGTTTTACTGATGCTGACTGGGCCAGTGATCCTGATGACAGAAGATCGATTTCTGGCCACTGTGTATTCTTAGGTTCAAACATCATTTCTTGGACTTCTAAGAAGCAAAGCACTGTGTCAAGGTCAAGTACAGAGGCAGAGTTCAGAAGTCTTGCTAATCTTACTGCTGAAATCACTTGGATTCAGTCATTACTGTCTGAGATTGGAATTTCTTTACCTGTCAGACCTCATATCTGGTGTGATAATCTGTCAACTGTGGCATTGGCATCAAATCCAATCCAGCATGCTAGAACAAAACATATGGAATTGGACATGTTCTTTGTCAGAGAAAAGGTTCTACAGAAGCTCATTACAGTCAATCATATACCTGCCTATGATCAGATTGCAGATGTGTTCACTAAACCCTTGTCATTTTCCAGTTTTGCTAGACTAAGGTCCAAACTTACTGTCTTTAGTCCAAGCTGCAGGGAAATGTCCACAAAACTTAACTTGGAAGAGGGTTTAGTTTGTGGGAGAATGTAAACGGAGCTAATCAACTATTAGTTAAGTCAGTTATATCGGTTACTTAACTAACTAACTAATAGTTGATTAGTTACACCATGTCAGTTTTAGATAAATAGCAAGACTTCTATTCTGTAAATAATATTTTTGATTTCTGAATACAATATCAATTTTCTATCTTATCTTCTCTCCTCTTCTTCTTCTTCTTCTTCTTTCTTTTCTTTTCATACTCTGTTCTACAGATATCTTTACAAAACTAAGTGGAATGGCCACTAACTAAAGTTATAAAGATGCTTTATCAAAAGGAGATGCTGTTTAGAAAAGATTCATTCATGATTTAATTTAAACTTCCCCACACCATGGTCAGGAATCTAAATCATCAAGGTAACTATCACAACAAATTCAAATTTAAAAATTCATGCAATTCATTCCAAATTTCGAACACAAATTCGATCATCTCCATTTAATAATAATAACAAAACATCAATACTCGCAATTTATTGAACTTAATTAAAAATAATTCGAACACAAAAATAAATAAATCCGAAATAATTAATTTCAAAAAAATAAATCCAAAATAATCTTAACCTTTGAAACGATTCAAACCTAAATTAACTGATTACTGAATCAAAAATACTTTTACGGGTGTCTCTTTCTTTTGGCAGGTGATTTTAGTTTTTACTTTTACAACTAGACTTGCACGGTTTTTAATGCAGCACTAACAAAAGCAGGTTTTTTTTTTTTGCCAGAAAAAACAGGTTTAATGAACAAGTTAAAAAAGGAAAAAAAAAAGGTAAAGGGCCAAAAAAACTTTAGAATAATAAATGATTTTGCAATTGGGTTTTTATTTTTTTACAATTAATTTAACATTAATATTTTAAATTTTATTTTATTGAATCTTTATTTGAGTAAAAATTATTAGGTTTGTTTTTTTTGTCACGTATATTATAAGAATTTAATAATTTTTGTACAAATTTAACGATTACTGTTTATAAAAGAATCTAATTAAATAAAAATTAAAATATAATTACTCAATTAATTAATAAAAAATAAAAATTCAATTGCGAAAATTTTTCTTTCAAATTTTTTTTCCTCTTTGACCGGAAAAAAAAAACAAGTTAATTTTGTCCTCATTCCTTCACGGGAATTTCAATAAAAGAGCTCACTTATTTATTAATGAGAAACGCGGAGCAATGAATATGAGGACTTAAAACGAAACGAATATCCATGCCACATTTTCGGTTAATTAATAATGTGATATTTTTAAAAAATTATAATACATTTATTCTTACATGTTTACATAAATCATTTTTTATATTATTTATTTAGTTTTGAAAATATTTTTACCCTTCTTATCTGTTTATGATAAAAAAATTAATTTAAGCATTACCTTATCTTTTTATTTATTTTTATTAAAATAATATCTTATTATGTTTATTTTAGAATCTCCTTTTTAAAGTGTTACAATATTACCAACAAGTGGTGAAAGAAGTGGAAGTAGACTTCTTCACATGTAAGGACACTCATACTGTCCATTTTCTGTGAATTTCGTAGATACGAGCCAATACAGTGTGGTGGGCCCCACAGGTTATACAGTGTCGGATGGACGTGAGACCGGACAGATAATACACAGAGAGTCTAATAAACATACGGTATGAATTTTAAGTCAAAATTTCCTCATTTAGATTATTTTTGAAGAGTATGGAAACAAATTAGGAAATGACGTTTAAGTCCATAACCCGATGGCATTTTCATAAATTGAGCTCAAAATAAATGGGAATTTAATCTATGATTAAAGAATGATATTCTACATGAAAATAAGTCCTAGGTTATATAAATAGATATACTGAATCGGTAGTCAAATTAGAATTCTACGCGATTTACCCGGTAAGGGTATTTTTGTAATTTCACCTTCTCGGTAAGGTTAAACCCGAGCCAAACCCCAACCATTTATCAAAATACACTTAATATGAATTTTTGGTGATGAAAAATAAATTTTTGGAGTTTAACTGTCTAGTTATAAAAATTTCGAAAGAAAAAGACTGAAAAACTTATCATTAATGACATTTTTGTAATTCCTAGCATTTTTAATATATTTACAAAATATTTTATTATATTTCCAGCTGCTGCCGGCACTGTTGCAGCTTCTTCTTTCTCTTCATCCCGTGACTCATGGAAGAACAAAAGAAAAGAAAACAAAAGCTTCCAAAAACTCACCAAAAACACATTATTTTCATTAAGCTATTTCTATAAAAATTGCTCTACTCATCTTCCTCTCTCAAACCATACCAATAGCCCCTTGATTAAGTGGCTAAATCAAGAGAAAAGTGAAGAGGAAATTTTGGCCAAGATACCCATTTATTGTGTAGTTATATTCTTT
The DNA here is from genome assembly GCA_031772115.1 of Heritiera littoralis. NCBI lineage: Eukaryota > Viridiplantae > Streptophyta > Magnoliopsida > Malvales > Malvaceae > Heritiera > Heritiera littoralis. The sequence goes on along the minus strand of JAPDPK010000190.1, from coordinate 416,753 downwards.
GAATTTTAATGATAGATTTTAAGAGAATTAAGCTTCCTAAGCATGCTTATGGTATTAGTTTAGGTTGAAATTAGCTAAATCATGCTCAACCATTAGAGGGAGTGTACGGCCAAGAGAGGATTTCCATGAATTGTTATGGTTTGATGTTTAAAAATAAGATTAGGATGATGATTAAGCTTAATTAAACAAAGTATAATAGTTAAATTGTGGAAAAATCACAAAAATGGCAAGAAGCCATTTTCGGTCAAGGTGAGATGGGAGGGTTTAATTGCTTCAAATTATGATGTTAGGATGTTAAGAGACTGTAGAAATTATAAGAAGACTGATGGTGAAGTCGGATTTCGATTTGGAGCTAAATTGGCGAAGTTAGGTTTTAGCACCTGTGCGAATTATACCGGTTTAATATTTTCTACTGAAAATATAGTAGAATTTAATTCAAGAAAAATTATTAGAATTTTAATTATGGTGAATAATGGTCTTGGGTGAATTTTATTGCAGCCCGGGAGTGGTGAATTGTACGTGGTGCTATCGGGCGACTAGATTTCATCAGACAGGTAAGGGATGCGTGTGTGAGCCGTAAGGATACTATAAATGCATGGTTTGGTTCACACTATTTTTATAAAATAATTTGGATATAAATTGCCTTGAGATTGGTGAAAATTTGGTGGAATTGTGGTTGTTGTTGAAATATTAAACTGTAATTTTCCTGCAGGGAGGTAAAGTTAGAAATAACCGTTACTCTGCCGAAAACTACAGAAATAATTAAGAAACATTTCTAGTATTTTTCTAAAGTGAAATTTTGAGAAATTTTCATGAAATTCATTAAATTGCATAATTTTATAGTTTACCGAAAAACTATATTTAAATATTCCTGTTAAGGAATTTTATTTATGTGAAAGTACTAGCGTGTGATTTATACTATTCTACAAATATCTAGAACATTTTCTAGAATGATTTTTACAGTATGAATATTTTATGAATTTTTATTCATAAAATGAATATATTTTCATCTTAAATATTTATAGATTGATTGAAAATATATTCGGTGGAATTGATTTCATAAATGGTGTTTATATCACATGTTTATTGTTTTGAGACTGTTAGGCCTCGTATCATGCTCACGTGTTATTGCTGATAGATACTGATCCTATTGTCAGCGTCTCCAGTGGGCACCTGATCAGTGCACACTGTGGACCTCATAGACTATGGCCATAGATCTCATGTGTTTCCCCTATTTGGGATGATATTATAGCATGATATATTTAGGGTGTTCCCTAGTCTCCATGATACTGTACTGATGATTGTACTTTTCACTGAACTTTTAGCTGGTACTAAATTAATTGCAGCCACGGAGCTTTTAATATACTACGTGTTGAACTGAATGTTATACGGTGTTTTACAAGTGTGAAAATGAATATCTTTTTGAAAGGAATATTAATTCCTCATTTATTTACTTAAGTGTTTTATCATATGAATATCAATTATTTTTAGCATATAGATTTTATAGTATCAATTTCGCATACAATTCTCTTACTGAGCGCGTTAGTTCACCCCTTTATTTTCTCACTCCACAGACTATCTTCAGTGATTCTGTTCCATAGATTTGGCTGCGTCGTAGTTGACCCCGAGGCAGCACTTAGTGGATCCTGGAGGTAGCATTTCTTTTATATGTTTTCAGACATAGTTGTACAGTACTACTTTTGTATAATTCTTGTACCGGGGATGTAGAACACGTGTATATACTGTATATATATATTGCAGTAAATATTCTCATCAACTACTGATTTAATTTAAGCATAATAGTAGTTACTGTTTTCATAAGTGAGTGACAAAGGCATCGCAGACAGCCCAACCGTCACGTGTGGTATTATAATATGGTAAAAACAGTACAATTTGGGATGTGACAACGTCCCTAATAGATAGAAGGAAGTATGATATCTAAATATCAAGAGTGAGATTATCATCTACGAGGATGAGATCTTTCGGGTTAATAGATCTCATTTGACCCTCCTGATGACATGTATCAATATTAATGCGAGAAGTAATATTATTAAGAGATCTCAATAAAAGGTCATTTAAAAAAAAGAAGAAATTTGTCAAGCTCATTTCCCATTCTGATTCCACCAATGCCTTTGAATATCGAAAATTAGATATATTTAGAGATGTGTGCCACTTTTGTCATAATATGGCACATAAGGGTAGATTGCAAGCGTGTTCTAGATTGGAATGTGTTTGAAATGGAATTTCATTAGCCTTTATTTTGGATGCAATTGAGAGATATGCTCTCTAAATATTGGTTGTTAGATGCCGATGCTATTATCAATAAAGCCATAAGCAACCAAAGACTAAATAAAGGAGAAATAGTTGTGAATATAAGCAATAGGGTTAAAATCCAAGTTGATAACATAAGAGTTACTAGGGGGTCATTTGGTTTTGTTGTCAATTTTGGGTTTTGTGTTTTATGTTTTCTATTTTTGAAAATTTTGTTTTTGTTTTGTTTTGTTTTGTTTAGAAATTTTGAAAACAGAAAACATGTTTGGTGAGCTAAAACTGTTGTATATTTTTAAAAACCAAAACAGGAAACATGTTTGGCATCAAATAAGTTTTGAAACAGTTTTTTTTAATTTTATAAATATTAATGTTGAACATTAAAATATATTTATTAAAATTATATAATTCAATATATGATTAATAATATGCATTTTATTCTTAATTTTGATATATTATGAAAATTATTTCATTTATTATTAAATAAAATTTCTCTTAAAATTATGATTTTAAAAATTATATGAGATTTATTTCATACTCTATATCTATACACAATTAATATTTAAATTTAACAACTAAGTTTTAATACTTTATATGTAAAATTTTATAAACACAGTTAAAAAAAAAGTAAAATTTATTATACAAAATACAAAAAAGGAGAGTTTAAGTCCTAATATAAATACAACAATCAATTATTTTGATATGCATTCCATAATTCAGTAGCAATATCATCACGAATTCTATGCATATATCGTAATTGAGTTGGTGTAACGTTAAACTCCACATGTTCTTGTGACCTGCTTGCTTCTGAAGTTTCTTCATTGTTATCAACTACAAGATTGTCTGTCTCATATTCTTCGAACATATTATCTTGCATCCTATGTGTTCTAATAAAATTATGCACCGCATAACAAGCAATAACAATAAAACGTTGCATGCGTAAACTATACGGTGGCATTCCTTTTAAAATTGGAAATTGAGCTTTTAGTACTCCAAAACATCGCTCGATACAATTACGCAAAGATGAGTGTCTGTAATTGAAAATCTCTTCTGGACCAAGTGGTTGTCGTCCTCTTCCTCTATAATCTCTTAAATGATATCTTTCACCACGATAAGGAGACAAAAAACCTGGCATGTTTGTATATCCAAGTCTACAAGATAATATTTACCTAGGCCAAAAAAATTGTTTTTAATTCTCCAAACAAAAGCTAGAAGGTTTAACAAAATAGTAGAAAGTAAATTACCTTGTGGAGGCATTGGAAAACCATTTTCAGGATTAGATACACATTCAACAAATACTCCAGCATTATTTGCAGTTCCTTCCCATCCCGCCATCACATATGTATATCGCATATCAATGAACAAGCACACATGATATTCCGTGTCGGCTCCATTTTCTTCCCACGATAAGGTATTTGTTGTTTAGTAGGAACACATGTAGCTATGTGTGTTCATCTATTGCACCAATGCAATTCTATTAAAATATATATGTCACTAACTATTATAAATTTTGCTATTAATAAATAAGAAAAAGGTAATCAACTATATTACCTTAAAAAATGGATAATATCTTTGATCATGTTGAATTTGAGGAAGAACTACATCGAATGATGGTGGAATTATGATTTCTTTTCCAAGACGACACACAGCCTTTAGCACATTTTTAAAATATCGACAAATTGTTTCTCCGGAATGTTGAAATCGTTCGCAATAACTCGATTGCGTTCATTATGTGCCAAAGTAAATAAAAATATAGCAACTTGTTCTTCTATTGTCAAGTGCTTGGAGTTTTGTAATAATCCCCATTCTTTCAAAGTATCACAAAAATCAATAAACATTGATGGCTTCATTCGTAACTCATCAAAACATCTACTTTCATTCTCATAAATAATTTCTTGAACATATGCATGACCTGAAAATTGAGATGTTTTGCAAGGTTATTTAAGTAAATACCTATTATAATATCCTTCAATAACCATAATCAGTAAAATACCTTCCACATCATCATCTTCATCATCTAACTCTGTAAGTGATGCAATTTGTATCATCTTATTGCGATCCATCACGTAAATATGATAAATCATCATATAAGTGAACTAAATAGTTAAAAAAAATTCAAATGCATATTAAAATTTCATAAACGAAAGCATATATGATTTTTTACTAAATGGCTAATAAAAATAGTCAAATACATATTAAAGTAAAACTAAACTTCATATTCCACTAAGAAAATATATCCCAAGTAACATAGTCCACTAAGAAACAAGAAATAAAAAAAGACAAACATAAATATAAACGTCACAAATAAAAATTCAAGACAAAGTAATATGTTTTAAGACTGCAAAAAACATAACACTAAAAACACATTCACTTTAAATTAAGAACCCAATCTTTCTTCCTTCCATCATTCATTTGAAGAAATATTTCTCTCCACAATTCATCATCATGAAATTTCTCTACAGCTTTGGCATAAGCTGCCCCATCAATACCATCAAGTTTGTCTAATGCTTCTAAACTCTCCTTTAAAAATTTCCTTCTAGGTGATCTAGATTCAGAAATAGCTTCAGAATAAATGTCCCCAGTAATCCCCCTAAATGAGCGGAATAAGTGAACCAACTAATAATTCCTCCTATATATCAACCTTTCTTTTAGAACTTTCACTAATAGAGTTCAAGGAAGATTGCACTGCTATGGAGATATTGGATTTTTTCCCTTGGCGAATGGTAGGGGTAGTAGAATGGTACGCTTTTTAGTGTTACTACCTCTAGGATTAGCATCACCATCACCTTCTACATCTTCCTCCAATTCTTTGTCTATTTCATAGGTTGGATTCACTCTCTCCTCATCACTATCCGATGGACTATGTGTCGAAGGTCTTGCATTTGATCCGGTGGCAAAAGTATCTCCATAAATTACACATAACTAGTCATACATTGGACAACCCTTTTTTTGAAATCTTTTAGCCATCTTATGAACCTATATAAACAAACACATATGTCATTAAAATGAAAATTAAAATATATAAATATTGCAATATTGAAATTAGGGGACTTACAGCATATAGACGGTGCCATGTTTCCTCTGAAGCAATTACTTTTCCACTAGTAGCTTCATATCCAACTCCAATCTCCTTTAACAACTTCTTGGAACTATTATAGCGATTTCTCAATTGATTAAACTTATTTTTCAATTGCGAATCGAGATAGTTGTACTTTGCTCTTTTAATAAGGGCTTCTCGAATAAACTTCCATGATTCTTTACTAAATATTGTTGTAACTCTATTTCCCTTAACAACCTCTTCCTCCATAATGCAAATAAATAAATTCTCTTTCTCAGATGTCCATATATTTTTATCATCATTTCCAAGTTCAACAAGCTCATTTTCTCACCCTCACTATCAATTGATTGCAAATTTGGATCACCACTTGCCATTAAAAATGCAAAGTTCCCATAGCAAGGTAGTTGTTAGTTTATTTAGGTATTAATTATACTTCAATTTATTTGATTAAAATTTTACATGTTTACATGTCTTACCAATAAAAAAATTACTACAAATTTCCAAAAAAAATCAATTTTCAATCAATCATCAAATAAATCCAAACAACTTGATGTTCTGTCATTAAACATGATCTTGATGCTTAAATAATTAAGAAATTAAGGAAAATAATATATAATGCACATTGTCAACATTAATGGTGTACATCACAAATGTGAAAACATCTATATATCATTATGAGAATGCCCCCCACTAAACATGTTAATTTCAAACTTGTTGATTGTCACGTGATTGATTGTGGAATAATTTATGGGATGATCATTAAAATTTTCTTGACTCTAGCTACGAGTCAGAGCACTCATTCCTCTTTTTCTTTATTTTCTTTACTCTTTTATATATATATATATATATATATATATATATATATATATATATATATATATATATATATATATATAAGGATTATTCCTATCCATTGTCAAAGCGGGGTTAGGACGATACATGTGTTCTTTAAAAATATTAAAAAATAAAAAATAAATAAAATGGGACACATGTCATCATCCTAACCCCGCTTGTGGAATTAAAAAACTCCATTGATAGTGTATAGGATAATTTTCCTATATATAAACATATTACAAAGACTATTTTGAGTAAATTCCAAATAACATCATTGTCTTGTACGCTAAAGTTATCCACTCAAATTCAAGACATAAAACTTTACATTTTTATATTTTAATGATTTAAAATAGTGATTTAAATGATTATATCTTTAAAGTATGAAAGTTTTATAAATAAGAAATTTGAATCTCAAGGCTTGTTTTTTTTTTTTATAATGGACAAACTGATTAATTGAATTAAACTTTGATTTTACCAATTAATTCAGTTAAAACTTAAGTTTGAACACCCTTAGCTATCGTACCAAAATGGATTATATAAAAAATGAATAGATCATAGAAATCCAAATTATAGAACAATAAATGCTAGTGAATTTTAGGGATAGGTTGTAAATATTGAGATAATAAAAATGAGTTTTAAGTTTTCAGAATTGGTAGCCGAACCTAACATGTTTCTTCTAACATAATCACCCTCAACACCCTCTCTTTCTTCTAACAGAATCACCAATCTGAAGGAACAACAGAAACCCACCCATAGCACCGATTAAAAAGCCATCGAAATGGCTCAACAATCTTAACTTAGGCCAACCTTCGATTACCATCAGTGCAACTTAGCATCTAGTAAACTGGTGGTTCTTTTCCAACACAACCACAGATAAAACACAAGCAGCAAGAATTAGGAAAATTATTTTAATATGGATCGGAAGCTTAAAGCATGGAAAGGGCTACCCTGAGAATTTGAAGCTACAAAATATAGCAAACATTTTCTTAAAATTCTTTGTATTTTTTATATAATCTTATAACTATAAAAATAATACAAAACCCAATGCTTTTTTTTATAAGCCAAATTGATTTGATTAAATTATCCAAAAGCATATGTCAAGCAACAAAGCTAGTGACAGCAAATCTGAAGCATAATCTGTAACAAACAAGCAAAACATATTCTAGGCAAAACCACCGTAAGACCTACATTACAACCCAAACCCAAAAAGAACAAATCAAACCAGACGAACAACTAAGAACCAATCTCAGCCAAAAGCAAAAAGCAACAAAATGATCAAAGTTTTGAAATAGAGCAGCTCTTTGACGTTAGTCACCATAAACAAGCATTCTTAAATTATCAAAATAATTATGTTACTAACCTTTTTTGTTAGTTGCTTGAGAAGATGATATATCTGATGAAGATTTGATGAAAAATGACACACTTTGAAGGAAGGAAACAAGAAGTTGAAAGAGTAGCTTTGAAGCACAAAGAAGAAGAGATGCAGAACGGCTGGTAGAAAAGAAATGAGAAAGGAAAGGATGGCTGGTTAGGGCTTTCTGTGTTTTAAAGGAAAATACGATAAAACTGCTGGTAGTAGGACTCGATATCAGGACCTCATTAAAGTGTTACTGTTTGTCACTGTTCACCTTTGTTTTTGAGAAAAATCTGTTTCCAAAATGTTTTGGAAACTGTTGGTTAAAACACAAAATCTGTGTTTCCCATTATTTTCGAAATATTGTTGCCAAATTTGAAATTATAAAACAAAACAAGTTAACCAAACACAATTTTTATTTTTTGTTGCAAGATTTTAAAAACAAAAACAAAAACATAAAACATAAAACAAAATCATTATCAAACAACTCCTAGGTTATTGTTACATTTTGGTGAACAGTTTTGGAATTACTATCAGTTTATACTTTTCATTTTAAAAATGGAAAAGTAGACTTGTACCCCAATATTGGGCAATTTTTCTTTTGTTGTGAATGATGTGATAGTTGACTTTGATTACAGTGGAATGGATAAGAAATCTTTTATGTTATAGCATAAGAGTTAGGGACATTCTATCTTGGTACACGTAGAGATTGCATTAAAAGAAATATTACTATTAATGTTAAGGATATAATTAGCAGATATGGAGATTATTAGGAACTGATATATACCGACATTTGTAGATGATTTCACATACAGTACGTAGTGGCTATAAGCATTCCATCACTTTCCTAAAGACTATTCTAGTTTAGGTCATGTGGAGTGAACGGTCTGATCCTATAGATGCCTTAAGTTTTTTTTCTTGATTTCGCTACGTAGCTTACATTAGGTAAGCCACTTAAGGCAATGATTAGATAGAAGTGATGAATTCTATGGTTGGAATAATAAACCAGGTAAAATCTTATACTATTTTTTAGTTAAGTGCACTATAGGATTGTGTCAACTCCTAGTATAGTATGCTTGGAATATCGAGACAAAATGAGATTGCAATAATAGTTAATCGTTCATTTTGGATATGGTACGATTTATGATAAGTTACTCCAAATTTTGAAATTTGGGTGGAGTGAAGTAATGAAAACCACAACTCACATTTTGAATTAAGCTCCATGCACAATTAGTTCTTTGAATTCATCCTAAGTTGTAGTCAATCAAGAAGCTGATTTTGTGTCGCTTTCGATGTTTAGGGTTATAAAGTAAAGGTAAAGGCCTATAACCTGCTATCAACAAAACTTGACAAAAAAACTATCAGTTGCAATTCTATTGGTTATTATATCAGCATAAGATTCTAGATTTAGATTTTCTATCGTGTGATACTAGAATCATTGAGTCTGATTGTGCAATCTATTTAAAGGATGACTTAGAGAGTGAGAGTTATGAACTCCACAAAGCCATCAAGGAAGTACATATTGTTGTGCTAATCCCATTTAATTGTTACCTTTTGATTGAAAAAGGCCACAACTAAAAGAATCAATAGATTATCCCAATATTATATTTCTAAACCTACACTTGAACTCACATAAGAACATGAATATTTGATTCATATGTCTTTTGATTCTAATGTTTGTCAAGAGGCTTTATTGATTTAAACTCTTTGAGTTGGATATTTTACATGCAGGATGAGTCTGCATCTATGTTATATGAAGATGCATGGGATCTATTAAGTTGTCATTGCCTTCTTGTCTTTGTCTCTTCCATACACATGAGTTTCAATCTCCAGAAAAGTAAGCTGTTGTATTTCTTTTATTTCGTTGGATTTTTCGCTGTCAATCATTCTCATTTGTAACTGATTTTTTTGAGGTCTAATTCTTTCAATTTGGCAATGATTTCTTTTATCTTTAACATCATACCCCTTTTAGACATAATAACATTGAATGTATCAGAAACGAGTCTAGGTTTCTTACTTAAGCTACCTCGATGCTCTAATATCAAGTTGAGCCTGGAAATGCCAGTTTGAAGCTCATCCAGGATGTCATCCACATCGTAGGCCAAGTTTTGTAGGTCTGACAACCAGGGTTTCACAAATTGATCTTTTAATTGCTTCTCCTCGACATCATCCGGCTGCGCGCTAATCTCCAACAATTCCTTCTTCAACTTTTCAAGCTCCCCTTGAATCTTCTTTTCCTTGGCAAATTGCAAGAATTTAGAAGAGGCCAACTTGTCAAGTAAAAAATTAAAGAACTTGGAAACAACAACTTCTCGTTTAGAAGACATGGTTGCGTTGAGTTCTTGCAAGAAATTAGAGTAAGAAACGAGAGTAAACAGAGAAAAGAGTTGAGCTTGGTAAAAGAAGTCTTGTTGTTAAAGATTGATTGTATAGATGATTTTTTTGATGTAATAGTATTCAAAAGGTCAAATAATAACTACAATACTACCGCTAGCTAACTGGCCTCTAATCAGCTAGAAACTTATTCTCCCAAGTCAGCTTCAGACGTAGCTATCCAACTCAGCGATATCCAACTCAACGTCAGCTATGGCCTTGTCATTACCAATGCTTCCTTGTGAAACTTCACGTGATCCTCCTGTGCCACTGTTTCCATGCCACCAGCACTGTGCATTAAAACATTCAAAACAGTTTGAATTTGTTCTTTTGGGATTTTTCTGTGCTTCTTGGTTTGTAGATTCGTTTGATTGAGGTTGATTCTGGTTTGGCTTGCATGTGATTGATTTTGGCTTGGATAATTGGACTGCATGTGTGTTTTGGCCAATTGGGAATTTGCTTGATTGTGGAGGGCTGGAGGCTATGCTCTGGGCAAATTTTGAACTATCTAAAGTGGATTGCGGCTGGACCGCTGGACTGTGGAATGTATAGAATTGTGGATTGTGGCTGGATTATTTGTAGAATTGCGGATGAATTTTCTGGTTTTAATGTGACTTTGAGCTGGCTTATCTTTTTCTGTTTGATTATTGGGTTTCAAGGCTGTTTTTCCTTTGCCTAATTGCGTGAGTTTTGCTTTACATTTATATATCAATTTGAATTTTTGTTATTTATTTTGATTTTTCAAAATTTTCATCCGATCAAAATGAAGTTTTTAAATCCAAATCTGTTGTTAATTCAATTCTCCTTTTTGTTATTGTTCTCCTAATTAGATTTGGATTTATATATGATGCACCGACAGTATATAATTTCTATACACTGTCAATGCATCAGAGATTGACACCTCATCAATAAGCTCTTATATACAAATATAAATAATTTTTTTAATTTGCCTATAAGACCTATTGATGAAGTATCAACCTCTGATGCATTGACAGTGTATAAAAACTATACACTGTCAATGCATCATATACAAACTTATTAGATTTTTTATTTTTTTATATATTACTATTTTTCTTTTTTACCTTATTTTTTTATTTTTCAAAAAATGCATAAATAAAAGAGATATAGACATAAAAAAAAAAAAGGGAAAAGAATGGTTTTGAACCTGAAACGAGTTTAAGGCCTAATTGTCCACTAAAATTCAAGCCCAACGTCAAACGGCACGTCAACAGTATTCAATCCAAACAAAATATTTCGACCCAATTGTATAGACATTAGTTTTTACTGCTCATATGTACTAAGAATAATATTTTGACCCAATTGATTATTTTTTAGAAGAAAGAAAAATAAGATCTAAACAATTTATAATCGAGAGAGATCAGATACATATGTTGTCTGCATGTCTTATTTAGAATTTATATAAAAAATATATATAATTAATTATTAAATAAATATGTCAACTTTTTTAGTTCTATTTATAAAATTTAAAAGAGATGAACTTATATTAAGATCATATTAAAATGTAAATATTTGGGAACCACTAGGATTATGCTACCTCAGATCATTTGAAAGGCATATGAATAATTGACTTAAAAAAATATATAATAAAAATTAAATATTACCTTGAAATACTATAAAAAAAAGGAAGACAAACAAATAATTTCATTAAAAAATAATTTTATTTTGAATTTAAAGGGTTTGAAACTAGCTTTTGAAGTCACTTTCCAATTAAAATCAAAATTTTCAAAGGAACTATATAACAAAAAAAAATTAAAGAGGAAGAGATAAAAAATTTGATAAAATAATTCATCCAAAAAAGTGATAAAATAGATTTTTTTTAAAAAATTTAGGGTAGAAATAATTTATTAAATATTTGAGAGTATAGAGTACTAAGTGCCTAATTGTGTGAGTTTTGCTTTAATTTTATATCAATCTGAAATTTTTTTTTTTATTTTTATTTTGAATTTTCAAATTTTTCATCCGATCATATTGAAATTTTCAAATTCAAATCTACTGTTAATTATTGTTCTCCTAATTAGATATTTTATTTATATTTATATTAATCTTAATTTTCTTTTTTCCTTGATTTTTTTATTTTTTAAAAAAAGCATAAATAAAAGGAAATATAGACATAAAAAAAGGAAAAGAATGGTTTTGAACCTAAAACGAATTAAAGACGAATTTTAACCATAATTGTCAACTAAAATTCAAGCCCAATGTCATATGGCACGTCAACAATATTCAATCCAAGCAAAATATTTATTTCAATTATTTATTAATTTATTTCAATTAAATAAAGTGATTTTCATATAATTATCAATTCAAAAAAATTGTAATATATTGATGTAATTATCATTAAAATGTAATTCTTAAAAAAGAACATTGCTTAGGTACTCTAATTCTGCTCTGTATTGACAGGGATTGAGCTCCAAATGAATGAAAATTTATGAACGTAATATCCCATTTTCCATATTTTGTTAACCTTACAAGCTATCATCTTAGAAACCTGTTAATTATATAATAATACTATTCAAAATCTATGACCCAAAATTTCAAAAAAGAACATATAAAATATTCTATGATGACAACACAGTTATAACGTTGCTGAAGCACAATTAAAGACAAACACAGACCAACAAAAGTAAAATTATAAATAAGATTTAAGCTTTACTGAAGAACTGAGTAAATCAGGAAATTTTGCAACTGAGGTGGGAAAGCCGGCCATACCCCCATCGTAGGAAAAGGCATAGTTTTGTGGTCATGAGCTCATAAAAAGTCATAGATAACTAAGTCATTGATTTTCAAACATTAACAAAGCAACAATAAAAACCATTTCCATTGATACTCTTAACAAACGCTTACCATTAACAGAAAATTAACCTTAAACCAACTCTAAAACTAATCTTCATACAGCTTTAATAACTTCACCATTTCCCACACTACGCCCTCTCGCCCCTAATCCTACGAGCCAACTGGATATCCTTAGGCATAATAGTTACCCTTTTAGCGTGAATGGCGCAGAGATTGGTATCTTCAAAAAGCCCAACCAAGTAAGCTTCAGCCGCCTCCTGAAGAGCCGCCACGGCGCTGCTTTGGAATCTCAGGTCGGTTTTGAAGTCCTGGGCGATTTCTCTTACCAGCCTTTGGAATGGAAGTTTCCTGATCAGGAGCTCGGTGCTCTTCTGGTACTTTCGGATTTCACGCAGCGCAACGGTTCCGGGCCTGAACCTGTGTGGCTTCTTGACTCCGCCGGTGGCAGGAGCAGATTTTCGAGCGGCTTTTGTTGCTAGCTGCTTCCTTGGTGCCTTTCCTCCGGTGGACTTCCTGGCGGTTTGCTTCGTACGAGCCATTTGGGTAGCGAAAGATGAAACTAGGCTCTAGTGATTTCTTGTTTGTTTCTTAAGAAAGCGATAGACAAATTTGGACAAAGAGAGAATGCGGAGGTTGGGGGATTTTTATAGGGAAGCCGAGAAACGAGGGAGATTTTAAATTTTTGAAATTTTGAAGTGGAGGGGAGGAATCATTCCTCTTTTCTTTCTTGATCGTACGGTGGAGAGAGGTTGTGACATGGATTACGATCCGCGTGAAATGGAACTGACCAATAGAATTTGTTTCTTTAGGCGCTAAATATAGTTACTTTCACGCCTGTTTTACGAAATTTTGGAGGGTTTTAGAGTTTTGGATCTTTGAAAATTTTGAAAACAGTATATTGCCGTATTTAAAAAAAAAACGGTTGTTGTTTTGAAAAATTTGAAGCCTAAAGTCTACTAAGTTAGTAGGCTTTGAAGATAATTGAAATGCAATGAAAGCTTATTCGCATTTGACTCCCAAAGGTCTAACTTTTACAACAAGGCATTGCGAATAAACGCCCAGGTTGAGTTGGATTCGGTTTAGGTCCATGACAAATAATAAAAATTTTTTAGTATGCTCAAATTAACCATTTGAAAATTCGAACTTGACTTTTAATTTAAGTTTGTTTTCATTTTTATACTATAAGTCTAAAGCTGGTTCAACCTACTGGAATCTAATGTTATTTATTTTTTATATTTTAATTATTTATCCATTTGTTTTTTATTATTTTATATTTCAATTTTCATATTAAATATTTACAATCATATTTATTAATTAATAATGTTTTTTTATATATAATTATATTATACTTAATAAATATATAAAAAATTAATATTAATATTCTAGTCGAGCTAAGTGCGGTCTTTCAAAGGTAAGCCCGGGCCAAAACCGAGCCTAAAAATTTTGCCCAAGCTCGATAATTGCATTAGATATTTTTGTCCAAACCTGACTAAATATCGGGCTTGGACGAGTAACTTGACCCTTGAGCAAGTCTAATTGCGAATTTTTCTTTGAATGTTAGGTTTTTTTTTATTGAAAATTCTTAATTTCATAGTCAAATTTTTAAAAAGATGATTACAAAGAGAATTATAAATAACCAAACAACAACCAATTCAATCAAAATTAGTAAATCTTCGTGGAAAGGCCACTCTCTTGCAGGCAATTCGTGTTTATAATTCGTTTTTATGTCATCTAAAGTTGTATTCATATCGTGTAAAACATGAAAATTTTGTGTCAAAATTTGTGTTGATACGGAAAACATAAAACTTATTTTTAGCTTTTACAATATTCATCAATTCAATCAAAATTAGTAAATCTTCGTGGAAAGGCCACTCTCTTGCAGGCAATTCGTGTTTATAATTCGTTTTTGTGTCATCTAAAGTTGTATTCATATCGTGTAAAACATGAAAATTTTGTGTCAAAATTTGTGTTGATACAGAAAACATAAAACTTATTTTTAGCTTTTACAATATTCATATACAATTTTTACTAAATTTTAGCTCGTGTCACATTCGTATATTATATCATATCATTTTCATATTGTGTAATTCTGTCGTGCCTAGGATTGTCAGGTTCACTTGCATCTACATTAAGTGTCCTTGTAAAATAGAAGTATCATGAAGTCGTTCATAGCCTCCAATTATCTCGAAGATTAATTTTGTCAACACATCCACACAAAAATTACTTTCTCTAAATATAATTTACTTTATATTTATACATCAATTTGAATTTTTGTTTTTTTTTTTTTTTAACTTTTCAAATTTTTCATCCGATCCTATTGAAGTTTTCAAATCCAAATCTGCTGTTAATTCGATTCTCCTTTTTGTTAGTGTTCTCCTAGTTAGACTTTTTATTTATTTTTATAGTATAATTATTTTCTTTTTTTATTTTTCAAAAAATGCATAAATAAAAGGAAATATAGACATTAAAAGGAAAAGAATGGTTTTAAACCTAAAACGAATTTAAGGCCCAATAGTCCACTAAAATTCAAGCCCAACGTGTAATAGCACGTCAACAATATTCAATCCAAACAAAATATTTAGACCCAATTTTATAGGCATTCTTAGGACCTGTGTGATATAAGCAGTTTTTATTGCTCATATGTACTAAAAATAATATTTTGACCTAATAGATTATTTTTTCAATGAAAGAAAAATAAGATCTAAAAAATTTATAATCGAGAGAGATCAGATAAATATCTTGTCTACATGTCTCATTAGGAATTTATATAAAAAATATATATATTATTAATTATTAAATAAATATATGTCAATTTTTAGTTCTATTTATAAAATTTAAAAGAAATTAACTTATAAAAAGATCATCTTAAAATGTGAATTTTTAGGTACTACTAGAATTGTGCTATCACATATTATTTGAAGGCATGTGAATAGTTGACTTAAAAAATATATAATAAAAATTAAATATTACCTTGAAATAATATAAAAAAGAAAACAAACAAATTATCTTGATAAAAAATAATTTTATTTTTAATTTAAAGGATATGAAACTAACTTTTAAAGCCAATTTTTAATTAAAATCAAAATTTTCGAAGAAACTATAACAAAAAAATCAAAGAAAAAGAAATAAAAATTTTGGTAAAATATTCATACAAAAAAGTGATAAAATAATTTTTTTTAATTAATTTTAGGAAAGAAATGATTTATTAAATATTTGAGAGTATTGAACATGTCTTTTAAAAGTGATTATGTGTCAGATTTTTATTGATACCTAAAATCTTGTTTTTTAAGATATAGACTATAAATACTAATCCTCTTTAAAAGCCATTTTTTAATATATATATATATACACATATTATTTGATTTGATTTTTTTTTCCATTTTGAGGGAAGGGGTTCAACCTACTTTTTTAAGTATTTTTTTTTAGTCAAAGCAGATTAAATTTTCAACCTTAAATTTTGAAAATCACTAAACATGGAACATTTAAACTGAAGGCACCGTTGTTGTTTTCAACCTTAAATTTTGAAAATCACTCGCTTAACAGGTACAGTTAATAAGGATTTTGGCTTGAATTTCTACGCCTCTATGGTTGTGGTGGAATCCAAATTCACTTTAAGAATTAATTTAGATGATGGTGAGATTGATTGTAATGAAATTAAAAATAATTTTAAAGATAAAATGATAGTAAAACGGCAATATTTTTGGATGTAATCGCAATAATTACGGTGATGTGATGATGTGAATGTAGTAAAACAATCATCATTAGAAACATTATATTAAAAAAAAAAAAACAAAGTGACAAGAAAAGAAATCAATATGAATGTGCGATACCTTAAAAATACTCATAATGCCGCTCTAAAGAGGTAAATGTGAAAATGCAATCCCGTTTGTCTGTTGTGACGGCTCAGAAAGATAAGATTGTCCGAAGACTGAACAAAATTCAGGTCTGATGGACTTTAATTAGGCCCACTAAAATCTTTTTCAGGTTCATAAAAATATTTTTATTTTCTATTTTCTGAAATTTGAAAAATGTGTTTGGTACAGGAAAATAGAAATTCGTTTTAGAAAATGAAAAATATGAAAATGCGTTTGGTATTTATATTTTCAAAACAAAAAAATATAAAAAATAACTAAAAAATTAAATTAAAGTAAGTTACAACTTTTAACAAAAAAAAAGTAAAATGCAACTAAATAATAAAAATAAATTTTAAAATGAAATAAACACAAGAATTCAAATTATTAAAATGTATTTTAGTATAAAAAAAACTAACAACAACCTCTAAGACAATTGCTATGGTTTTTGATATCTCAATTTTACGTAAATGTAATACTTTATCAAAAATGTGGCAAATGGCATTTTGTGCAACTAACTTTACCTATTCCACCATTTCACAATTACTATATATATAGGGACTGTCTCTAATTTACTGTCTCCTTAATAAATTAAAATGGAAAAGTCTCAATGTCGATTTATAAATAATTTATTGTCTATGAAAATTTTTAATTTTTTTTCTCTACAAATTCAATCAACTATATATTATTACAATTCAAATTTTTTCGACAAACCTATAAGAAAATGCTATAAACATAAAATAACATAAATAACATGTTTGATCATATATAATTTATAATAAAGCAAACAAAAAATGAATCAGCAAAGGTAGAAAAAAAAAGAACCTATTTGATGAATGATGGTGGCCGACAAAAGAGTAGAAATTAGGGATGTGAGTATGGACGACTTAAAAAAAAATAAAAAGAACCATTTTTATATCAACCTAAACTAAAAAGAATAGAAAAGATAATTTTGTTTTCATAGTAGTTTGAACCTAGGACTTAGTGTACTTTAATATATATATTTTTTAAAAATAAGGAGACTCGCATTTTCCACTTTTCCATTTTTCTAAGTTGTTTTCTTTGAAATCACTGAAAACATGTTTTTTTTGTTTTTTAAATTTGCTCCATTTTCATTTTCCAAAAATTTGTGTTCCATTTTTTCAACCAAACATATTTTCTCTTGTGTTTTCTATTTTCTATGAAAATGAAAATAAAAAAGAGCTATATTTTCATGAATCAAACGCACAACAAAAAACTTATCCTTTATTGAATAGCTTCAAAAATAAGAAAAAAAAATCATATCGGATCGAAAAAAAACTTTTCCTGCAGTCTTTTAATATTTTTTAATTCAATTTAAATTTGATTTGATTTATGAATATGTTTAATTAGCTTTTAATATTAGAATTTTATTTTTTTTCACAAGAAATACATGTATATATATATATATATATATATATATATATATATATATATATACATGTATATATATATATGGATCAAACTTTATTTTTTTCCCATGATGCGTCAAATACTGTAAACATTTTATCAGACCAAATTAACCATAAAGGAGGAAAAACGAAAAGTTCACATCGACATTTGATTTGATTTCACATTATGTTGTTTATTGTTTGATAATTATAACATTTGAATTAATTAAATTGTCAACTTTGTCTTGTCCTAATTTTTTCTTATGAATTAGGTCTAATTTCTTACCTCTTGGTCAGCTGTTTCACTGATGGTTTATCATTAATTGTTTATGGTTTATGTTTTAGAATTTAGACAACATTCAGAGAACCATATGGATAGATTTTAGTTGACCAAGTGGGGGTGAACCGTCTAATTCATTAACGTCTGACTATGATCGAACTGCTCAACTTGTCTCTTGCTTGCTGGCTCGTACACAAATTTATTGGTGAATTAACTTGATGCCCACTGCATGAGTTATTGCATGCTCAAGTGGATTTGGAGTGAATTAATGGCTTCTGGCGTGCATCCAATCCAAAGTATAGCTGTGAAGACGACAGATTGCATTGCACCAGCAACTTGTGGCTAGGTTATCAGAATTAATGGCTGCTCACCAACATTTGAGGGGGATTAACATCAATTTGGTCGATGATCCAGCAGCTAGCTAGCCTCCGTTGCAGATCCTTTGTCATCATCGATCACCAATAAATAAGTCCCATTACTTGATTATATTTCAGTGTTAGTTCCTTAGCGTCAATTAGGGACTGAGGGGGTACTTAATTTGATGGATTTGTTTGTTTACTTCCTTCTCTACGTCTTTCTTTAAGCCAAGAAAAGAAGAATTCTCCGCTGTCTTAGTAGCCTTTGACAAGATAGAAAGTTATTGACTGTTGAGTAAGGATGTAAACAAGTCAAATTACTTGTGAGCCATTTGAACTCAATTTGGTGATTACTTAAATTTAATTCATTTGTTTTTTACTTGAGCTCGAGCTTGAACTACTAGAGTAATGAGTCGAACCGAATTCGAGCATTTTAATACTCGGTTTAAGAGCATTATCAAGCTTTTTTAAATATATATTTTTAATATTTTATTATTAATTTATCATTTTACCTTCGTAATAAATAGTTAAAAATTAATAGATCGAGTCTATCGAGTCGAGCTTGAGCTTCAAAAATTAAGCTCAATCAAGCTCAAGTGGAGTTTTGAGTCTCGAGTTTTCAAATCAAATCGAGCTTGAGTCTGGTACTAGATCGTCTCAACTCGGCTCGATTACAATCCTATTGTTGAGCAGGTCTAATTTTGAATATATATATATATATATATGAAAATATAAACTTTATGAAAAAATTAATTTTCATTTATTTATTTTTTTCTCACTTTGAGAAGAGAGAAATTACACTAATAAATTTTATTACAAATATAATATAAAAGGAGTTCAAGTTACATTAATATAAAACAAATTGTTTTACATTATTTTTATAATTTCGAGTAAAAGTAATACTTTTACAGTAAACTTATTAAAATTAACAACATACTCGTATTCCTTATGTATGTAGAATTTCCAATTAATCCAATATTCTTATCATTTGATCAAGATGAATAATTTTTTCAATATATATACTAACAATTAAAATTTTATTATTATCGAATAAATAGTCAGCTATTTTCAATTTACTTAAAATTTGATATACGTATAAGAACTGTTGGGAAGACTTAACCGTTTACTATTCTCGGTCCCTACAGGATTAATCTCAGATTATAAAATAGATGAGTATACCTGTAGTTACACCAAAATAATTTATATATGCTAAAAAAACTTTGGATAATATTTTTCTTAGTATTAATTAAAGATATTTTACTAATAATATCTAATATAATAATATCAACAAAATTTATTTAAATAAAATTCTACTATACATAAACTTAAAATTAAAAATTTAATATCTAAAAATTTAAAACAAAAAAAACTATAGTTTTGCAACGTATTGAAAATAAAAAAAAATTAAACTGAAACTAAAAAGTTATTCATAAACTTAAAAGTATTGTTTCTTACCTTTTATTGTCAGAAATAATTGAAAAAATATTATTATTTTTTCAATTCCTTTCGAATAAGGTTACGCAATCTATTACCTCTTTTAAAATACCCTTAATCAATCTTTTGAGTTTAGAGATAGCCATGAACAATTCAATTTTTTATTTAGTTAATGAAACTTACTAGGAGCATAAGGGTTTTATATAGAATGGAAAAGAGTGGTTGTTGCGCAAGACATGATTTGGAAAAGAATGTGAAGATTGGAGTTATCTCCTCGAGTTAAGTTTTTTTTTGTGGATAGTATTACATGAACGGCTACTGACGCGTGAACATTGCATGAGAAGAAACATTGTAGATGAAGATAAGTGCCCTAGATGTTCTACGGAGGCTGAGGATATTCTCTATGTGCTAAGAGATTGTGCCTCTTCACGCCAAGTCTGGCTCATTTGGAAACAGGATAGTGACTCTGTTTTGGCAGGAAATTAACATTAGAAAATGGTTATTTGATAACCTTTCTTCTATCGATGCTGTGGATGGAATTGATGTGGGTTGGCCTGTATTATATATTTAGTTACACCTGCTGGTTCTTATGGAATTGGAGAAATAAGGGAATTTTTGATGAAGATTTTATCTGGCCAACTGATCCCGCTGCAATTATTACTAAATTTATCAAGGATTTCAAATCTTATAGTGGCAGAACTAATTAGGTTTTGCTGAAGAAGGAGATCTATGTTACATGGACAGCCCCTCCTCAAGGTTTTATTAAAGTAATTGTTGATGCAGCTGCCTTCTCTAGTCCTGGACTTTCGGCGGTAGGAGGTGTCTTGAGGGATCATGATGGAATCTGGCTTGCTGGTTTTGTCAGAAGATTAGGTTGGGGAACGATACTAAGGGCAGAATTATTTGCTATTTATACTGGCCTTTCGGTTGCATGGGATCTTGGTTTTCGATGTGTGATTGTTGAGTCTTATTCCTTAAGTGCAGTGAGGAAGCTAAATGCACTGGTTACCAGCAGAGATCCACTTACGGGTATTATACAAGCTTGGAGGGAACTCTTGAACAGAGCTTGGGAAGTCTCCATTGTCCACGTTTACATAGAAGCAAATATGAGTGCTGATTACATGGCTAATCTTGCTCATGTTAGCAGGATTGATGCACTGCTTGTCCGTCATCCTCCCCAGGGAATTTCTACCTTACTTTTTAAGGACGGTAATGGAATTAGTTGTAATAGACTAATCTTTGTTTAATAAAATAAGAAAGTTTTGCACCCAAAAGAAAAGAGTGGTTGTTGCATTGTGCTTGTAATAAATGTTGGTTTACTTGTTAAAGTCACTCATAAATACTTTTATGCAATTACTAAGAAAAAAAGTCTAAAATTATTATCTTTTTTATTAGTATGTTACTATAAATTCATTTACTCAATTACTCTTAGAGATTCGTCATTCTAAATATATAAATAACATTAAAATATATGAATGTAAACATAAAGTTATAATTATTTAACTTAAATTTAACAATTAACAAATAAATGTGTAAATTTGAATGTAGTATATTGTTATTTGTAAAATCTAAGATGTTCTCAAAAGTTTGATCACGTGTTCAAGGAGTCAATGTCAGTGTGTCTAAGAATAATTGGCTGGTGCTTGGAAAAAAAATCCAGTAGTTTTATGGGAAGTGCTACATGCGCATATGCGCATTATTTTTTAATTTAATCTTTACATATTAACATTTGTTTATGAATAACAAAATCCTTTTGTATTGAGAAGAGAAAAAAATACAAGTGTTATGATTCTAATTTTAAATTTATAAAATTTTTATAATATAAAAATAAAAAGCCATTATATATAATTTTTCTTTATTTTACTCAAATTATAATATATTTTTTATAGTTAAGAGTTGATTCCATTGGTAGAAGATATTATATTTGTAAAAAATATTAAGAAAATAAAGTTTTAAATGCACATGAAAGACTAATGTGTCTAATTTTAAAAAAATTGTTTTTTATAAATTCATAAAATACTCTGACATGTTACCAAAATTATACTTTCCAATTGTATCTAAAAAGCAAAAAAAGAAAAAAAACCATTAAATAGATATCAAACCGACCAAAATTGTCACAAGGTCATAACCACATCGTCACAATAAATTTTCACCGATCATTTCCCTTCTTCTTTGAGTTTCCTTCTTTTCCTTTTCTCTTGTTCTCCAATGGGGCGGATAACAATTCTTAGAGACTTCATCGGAATCATCAAAGACAAAGCTTCTCAAAGCAAAGCAGCCTTGATTTCAAATCCCAAAACCCTATCCCTCCACCTAGCCTTACTAAGAGCCACAACCCATGACCCCTTCACCCCACCCGATCCAAGGCACTTGGACGCTCTACTTTCCTTCGGTCATGGCTCACGCGCCACCGCCTCCACCGCCATCGAGGCCCTCATGGACCGCCTCCAGACCACCCGTGATGCCTCCGTTGCCATCAAGTGTCTCATCACAGTTCATCACATCATCAAACGCGGCAGCTTTATTATTCAAGATCAGCTTTCTGTTTACCCTTCCTCCGGTGGCAGAAACTACCTTAAACTATCGAATTTCAGAGATAGTACGACTCCGTTAACCTGGGAACTTTCCTCTTGGGTTAGATGGTATGTTTTTGTCTTTTTTTTTCTATAAAATTTAAATATGTGGTTTTGAACTTTTAATATCAAATTTATGACAAATATTCAAAACAAAAATTGCAGGTATGCTTTATATCTTGAAAATCTGTTGTCAACTTCAAGGGTTTTGGGGTTCTTTCTATGTTCAACTTCAAGCAGCGTACATAAAGATAAAGAAGATGAGAAAGTGTCATCACTTATAAACAGTCAATTGCTCAAAGATTTCAACTCTTTGGTGAATTTGCTCGAACAGATTTCTAAAAGGCCCAATTCTTTACACGCTAATGGCAACATACTGGTGGATGAGGTTCTAGGATTGGTGGGTGAGGACTATTTGTCATCAATCAACGAGGTTTCAATCCGAGTCAGTGAGTTCAGGGAGAGACTGAGCTGTTTGAGCTTTGTTGACTCGGTCGAGTTCCAGTGTGCTTTGAAGAGACTGGAAGATTGTAAAGAGAGATTGCTAGCACTTTCGCAAAGGAAGAAAGTGTTGATTGAGACTCTTTGGGGTTCAATAATTGCAATAGAGGATCAGGTTGGGAACAGTAACTACAGAGAAGAACGAAGGTTGCTGACTATGGGGAGCAGGAAGAAGGTTAGCGAGTCAGCTCGGTTTGGGAAGGAAGTTCCGAAGCTCGGTGACTCAGTTAAGTTCTCATCTGGAAGGTCTTTAAGCTTCGATTTAAATTTTCTTTTCCAAGCGATGAGTCGGATGAATCATGTGCCTGATGCCCTGGTGAGGATTGTTAATTCTACAGTATAAACCAATTTGAGACTGTATATGCGCTTGAATGATGCTTTCTCTTTCATACAATTTTAATAAATGTTAAATATGCTCAAGATATAATATCAAAAAAATATATATGCTCAAGATATATTATTTTTTTTATTTAAAAAATTCCATGTAATCACTTAATCAAATGTTCAAATGAGTTTTTATTAAGATTTTAATCTATATTGATTATTGCTACGACTAATACTACTAGTTATTATTGAGGAAAAACGTATTTGTTGATTTTTTTCTAATCTCTTTTAAAGGGATATAACAATCGTCCGTCAAATTTTGATCATTAATGTCAGGAATATTATTTTGAAATCAATTCTGACATTCAAATGCAGAAGTGTGTTCGGTTAATTTCACTATCAAAGAGTCACTTTGTCATATATGACCAAGTCTTTTAATTAACAATAAAATGAGTGGGCCCTTGATTCCTTGTTAAAGTAACTCTCTTGATTCCCATGTAAATGTTTTTCAACAGAACCAACATCCGAAGCCATTCGATTTCCTCTTACATAAAAATGCCTACGGCTAAAATAATTAACCTTTTTTTTAATCCATTTTGTTTTTTTTGTTCAAATAATTTTTTTTTAGATTATATTTGTAAGTATAATTTATAATCAATCCTCAAAAGTATAATTTTATAGATAAAATTTGTGATCTCAATCGTAAAAGTCTTGAACTTGACATTCAAATTGCCACCATTATTAATTATCAAATAATTATTTTAACTTATAAGGCATGTTTAATTATTATATTAGGTATAAAATGTTAATGGACAAACTAAATAAACTTAGAAAACTAATCATAAAATTAGATTAAATTAACATGGAATGATTTTTTTTTTGTGAAAAAAAAAAGGATTTTGATCTAGGTCACGTATTAATCAGTTAAACAAAATGTTCAAGTGAACGAGATTTAAAAATTTTACTTGATAAGAAATAGATGAAATCGAAAATTTTGTTAATATAATGATTAAGTTTCATAATTTTTTTTTATGTTGTAATTTAATTATTAGATTAATAAATTTTTTTAAAACAAAACGTTTTAAAAAGTTACGACTATAACAAACATAATTTGGGGTCAACTTTTCTTCCGTCACGTATTGCTGCATTGAACAAAAAGAAGTGGCAATGGCATTTAATTTCCTCGTGTAAATAAGCCACTCTGATTGGGTTCCCTTTTGGACTAACATTTAGGCATGGGAATATACATGGTATGGGATCCCACTTTTTCAATCATACTAACAATTAAGCTAAATTATAAAAAGGCAAAAAGGAAAAACAATGGCCCACTTAACCAATAACGAAGCCATTTGAACGTTACATTACAAAATGACGTTGCCAATTTATCTTGTGTAATGTGCCGAAATTCACAAACCTTATTTCTGAAAAGCAGAATACAAAAACTTTTTGACATTTTCAATTTGGATGGATTCATTCCCATTTTCAAAAAGCAGAATCATAAAAGGGCATTTGGATGTATACTTGATTTGAGGAAGTTTATTTGACTCATTCAAAGGAAAATAAAATAAAATAATGTTTGCAAATTATTTTAAACCGGCCGTTACTAATTATTTCTTTCCTTGGTAATTGGAGGTGGAGATTGTATTTTATTTCATGTCACAATTTTTTTTGGAACTTGATCAAAAAATTATTGGCATCCGATACTAATTTCAAATATTAAAGAAAAAAGCTTAAACACATTAATAGAAGAACTATCTGTAATTTGGTAGTAATACTTTGACTAGAGAAATTGCAGGAATTAACTAGCAATTTGAATTAAAAAAAAAAAAGAGCAGGGATAGAAAAGGTTTCATAGCCCTGCTTTTCTTAATTTTTGCTGGAAATCCAATGGAAATGTTGAGTGAGTGAGGGAAAATGTTCAATCTCTTAACCGATGAAGCCATTGCCATTGTTTAATGATCTGCAGTCGTTAAGAAAAAAAGAAAAAGAAGGCAGTGCAGCAGAAAGGTTTCACAGCTTTTCATGGAAAAAAATAAATGAACGGAAAGGTCCCACCGAGATTTGAACTCGGGTTACTGGATTCAGAGTCCAATGTCCTGACCACTAGACCATGGGACCAACTTTGCTTCTGTTCGCATATTTAAAAGAAAGATTGATGATAGTGTGATAAAAAATCTTCCCACCAGCTTATGAAATATTTAATTAGGCCCTATATCTGGTGATGCTATTGCTCGGCTTGGTCCTATGGGAAATTTCAGAACTCGTGCTCCTGCCCATGCTTAGAAATTGATTTCTGTTTCTAGCTGATTTAAATTCGGCTCACTTCTTTACAAGCATTGCTGCAGCTCTCACTGTTTGGAAATTTTACAGCCCAAGCTCAAGTCAAGGTTGGGGTCCTAATCCTATCCCTGGTATTATACCGAAGGAAAAAAAATTAAAAAAACTGCTCCCTTGCATTTAAGCAGTAATTTTAAACACACATAAGTGACACGATAAAAAAACGACACAAAAATACACATAGATTTTGAAAAGACATGTTTCGTATTTAATTGTATCGTTACAAATTTTGACATGGCACTGTTGTGTTTATTTGTGTATGACACAACACATTTAAATAAGTTGTATCATACGAATATGCATTTACCATGTATAAAATACGATAAAAACATTAAATTAAAGTTTGTCACATGAAACACATTTAACATGTACAACACAATTTAATATATTATTGAATTTTTACTATTATTTTAATTTTTTAATTTATTATATTTATTTTAAAATTTAAATAACAATAAATTTTTAGTTGGATTAGTCCTATTAATCGTGTTAGTTTTGTCTAGTTGTGTAAAATTGTACCATGTTGTGTCATATGGATAACACACATATTATTTTTATTGTGTTGCATGTAAAGTGTATAATAAACATATTGTGTACGTGTTTAAAATTTAAACACATTTTATGATTTATAGAGTGTCTTATAACGTGTATAACACAAAACACAGTATGATACACAGTCGTGCACTACTTGAATTTCAAAACTTGCTACTCTTACGCTGCATAGCTATATTCTCGTGAATATTACAATTCGAGGAATCATTTTTGTGTTTCAGAACTTTAGGTTTGGACAGGTGAATAGAAACACAGGACACCATGGTTTACACTTCCTCAACAGTTAAGCAATTTCATTAGAAAATGAAAGAGAATCACAGAGATGGTTGTACCAGTAGCAAAAGAAAGAGAACAACAACAAGGGACTTCAATGTTAAATTGCAAATAAAAATCTAGTAGGCCATTGTCACTTGTAAGAAGGCTAAGGCCATTCCGGTCGCTTTAAAATAAGGCAACCTTTTCTGTCATACAAGACAAGATCCTTGTCTTCCAACAACATTAATGCATGAGCTTCTAATTACTTTGTCTCCGACCACTTCTTTATGTGCATGCCTGCTTTCTCAGCCTGAATATCCCAAGAAACAAAGACTCAGATGTCTTGAAATTGGAGAGAATCAAGATAAGTAAATATGGTAACTTAAGAGACACCATAAAAGAAATCTCCTACCTCCTTGTCCCAATCACACCGCGTGGTAATAATGGCCAGAATCACAGTCTGAACTGCTGTCCCACCAAAGATCATTCCAGCCCAAATTCCCTACAAACATTGCATTCCACTCTAGATGTAAAAAACAATATCCATTATATATATCCATAATAGGATGCCTATAGTGAAAAGGATCCTCAAGCCATAGTAGGATACTTTCCAGTAGTGCTGAAATTGTCCGATGTAAGCCTATTTGACTGGTTTCATAGTCATTTAAAAAGGCTCTATTAACAGGTCATGGTAAATATAGTGCTTACCATAACTCCTAGGTGGAAGCCCCATCCCATCAAGAATCCTAGAGGAACCCCAATCAGATAGTAGCAACCCAAGTTTATGTAAGCCACATAGGATTGCCAGCCAGATCCCACTGCCACCCCTACATATATAAAAAACCAAGATTAATGTATACATTTCTTAATCCTTCATAATTAGTTATAATGAACTTACATATGAAGAAGATAAGAAACGATGGAGCAGTTTACCAGATAGAATAGGCTGAACACTATTGAGCAGAATGGTGAAGGCTAAGAGAAGTGAGAGCTTGCTTACTGCTTTCAACACTGGTTCACTTGTGGAAAATATAAGAGCAAACTTATCATGAAAGATTATAATTAATATCCAGAAGAAGATGCCAATTATAACAGAAGTCACCACCGAAACTGTTGTTGCAAACTTGGCTCCCTTCCCATTCCCAGCTCCAAGCTCATTTGCCACTCTCACTCTGCAAAGGTATCAAAGCTTACCAACTGAAATGACGACGACATTGACTTGGATTAATTCTATGGTCATTAATGTTTTGCAATTGATAATCTACTTTAGTTCAATTTCTTGGTCATCACTCTTCTTTCTTTTCTTTTCAAGATGACATTGTCTTTAAATCACCATCAACAGAATAATTTTCAACGTGGGATAGAAAATGTAAAGCATTGAAAAACAAGTGAACATGACTGAGTTGGCATTGGTGTGACAAGTTACATCAGCCACCAATCAAGACCATTCAAATACTAAAATCTTATTATACTAAAATAAAATACTTTGGTGGAAACAAAAAAGAAAAATTCCGTTCTGGCTGTTTCTCATCGACACAGGCAAGTTTGTTCTGTTTATGATGACACCCTTTACAATTAAATGACCAAAAAAGACAAAATTTCTTCTATCACAATAATCAAATTTATGAAAGTTCAAAGGGAGGAAACATACTTTTACTTTCACAATAGCATAATGATTTTGTTCAAAACTAAACTTGAAATTATGTATCATAAATATAATCATTGATAAATCCAGTTCGTCTTCTTTTTATTTTGTCAAATTCCCTTTTTGTAAGGGATAAACAAAATTTTATGCCAGAAAATACAGACTTGAATCGTGACAACTCATGACTCACTCGTTTAGAAATGGTGTCAATTTATCACAGTATTTAATCAAACGAGGGATACCATAAGTGAAGGAAAACGAAACTACTGGAAAATGTTGATGATCATTCACAATCATTCAGCCAGAGATTGACAACCAATATGATAGCTTGACCATACAATGTATGGTATGGCATATCTATTACTTCATATTGCCCGTACATTATCCTATGGCTAAGCATTTGATTGTAACTGCAACGAAATGGCTAGGGTTGGCTCCACCACAACTTGGTCATTAACTTTTTTAGACAAAAAAAAAATACAGGGAAAATGCTGGCCACAGGAAAAATGAGAGGTCTTACCCGGTTCCAGCAAAGAATGCAAAAGGAATCATCATTTCCCATCCATTAATTGTCATGCTGCCAAAATAGACCAACGACAAGAGTCCACAAATTAAACAATCAGCACACAAATTAAAAAATCATTATAAAGAGGTCCTTCACATCCTGAGGACTACTTTCTTGCTCCCATGAAAATGAAAGAATTGTTATTATTTGTCAAAATAATCATAGATGTTCAAGACTCATACCATATGGACAAAGCATCTACGGCGATCTTAGCGTTTTTCAGATTTCCGGTCATCAAAATTAATATTTTATAGTACCAGTTTTCCAAGCTGTAGATTTTAAAATGTACAAGGAATCGTTAGATTCATAAACAAAAGGAAATAAAACAAATAAACAATCACATGATTCAAAGGAAAAGTACTAAAAAAGGAGTGGTACCAAAGCATGACCCCAGAAGCTGCAGAGAGTTTGATGAATTCCCACAGGCCACAAAATGCTTCCATGGAGAAGCCAGTCCAAGTAAGAGGGCAGCCACCGCAAACAGTATAGGCAAAGAGTCCGAAAACCAAAACCCACCAAGAAAAGTTCAAAGTAATCGCAGTCCCAACCACTCCAAGCTGAAGCCTACACACAAACAGCCAACTTACGAACACATGGACCAAGAGAGCCAGCAGGGAAACCCATGCAATCACCATGTTTTTCAGCTGACTCTGCAAGAATCTTTGTAGAGGAAACTGAAATGCAAAGCTGAAATGAAGTGGTATCATCCACAGAGAAACAATCCCTGATAGCTCTGCAACATCTATAGGCTGTCCAAATAGCTTCAGGACCGGGGAAGCAAAGAGATATAAAGGCAAAAGCAAAATACAACACAGGAAAAGAACAATCCATGAACGTTGCATGTATACTCCCAACATGTAGTACTTCTTTGCTCCAAAGGCTTGGCCACATAGTGTTTCAAGCGCACTAGCCATCCCCAGCTAATAAAAAGAGCCAAAAAGAACATTAGACAACTTTTCCTTTTAAGAAGCAAAATCTAGATGAGAGTAAGGAGATGTACCAGGAGGCCAAAGTCAAAACCGACGATGACATTGTTTGCAATGGAAATGGCAGCAAGCTCAAGATCACCAAGGTGGCCTGCGAAGGCTTGAGTGATGACCAGCATGGAGAAGGAGGCAAGGCGGCTAAAGATGGCAGGACCAACTATATGCCATAGCTTCTTTGATTCAATCCATACCCTTTTCGTAAGAGATTGATTTTGATCATCTTGTTCAGCTTTCAATAGTTCTGCTGAAGCTAAATGTTCAATCAAAGGAACCTTTGCTTCCTTCAACGCGCCGTTACTCGACATACTATCTGCTGGCTAGTAGTCTATCGACTCTATCCTTCTTGGGAGTTCTAAAAACTTATTAAGCATTTACCTGTGGCCCCTATGACGCATATATTTAACAGCTTGAGCTGTGGTCCTGTGGATCAATAAAACAAATTTTGAACAAAGAATGCCAAGCCACGTATAGTCCTAGAATTCAGGATTTCAGTTTTCTTTTTTTTTTTTGATGTAAGATTTCAGTTTTCTTTTGAGTATTACCAACAGGTTGCCAAGTTATTGATGTGTTCTTCGGGTAGGCACGCGGTCCCAAGTGGGGCTGAAATTAGCATCTTCTCAGCAGTGTGAGAAATAAACATGCATGAATAGCAATTAAAACAATCGCATTTTTATGTCATTGCTCACCGCATCATATTTTTGTCAGCTTATGACTCCCCAGCATGCCATGAATTTAGTCTAGATACAGCTAATAAATAAAATAACAAAGAACGGCATTCTTTTTGAAGTTAGTCATGCAATGACTTGGGCTAGATTGGGGTGGTGATGTTATTGGTTTCAGTAATAATAAAAAGAGAAAAATGAATATTAAATATATATCTTTTAATAAATAATAAAAAATTTTAAAGCTAAGGATGCAAGGATAATTTTCTTCCACCAAAATTTTGTCCTATTCATTAGATTCCATGCGTGCGGTGAAATTCAAATGCACCCTTGACCTAATAAAGAAATATTGAAGTTTGGTTTAATAGACAAATATATTCTTAGTCTTTTATAAAAAAAATACATCTAAACTCTTAACCCTTTCTTACGCAAAAATCAGTTTATAAATTTTATTTTCTATAAATAAACCTTAAACCTTTCAAAATCATGCAATTAAGTTCAAATTTGTTAAATGATACTTTGAATTGTACATGTGGCATGCACATAACAACCCACAATGCTATCCATGTTAGTTATAACATAGGATGTCCAAATAGCAATTAGTGTCATTTATAATTTAACAGATTTAAAACTTAATTATGTTATTTGAAAGATTAAAAGTTTATTTAAAAAATAAAACGTTGAGGGCCTATATTCTTTTGTGTGAAAGATTGAAGTTGTATTTAGATATTAAACCTTAAAGTTACTACAATATTAATCTTATCGTGAGGTTGAAATTTAAAATTGGAAATAAAAGAAACTTTTTACACAAACATTAAATCTTAGTAATCCATGAATAAGAAGATTGAAGTGTTAGAATTTTTCAATTAGTGGATTGCTATTAATTGATAGTTTTGAGTTTTAATAAAATAGGCTAATGATTTAGTCCTGGTATCAAAACATGCAAGTAAGTCCAAATAGTTAATTGTGATCAACAAGTGTAAGCCTTTGCGCATCTTATTGGATCAGTGTGGTGTGGTGATTGTGTAGGCCTAGAACTTAATACTCTTTGATGAGGAGATTGTTAGGTTTAACTACAAATATAAAGCTAGGTCCCCTTTTAATTTCTCAATGTATTAGTATCTGTCCATTGAAAGCCATCCTAAAGGAGAAGTAGAAGAGGAAGATCTGTCTAATCATAGTTTTAGTGATAATACTTCCGTTTTCGTTGATATCTGTTTCAAACAGATATGCATAATTAATTGTTTAATATCTCTTGTGTTTTAACTATTGTATAAGAAAATTATTTAATTGATCTTACATCTTTATTTTATTTGTAGGAAACACGAAACTCATAAATATGAAATCATCCAAGTTAAAAAAAATTTTTTTGCATTGAAAGCTTAAAGGCATGCACCTTTTGAAGTTGGCTAGAATCAATAATTGTCAAAATAATGAAGAATGGAAAACCAACAAAATAATGACGAATGGTGTGGGAAGGGCCAATAATTCTTAATTGGGGTTTATTTAGAATGCGTTCATTCCCATCCTTGTCAGCCAAATGATGTGCAGGGATTGGCAATAAATTCCTTATTAACGCCTGGAAACCAGAGCAATTCTTCTTCGTATGCATAGCCACACTCACCAAACCACACTTCCCAGATTTGCGGCCAAGGCAAAGTAGAGAAGGTTATTACAAATTGACAGCACAGACAAAAAACAAGCTGACAAGTTCGTTCTTTATTAACTATAGTAGCTTACAACCAGAGATACTCTCTTTTTCTATTCTACGCATAATCAGCAGATTAACTCAGAATTCTGTAGAATTCTCTTTAGCGCAGCCGAGGACTGGTTACTTGTGCCTAATTTCCCATATACTTTAATACCAGGTAAATATCTGTGAGTATTGATTGGCTAGTATATTATATGAATAGTGTCTTTTCGATGTTCATGAATTTTTAGAATTTTCAAGTGTGCATTGACAGTGTATAGAAACGATATACTAATTCATAAATGATTAATAACTATATTTTATCACGTTCACGTTCGTAGCTAATTTTTCATTAAAAATTATTTAAAGAAGTTGGTATTGTCATATTTTTCAAGTCTATGGTGAATCTAAATTAGTTAAATACTAGAGTTAATCTTACTCGGCCCCTTCGATGCCAAATAAACTATAAATAAGTCTTCGACTTAGTAAATGGGTACACTATAAATGGATATTTTATATTATCCGATCCGATTAAATAAAGTTAGGGTATTTAGTAATCGGGTTTAGATAATAATTTTACTACCTGTCTCAGGTTTGGATGGTAATCTTAAGGTATCTTACTATCCGAACCTGATTATAAATAATATTTTTTTAAATATTATTATATGCATTTTTATTTATAAATTAATTTTTAATATAATACTTAATTAAATGAACTCGTTAAGTATTTTAATTATGATTTTTAATATTAATTTATTATTATGAGTTAATTTAATGAATTTTTCCTAGTAATATACATTAAAATTGAATTTAATTTAAATTTAAAAGTTAAACTTTGACTTAATAAATCAATATTCAATCGGGTTTAGATAGTTAATAGGTATTTATTATATTAAATAGATAAAATTCGAATAATAAAAATTAAAATATTCAAATATTTAATCGAATTTAAATATTTTAATATATAACCGAATTTGAGTATTTCAAAATTAGTCGACACCCACCCGTTGACATCTCTTTCGACTTGAGCCCTTAACGTTATTGGCTCCTCTTTCTACACGTTGCAGCCTAGAATGTAATTATTTATTTATCTATCCATGGATGGAGCCCTATTTGGACCGACTGACACTCAAGTATTCACTAGTCCAAAAAAATATTATTAATTTGTCTTAAAAATAAAAAATTTTGTGTTATGAATAGTCATAAATAATGGATGTCCATTCATCCCTCATACTCTTCATAACTTCCCCTTCATTAAGTTTATAACTTTCCCTTCATTAAGTTTGTAACTATCCCTTCATTAAGTTTAACTTTCCCTTAATTAAGTAACTATTCAATTCCATCTTTATTCATGTATTTGTAAAACCTATAAATAGAGGCTCACCATCCATGTATTGAACACACTTGAAGAATAAGAGAAAATCTCTCTTCTTGCTCTCTCTCTCTTTGTGTTCTTTCTATAATTTTATAATACGTTATCAGCACGAGACTCTAAAAACCCGTGAGAGATTTGGAGAATAGGCCTCTACCGAGGATCTTCATCAACCAGACTTGAGATCCTGTCTCCTTTGTGCTAAAGGACATAGAGGTACGAGCCTATAGAACAGATCCTGTTCAAGTAAGGTCATTAATCAACCACAATTATCTTTTTTTTTACGGTAATGAAACTATTTTTATCTAGCTCTTCCGTAATTATCTATGCTTGTGCACGTTTTATTTGCTTACTCAAATCTGAGATTACAAGATTTAAAATCTGTAAGTGATATAACTCAGCTATGTTTAGAATTAGTTCTCAATTAAAGTTATGTGGAGAAAAGATCACTGATGAGGATATTTTAGAAAAAACATTCTCCACCTTTCATGCATCTAATATGCTCCTACAGCAGCAATATCGTGAAAAAGGTTTTAAAAAGTACTATGAACTGATTTCATGTCTCCTTGTGGCTGAGCAAAATAATGAGCTATTGATGATCATGAGGCTCGTCCAACTGGGTCTGCTCCATTCCCTGCAGTGAATGCAGCAACATATAATGGAAAAAACAGAGGTCATGCTAGTAGTCATAGCCGTGGACGTGGACGTGAACATAGTAATCATCGAGGTGGTCATTTCAAAAACACATATACCACCAGAAGTGGGAACATAATGATGGAAAAGATGAGACAAATTTTGTTTATGAAAATGATGATTTTGATTATGGTTATGTTGATGCCACTCATCTACATGATATTAGACTTTATTTTACACATGCTTCTTATTAATAGGATTCTAATTATTAAGTATTTGTCATGTTTAGATACTTCATTATGTTTTGGTTATTTATGAGTGTAACTGCTAATAATTACATAATCGTCGTAACTGCTACTTACTTAATTATATATTTAATTATATAACTGCCCATTTAATGAGCATAACCGCCTCACTTAAACACCTATATAAAAGTGCAAAGACACAGAAAATAGGTACGAGCACACTTTCACTCTCTTCCAATTTTGATATTCTTTCTTGAATACTCTATATATTTCTTATTTTCAATAAACAACATAGAT
This sequence comes from Heritiera littoralis, assembly GCA_031772115.1. Classification (NCBI taxonomy): domain Eukaryota; kingdom Viridiplantae; phylum Streptophyta; class Magnoliopsida; order Malvales; family Malvaceae; genus Heritiera; species Heritiera littoralis. The sequence continues at coordinate 382,088 of JAPDPK010000190.1, read as the reverse complement.
ACTCTCCTGGTTCGATTTGCGATGAGTAGTGGAGATATATGTCTTGCAGACAGTGCCACTACGCACACTATATTAAAGAATAAGAAATATTTTTCTTATTTGATAATGCAAGAGGCCAATGTTAGTACTATATCGAGTAGTACAAAATTGATAGAAGGCTCTAGAAGAGCTAACATATTCTTGTCTGGAGGAACAAAATTTGAAATTCATGAAGCTTTATACTCTCCCAAGTCTCAAAGAAATTTATTGAGTTTTAAGGATATTCGTCGAAATGGATATCATATTGAGACAACAAGTGAAGGAGAAATTGAGTACCTTCACATTACGAGTATAATCTTGGGTAATAAAATTGTATTAGAAAAATTACCGGCCTTTTCCTCCGGTTTGTACTACACAAGAATTAAAACAATTGAAACAAATGTGGTCATTAACCAAAAGCTTACAGATCACAATAACTTTGTTGTTTGGCATGACCTGTTAGGCCATCCTGGATCGATAATGATGCGAAAAATAGTTGAGAATTCATGTGGACATCCATTGAAGAGCCAGCAGATTCTTCAATCGAAAGATTTCCCATGTGCTGCTTGTTCTCAAGGCAAGTTAATTATTCGACTATCACCAGCTAAGATAGGGACTGAATCCCTTACTTTTCTGGAACGAATACGAGGTGATATATGTGGACCAATACATCCACCATGTGGACCTTTCAGATATTTTATGGTTTTAATTAATGCATCAACTAGGTGGTCACATGTATCTTTATTATCAACTCGCAACTTGGCGTTTGCGAGGTTACTTGCTCAATTAATTAGATTACGAACACATTTTCCAGATTATCCCATCAAGACAATTTGTCTTGACAATGCTGGTGAATTTACTTCCCAAACTTTCAATGATTATTGTATGTCTATTGGGATAAGTATTGAACATCCTGTAGCACATGTTCATACACAAAATGGCCTTGCAGAATCATTTATTAAGCGTCTTCAATTGATTGCAAGGCCATTACTAATGGAATCAAAACTCCCAATTTCTGCTTGGGGTCATGCTATTTTACATGCGGCAGCACTAATTCGCATCAGGCCAACAAGTTATCATAAGTCCTCCCCTTTACAATTGGTTTTTGGTCAGGAACCAAATATTTCCCATATAAGAATTTTCGGATGTGCTGTATATGTTCCAATTCCTCCACCACATCGTACTAAGATGGGTCCTCAAAGGAGGTTGGGAATATATGTTGGATATGAATCCCCATCTATAATTAAATATTTAGAACCATCAACAAGGGATTTATTTACAGCTAGATTTGCTGATTGTCATTTTGATGAATCAGTCTTCCCAACCTTAGGGGGAGAAAATAGGCAGCTGGAAAAAGAGATAAGTTGGAATGAATTATCATTTTCTCATCTTGATCATCGTACAAAACAATGCGAACTAGAAGTTCAAAAGATAATTCATTTACAAAGTTTAGCAAATCAATTGCCAGACGCATTTACTGACCCAAAGAGAGTGACAAAGTCACATATACCAGCTATTAATGCTCCAATTAAAATTGATGTCCCAGAAGGACAACCTTTTGTTGCCAATGAATCTAAAGCACGCCTGAAGCGTGGTAGACCAGTTGGTTCCAAAGATAAGAATCCTCGAAAAAGAAAGGGAGCAAAGATTCAAGATGGCCAGGTCGAGGAAATTGTAACTCCAGAAGAGTTTACAGAAGAGCCCTTAGACATGACTAAAATTACAATTTCAAAAGAAAGTCAGGTACCTGAAATTACTGAAAATGAAGAGATCTCGATAAATTATGTCATGTCAAGAAAAATATGGAACCGAAACAAAATCGACGTCGATGATGTTTTTGTATACAATGTAGCGCTAGATGTTATGGATGATGACGAGGATCTTGAACCAAAGTCTATTGAAGAATGTAAGCATAGACATGATTGGCCAAAATGGAAAGACGCAATTGAGGCAGAATTGAAATCTCTTAAAAAGAGAAATGTTTTTGGACCAGTAGTCCATACACCTGATGGTGTAAAACCAGTGGGGTATAAATGGGTCTTTGTGCGAAAACGAAATGAAAAAGGTGAAATTGTGAAGACATAAAGCATGTCTAGTTACACAAAGTTTTTCGCAAAGACCTGGTATTGATTAAGAAGAGACATACTCTCCTGTGGTGGATGTGACTACTTTTCGATTTTTAATCAGTCTGACAATAAAAGAGGGACTCGACTTGCGTCTAATGGATGTCGTTACAGCCTATTTGTATGGCCCACTTGATAATGACATTTATATGAAAATCCCAAAAGGATTTAAACTGCCAGAAGCATGTTGTTCTAGTTCTCGAGAACATTACTCAATCAAATTAAACAGATCTCTATATGGATTAAAATAATCTGGTCGCATGTGATATAACTGCCTCAGTGAATATTTGTTAAAAGAGGGATATAAGAATGATCCCGTTTGCCCATGCATTTTATAAAGAGATCTAGATTTGAGTTTGTTATTATAGCGGTATATGTTTGGAACTCTTGAAGAGATTTCAAAGGCAATAGAGTACTTGAAAAGAGAATTTGAGATGAAAGATCATGGAAAGGCAAAATTCTGTCTTCGGTTACAGATAGAACATTTAAAGGACGAGATTCTTGTGCATCAAACAACTTATATAGAAAAGGTGCTAAAACGATTTTATATGGACAAAGCACATCCGTTGAGCACCCCAATGGTTGTGAGGTCACTTGATGTAAATAAAGACCCGTTTCGACCTCGGGAAAATGATGAGGGAATTCTTGGTCTTGAAGTACCATACTTGAATGCAATTGGAGCACTAATGTATCTCGCCAGTCATACACGACCTGATATATCATTCTCTGTTAACTTATTAGCGAGATATAGCTCTTGTCCAACCCGAAGGCATTGGAATGGGATTAAACATGTACTTCGTTACCTACAAGGTACAAAGGATATGGGTTTGTATTTTTCTAACCTACCCAAAACAGATTTGATTGGTTTTGCAAATGCAGGGTACCTATCTGATCCTCATAATGCTCGATCACAAACTGGATATGTATTCACATGTGGTGGCACTGTCATTTCATGGCGTTCCATGAAACAAACTATAGTAGCCACATCTTCTAATCATGCTGAAATTTTGGCAATACATGAGGCTAGTCGTGAATGTGTATGGTTAAGGTCTGTAATTCAGCACATACGAGGAGCTTGTGGTTTATCTTCAAGAAAAGAGGCACCAACGGTCTTATATGAGGATAATGCAGCATGCATCGCCCAACTGAAGGAAGGATATATCAAAGGTGATAGAACAAAACATATTTCACCGAAGTTCTTTTTCACTCATGACCTTCAGAAGAATGGTGATATAAATGTTCAACAAATCCGTTCAAGTGAAAATTTGGCAGATTTATTAACAAAGGCACTTCCTACCACTACATTTGAGAAGTTAGTCCACAATGTTGGATTGCGTCGACTCAGAGATCACAAATGATATAATCATGAGGGGGAGTAAATACACGCTGTACTCTTTTTTCCTTAACCATGGTTTTGTCCCACTGGGTTTTCCTGGTAAGGTTTTTAATGAGGCAGCATCTCATGTGTATTTTGAAGAATAATGTACTCTTTTTCCTTCACTAGGTTTTTGTCCCACAGGGTTTTTCCTAGTAAGGTTTTAATGAGGCATATTCTTTAGTAATGGACATCCAAGGGGGAGTGTTATGAATAGTCATAAATAATGGATGTCCATTCATCCCTCATACTCTTCATAACTTCCCCTTCATTAAGTTTATAACTTTCCCTTCATTAGGTTTGTAACTATCCCTTCATTAAGTTTATAACTTTCCCTTAATTAAGTAACTATTCAATTCCATCTTTATTCATGTATTTGTAAAACCTATAAATAGAGGCTCACCATCCATGTATTGAACACACTTGAAGAATAAGAGAAAATCTCTCTTCTTGCTCTCTCTCTTTGTGTTCTTTCTATAATTTTATAATATTTTGCATCTTGTTAATTTTTTTTCAAAAAAAAATTTCAGTGCAAGTTTTGGTAATCAACTTTAAAATTATATTCTAGTCTTGACATTTTAAAGTAAAAAATTTAAATGGTTTTACAATTAAAACGGTTGAGACTAAAAATGACGGTGAATAGCTATTAGTTCATTTGTTATCGATGATTCTATTCATTTTTAGCAATAAATATTTTAAAAACTCATTAGCGTAATAAAATGAAAGATCAATGGTCGAATGATAGTCTATTGTATATAATTAAAAAATTATATTCAAAAGCATTGATAGCGAAATTCTGATTTAATGATTTCAAAATATAAAATCGCTTAAAAAATAAACCTAACAAATTTAACAATTATGATTGAATATATAATTTTTAATTTTTAATTTTTTTTAGAATTTAATATATTTAAACTAAGGCACCACTAAATGTAATTTTTGGCTTTGTCATTGTGTCTATATATATATATATATATATATATATATATATATATATATATATATATATATATATAGGCACCACTAAATGTAATTTTTGGCTTTGTCATTGTGTCTATATATATATATATATATATGGATTTATATTTGATGCATTGATGTATATTGTTCCTATATTCTTTTTTTTAAAAAGAATATTGCTTCTATATTCTATCATTCAACCATAGAGCACCATCTCATTAATGAAGAAAGTCTAAAAATATACAGATCCTTAAAAATAAATGAAAAAACTTTATTAATATTTATTTTTAAGGTTTTGCATATTTTTAAATTTTGCTCATGAATGAGGTGTATTCTGTGATTGACCGACCATATATCGGTATATAGATACTATATACTGTCAATGTATATAAAATATAAACATGCGTGCAAACACACTCACACACACTCTCTCGCTCTCTCTCTCTCTCTCTCTCTCTCTCTCTCTCTCTCTCTATATATATATATATATATGTATGAAGAGGATCTATTTATACTAGTGTAAAACAAATTGTTTTACACATTTTTTATAACTTAATATAAAATTAATATTTTTACAAACTAATCATCAAATTTAACTGGTATCTATCATTCACTTATACATGTGTAAAACTAAATTAGTTTTACATTATTTCATATCTTTTTATATTATTTATATATTTTTAACCTGCCGATTGAATTTTACACTCTGTTCACATAGATCGTGCACACTAAATTTTAAAGTTAACTGAAAGTATTTAATTATTTGTTTGTATTCTCGATCAAAATTATATGAATATCAAATCAATACAAAAACTGATGAACATGATAAATGTTAGTATTTTGTTAAATCTAATAGTTGGCTTACAAGAAAATATTAGTTCTACATAAAATTATAAAAAAATGGATCCCTCCTCTTTTTTTTTTCCTATATATATAATTAGAGATGAAAGTTGATTTGCGTTTGAATTCAACTAATTTTATAATATGTTACAATTTTTTTAATCATTTAACTATTGTTTTTGTCATTGAAACTATTTCTTTTCTTTCTTTTGAAAAATAAATAGTATAAGAAATTAAGATTTTTTTTTACTTCTTTGACTTTATAAAATTTTAAACGATCGAGTTAAATTAGATGCTAGGTTTTCACAGTTGCAGTTGTCTAATTGTCTTAGACTCGTAGAGAACACTTTAGGTCCAAAAAGAAAGAACCAACAGTCCAAAAAGAGTATTGGGCCATTATGTGCCCAACCAAGGTTACGAGAAACTTTTTGCAGGTTTACATCTCCTGGAACCCTCCATTAGCGAACTTCATCAAGCTAAATTATGATGGCTCATCCTTGGGAAACCCAGGGAAAGCAGGAGCTGGGGGTGTTTTCAAGGACCAGAATGGCAAGTGGCTTGGTGGTTTTGCTAGAAACCTAGGACACACAACTAGCACATGTGCAGAGTTGTGGGCCTTAAAAGATGGATTGAAGCTTGCAGTCCAAAGAGGTTTCCAAAACCTGATGGTGGAGATGGATTCTCAGATAGTTATCAGGTTTGTAACTAATAATGTTTCTAATTCTCACACTTACAGCCCCTTGTTTCTGGCTGTAGGCAATTGCTGAGACAACTGCGGGATGTTAGACTCGTTCACACCTTCCGGGAGGCTAATTCCTGTGCAGACGGACTTGCAAAGCTGGGGGATCAATCGAATCTCTTTTTGTTGTTTTTGATTCTCCACCAACCTATATTATGAACAATCTTTTGTTCATGCTCTGCGATGCAGCGCACCCAGAAAAGTGTGTTGTAAACAGAGTAAGTTTTAGTTTTAATTTACTTTTTCCACCAAAAAAAAAAGGGGCAAGCTGACTAGCGTCGCCTTGGGCGAAGGATGTGAAAGATTGTAGGTTACCTGGTTAAAGAAAAAAGGTCAAAGGTAGGCCGGAACATAAAAGCTGGTTGACAACGTTGGAGGCTTTCCTGAAAAATAATATTGTGATGATGCTTTGGGTTGACGAAGGAAAATTTGCGTGCAAAGCACTGGTCGGAGTGGCCATGATCTGTCAAAAAATTCTAAGAGAGTCAAGGTGAATAGGAGAAAAGATTTAAAAATTCATTTAGGTTCTCAACTCAATAAAATATCTGAAAAAGAAAGAAGAGAAGAAAAATTTTCAAAACTATGTTCAGAATTTTTTCTGTACAAATGCTTAACACCTTATATTTTTTTTGAATGTGTATGCGTGTTTATCACCTTGTATATTTTCTGAATGATGATAGTAAAGATTTGTCCGAATAACATATATGGTTGACGAAAATTAATGACGAAAATTATTATGAAATTTACAAGTTTGGTTCAATAGTATAAGATTTCATTAAATTTTTGAATGAAAATGATCTATAATGAAAAATTTCGTATTTGAATGAATTTTCACTAAATTAAATTTTATTGGATCAACATCAGTGACAAAGCACACGAAGAAATTAGTCTCATACTCATTCTGATATAGAGAAATTTTGTGATTTATAACATTAAAAATTTTGATTTCTAATTTTTGATGTTTGAAGTTTATAAAAGATGGTCGATTACTTCTTTTATCGTGTAACTCGTGCCCTTATTGAACTAAGCAAATTCAAAACAACAAATATATATGGCATGGAAAATATGGATAAGGGAGAACAAAAAAAAATATGGAAAAGGAAAGAGCAAATGACCAATGGAAATTTGGAAGAGTAAATCAGATATTGAAAAAAGAGAGAGTAAATATATTAAAGGTTTGGATATGATACATTGACATTGTATAATTTTTATACACTGTCAGTGTATTAGATGTTGACAATTTATCAGTTAACAAATTAAAAAATATTTCAAATCCTTAAAGTAAATATAAATAAAATTTTTTTACTTTACTTATAGACTTATTAATAAAGTATCAATTTTTGATGCACTGACAATATGTAAAAATTATATATTGTTAATGCATCATATATATATATATAAATTCATATATTAAAGACAAAAACATCACCTCAGTGGCCACTAGACTTGGTCATGGGCGGGCTTGGGCCGGGTTCGGTTCAGGCCCATGATAAGTAATAAGAATTGTAACTGATACCCAAGCTCGAGCCCCTTTTTGTGCCATAAGCCTGAGCCCTTCCAAATATAATTTTTTTATTTTTAAAAAATTTTAATTATTTAATTATTTATTTTTTATTATTTATTTCCTTTAAATTTTAATTTAATTTGTCAAAATTTATATGTCAATTTTCATATTAAATATTTATAATCATGTTTTATTAATCAATAATGTTTTTTTATATGTAAAAAATTATATTATGCTAAATAAATATATAAAAATAATATAATATATTTAATTCGGGTCGAGCCGGACCCGGACTTTGAAAGTCAAGTCCAAGGCCCGGCCCGATTTTTAAACAGGTCTAAAAATTTTGCCCAAGCCCATTTTTTCATCAAATATTTTTGTTCAAGCCCGACCAAATTTCAAACGGGCTTTCGAGTTTGGGCGAGTAGCTCGGTTCTTGAGCAGTTCTAGTGGCCACACACTTTTTTTTTTTTTTGTAAACTAGGGCCACACTCTTGAGCCCTGATCCTGATCACTTTATTGGCGGCTAGATTTGAAAGAATTAACATTAGAAAATAAATTAAAAAAGGGCGTACGGTACCTAACCTTGCTTTTAAATTTGATTGCCATTTTAGAATATGCAAGTAATTATTCAAGTTACTTCGATTTTGAATACTCATAATTTTTCAATCTTATTAATCCGCTTTGCGTAGTTATTTTTTTCTTCATAAGAGATATTAAAGAAAAAATTTTAAATATTGAATCTAATCATTTTTTAAAAATAACATTTGTTAGATCAAATTTTGATTGTTGATATTTTGTATTTGTTAATTCATTGTATTCGATACTTTTTTTATTAAAAGCACAAAAAAATATAAGATCTTAGTGAAATCATCTAGAATATTAATTAAGAAAACTAACTTTTTTTTTTGTAATTTAAATTTATGTATCAATCAATTAAATTAAATATTCAAATATAATAAAATCACATTTTAAGTCAATACTGATTTGTTAGAATCAAAATTTTCAAAGCAAATTAATTTTGAAAAAGTATTTTTAATAGACAATTTTCTCAAATCAAGTAATTTTTGAATCAAATCAAGTATGTAAACAATCTTACTAAAAAGGTAAACATTTCGTTCCTTGAGAAATGTTAAAGAAGACCAATAAAAATCAAATCAAGTATGTAAACAATCTTACTAAAAAGGTAAACATTTCGTTCCTTGAGAAATGTTAAAGAAGACCAATAAAATGGAAAAAATTTATCCATTTTTTATTACTAAAATACCAAAATGCCAACTTTACAGCTTTTAATTTTTCCTAATTTTATAACAAAAAAAAAATTTCCTAATTTTATTAAAGTAAGCGTTGAAGCAATGCACATGGCATGGCCACAAAAATTAGTAAAATGAAAACCACCACCCTCCTCCATTTAGTTTGTTTCCAGCTCAATTACTGCCAAATTCAAGGGTGCATTTGAAGAAAAAAAATCCATTCCCCTTTTAAATTAACAAATCATTTTGATTTTTTATAATTATGGATGAGATTGAATTTGTTTGGACTACAATCAAAATTTGTACAAAATGCCACAATTTATTTTTTATTGGAACCACAATTTATTTTTTAAAAATGTACATTACACTAAAAGTTATAATAATAATAATAATTATAATAATCAAATATTTACATCCATATAATTTGAACAATAAGAAAATCAATTAATTCAATTAATTAAACTAATAAATAATTAAATTTAAATTTATATTCGATAAGATTTGAATGTGAAATCCTTTTCCTTACAACCAAATCAAAGCTTCATTTTCTCGGCTATTCCATTAAGAGGTCGGTGGCATAAAAAATCTTCTTGCCTTGAGTAAACATTAAGCAGTTACTTGTTTCCCTAATACTAAAATATAAAATTTTGCTTACGAGAAAAGGACAAATACATTTGGATCTATGCTTATCTTTGTTCTTTGAAGCTCCATTGGCTATCATACACGTGAAAAAGGGTCTTTTCTGTGTTTAATCACATTCAAACATTCAATTATTGAACATCAGCCATCAACATTATCACTTGAAAAATTATTCCAAAAAATTATAAATCACACAAACAAATCATGAAGTAACAAAAAGAATTACAAACTGTTTTTATTCCACTGTTATCAAATGTACACTAGCCCAATCTCTACAACCGTCCGATCCTCGTCAAATGATACACGTCAGTCCCACCAAAATAGTCAACCATACGAACCCAAAATAATAGAATCATCATCAACAACCATACACAACAAATAAATTAAAATAAAAAAAGTAAAGAAAAAGGAAAAAAAAATCTACCCAAAAGAACAGAAAGAGCAAGAGAACAAGATACTCAAGAATCATGATCCAAAAGCCCGCGTACAGCCCCAAAAGAAGCAACTCGCTTTCTTAAGCCAAAAGGGCAGCGAAGAAAGTGGCAGCAAGAGCGGTTGCACCAATGAAAGCACCGGCGGTGGAGGCGGCAGAGGGAGGAGGGGGTTGTTCAGCTGAAGGCCCGGAGGCTGGAGGATTTAGACCTGAAGGGGTAGGAGCAGGAGGGGGAGAGATTGCTGAAGGAGAAGGCGTCGTGGTTGGAGAAGGAGATGGTGAAGTGGTCGGAGATGGGGTTGGAGCTGTTGAAGGAGCTGGAGATGGGGTTGGCGTAGGGGTTGGAGCTGTAGATGGGGTTGGCATAGGGGTTGGAGCTGGAGATGCGGTTGGCGTTGGGGTTGGGGCTGGAGATCGGGATGGGGTTGGCGTTGGGGAAGGTGTTGGAGTAGCCGCTGGCGGTGGTGAAGATCTTGGTGGAGAGGTTGGCGGAGCTGTTGGTGCTTGAGCCATGCAAGAGGTGGCCAAAAGACCCAAGATCATCAAAACCTTAAACATGGTAGAACTCATCTTGGCTAAACTCAATTCTTCTGACGGAAGAAAGGAAATCTATTTTTTCTTGGGTTCTTGAGTTTGAGGGATTTTAGGAGCAAGGGAACTCAGCAGTAGGAAGAGAGTATAAAAAGGTGAAGAGAAAGTGGGAGAGGAATTAATTATATTAATCAAATCAATAATTAACATATATTCATATAGATTTACATATACATACCTGCAAGCACATAACATGATGGGCTTAGCTAAGCAATGCGTGGGATTCCCATTTAGCTCTCTTTTTCATTCTTCAAGGATCAGGTAAAACAACAGTACCTAACCTGTAAGGCTACGGTTTTGACATCTGTCTCGGATTAGGGGCATTTTAAGTAACTTAATTGCTATTGTAAATCTTGGATTTAGCTGTTGATTTACTAAAATGGCACAAGAATTGCACCATGTGTCGGTGGGTTGAGGCCAGGTCAGTAACATGTCCCTTTCTATATTTTATAGGATTTGACAAATACATATACTATGAACAGAAAATTTTTGGCCACCTGCCATTCACAGACTCTACTCTGCGTTAAACTTTTCAACAACTTCTCTAAAAATGGTCGATGATATTACTTTAAAACCCCTTTGTTTTTTTATATGGAAATATAATAAGGAGGAGGAATCTAATTTTTTTTAAGAGAATATAATAAGGAGGAATCATTAAATTAAAACAATTTGAATTTAATTTTAGCATGCATGTTTATTTACACATAATCGTGTAGTTCAGATCCTAATAATCTCATTGGATATATGGATCGGCAAGTACCCATTTAGTTTTTGTGAAAAGGAGAAATACTACTTTATTAATAGTGTATATTTACACATAAAATACTTTTTAGCACGTACTTTTAGTTGTTTTGTTATAATAAAAGTTGTCAGTTTAAAATTCAAACTTTAAATTTATAAAATCTTTTTATTTTAAAGATGAAGATATAATTTTTTGAAATAATAATCAAAATTATACTTTAGTAGTTTGATCGTGTTTTTAGATGATTAAAGATTAAGTCTCAACTTGGGATTCAGTACAGGAGTCTAAATCACTCTGGTTATAATAGATAGTGACACTTAGTTTAGAACTTAGACCGTGTGATCATTAATTATTTGGAGAATCGATATATATTTGTTTATATAAGATTAGCGGGGAAGTATCCGTTTTGCGGAGATAATTTGAGGACAGAGAAAGAAAAAAAAATCATTAAAATTAAATAACCGTTGTAAATGAAAAACAACTAACATGTTCCAATTTGTGTACCAAAATGTGCGTGTCTTTTTGTCGTGTTCTAAGGAATTCGATGAATTGAGGTGTTGGTGTTCGAAGAAACCGAGTTACTTCCTTAGCTTCGACGACAACTGTTTTGGGTTGGCTGCAGAGGTAACGTGGTGAGAGCTTAGAAAGGTGTCGTAATGGACTTTAGGTTAAACCTGCTGGATTAAGTGCTTGAATTGTGACAGAAAATGTATGAATTTTTTTGTTTGGTTCAATAAGCCAATTTTCTTCATAAAAAAATTAAGGGTTTCGATAATCAGTGCAAATAGCCTCAAGAATAATTAAAATGTTAATTATCGGAAGATTTTGTATTTAATACATTTTTCATTAAATTAAAAAATAAATTAATTATATATATTTTTAAGTATTTTTATCAATTATCAGTATCATTATTCATTAGTTAATATTTTTAAAAAATTAAATTATTTTTTAAGCAAAAAGAATTAAAATTATTTAAATTCCAACTCGGTTACTAAAAAAAACCCTAACCATGATGAATAGTAGCTGGCAAAAGCTGGCAATAATTACGTAAAACGAGTAGAATTTGAGAACATTGGCACATGCTGGAATTGGATAGTTAATTTAGTAAATTTTTTAGGGCCGATTTGATTGTTGAGATGCTTAAAGACGGTGTCATTGGATAATTGTTCCCCATTTCAAAACTTTTGCCAACATTATTTTTGGACAAAATATTTAGTCCTTTTTTCTCTCTTTATCAAAGTGTAATTATAGTATTCAAGCATTTAACCTAACGGGAGTGCATGTATTTAATTTTGTGATTTTGAATCCTCTTCTTTCAAAATTAAAAAAAAATCGAATAAATTATATGTTTATTAATTAACGATGCCTGTTTTAAAGACCTAGATAATTGTGGGAGTTAAGTGTTCACTCAATTATAAATATAAGTATATTAGTTAGTTAACCTAAAGGATTGACTTAGTAGTGTAAGGTCCAGTAAACTATTGAGTGAAGACGATCAATAACAAGAGATTACATGTTTAAATCCTTACCAGATCAAATTTCATTGGACTAGCGCTAGCCACACAGTGCGAATAGAAATTAGTCTTATACCCAAAAGGTATCAAAACACCTAGTGGTTTACACACAAAAAAAAGTTAGTGCCAGAATTAGAAAGTTTATTTTGTGGACACTTCATTCAATATATTAAATTATAAAAAATAACAACAATAACTGTATTAGTTATAATAAAAAAATTAAAACTTTTGTATCTAGTAATAAATGTTAAAAATTTTCAATTGCCTTTGACACAATTTTATATTTTGAAAACAATACACAATAATTTGTTATTAATGCTTTGGGATATATTTATTTTAAGGTACACAATTAATTTATCATTAAACCATTAATTTTGAATTTGATTATGCAAGTGAGTGTTCAACATATTCATTATTGAAAATGCATTATCTATACGTGGGAATAAACTTGTCTATGGCCTGGGCTAAGTTGAGTCTAAACCATACAAAAACAAATTATATACAAGCCCGAGCTCGGCCTCGACCTAGCTTGCTTATTCAAGCTTGATTTCTAGCACATGCCTATTTTTAAGTTTACTATTGAAACTTGGACTCGGTCTAGTGCAACTCAAATATTATTGTGCATTTTAATTTTTTTTAATTTTTTTAAAGTTTAATTTGGATTTGTCAAATTGTCAATTTTTATATTAAATATATATAATCATATTTATTAATCAATAATATTTTGTATATATAATTACATTATACATACTTAGTAAATATGTGTGTGTGTGTGTGTGTGTGTGTGTGTGTGTGTGTGTGTGTGTGTGTGTGTGTCTATATATATATATATATATATATATATATATATATATATATATATATATATATATATATATGAAGAACTTTTAATATTAATTATTCTTGGATCGAGCTAGATTTAGGATTAAATATTAATTATAAAATAGTGTAAAACTGCATTAGTTTTACATTTATTTAAGTGGATCCTTCCTCTTAATGTGTAGACACCAAATTTTGTCTAATCATGTAAGAAATGAATATGATCCAGACTCCATATAATGGGCCACAATAAGTCTAATTGGACTTTTAAAGTTCAAATTAAATTCATGGGCTTAAAAGGCCCAAAAGGAAAGTGGGCTGGTGTTTTTTATTTATTTGTTTTTATTATTAGTTATTATTATTATTATTATTTATTATTATTATTATTTTTTTTCTTTTTCTCGCGTTCTTTTTTTTCTTTTTCTTTTTTTTCAACCAAATTTAATGAAAATGTTGACAAATTGGCTGAAGCTGCCCAGTAATCCACTGACTGGCAACTGGTTTAGGCTAAAACCACCATTGCCAGCCCCCGAATTCCACAAAAGATCCACCAAATCCACCGCAACCTACCCATTCCTGACACCCCTATTGCTAACCGAGAGACAAAAACTTAAATGTTTGACTCTAATGCACTGAACTGATTTAAAAAAATGTTCTTCAATCTGTTTAAAGAGGGGGCTTGAATGATTCTTGAAGGGGGCATGATTTTTTTTTTGGGAGAGACACTGGAACACTGAAAACCGGCAAAAAACCACACCATTCACCATTACCGAAACTACCAAACACCACCACCCAAGCAATCACCATCCACCGAGACACCACCATCATCACCACCACTGGAACCTAAACAGCCACCAACCAGCAACCCCCAAGACACCACCATCATTGCCATCACCGAAACCTTCACCACCAAGACCAGCAACCTAAACACACCTAAAACAAACCCCTTAACCCAGATCTGGAAAACCCTAACCCAGATCTAGAAAACCTAGGACCCGAGACCCCCAAAACAACCTAAAGCCTAAACCCAAAACCGACCTTCGAACACCTGCAAGAAAAATCACAACCAACCCCACCCAAGAACAGCCAAGCATCCACCAGAAACAAACAAAACAAAACGCAAAAAAAAAGGGTTAGGAGGCTTTTGGTCTAGGCAGATATAAGGAGTTAGGGAGTGTTTTTGGTTAAATGGAGGCCGGATCAGAGGAGAGGGAGACAAGGGGAGTGTTTTTGGTGTGTCGGGATAATTACCGACGACCGGCTCACGGTGACCGGCAGTCGTCAGGTGAAGGGAATTTGAGAGGATTTTGGAGGATTTTTTTGGGAGAAATCGGACGAAAATGAGTAAAGAAAAAAAAAGTAGTCTTTTATAAGGGTGCAAAACGCACCGTTTTGGGAGCTGACCCGCGCGCTGACCCGACCCAGATCCGAGATCCGCGCGACTCGGCTCCGCTTCGACCCCTCGCGACCTGCGTGCCACACCTGACCCGGTTCCTCGACCCGCTCGCGACCCGCTTCTGTTGGCAGACTTGGGCTCGATTTTGGACCCGTTTGGAAGGTTTTCTTTGGATTTTCAAGCCCAACCCGTTTGGTATATATTTCATTTATTTATTTCTTTATCTATTTAGTATTTATTTATTCTGTTAAATATGTTATTTTATGTATTTTTAATACATTTGCATAATATAAAATGAATATTTATTTGTAAATAAAATTCTTTAAGATCTAATAATTTTAAGTTTAATTATAGAATTATTCTTAATAACATATATAGTTCAATATAAATATATATATAAAATACATAAAATAAATATATAAAATATATATAACCATATAGTGTTTTTATATAATAAAGTTTTCTTTATTAAATAATTTACTATAAAAAATATTTTAACTAAAAAATAATAATAAAACAAAAAATAATAAATAAATAAAATAAAATAAAACAAAATAGAGTCTTTGATTGCTGTAAAAGTTGAAGAACCACTTATCAGAGCTGCTATTCAATTCTGGGACCCCTCCCATAGGTGTTTCTCTTTCAATGGAATGGACTTGACACCCACAGTAGAGGAGTACTCCGTCCTGTTAAGTATTGACTTGAAAAGTCCGGACAAAATATATGTTCGAAAGCCAAAATCCGGATACCGCAAAAAGTTAGCCAAACTTATGGGAGTCAGACCGGAAGACATAGATTCCCATAAAAAGGAGAAGGGATCCAATGTTTGTATGCCCTGGGATTTTCTTCATGAATTCATCAAGGGACATCTTAGTGACAGGCAAGGGTTGGCGGCTTTTGCTTTAGCGATCTATGGTTTGGTTATCTTTCCGAAGGTGTTAGGGCACATTGAAGTAGCAGTGATAGACTTTTATGAGCAAATTGAGAATAATGGGAATCCATCACCTGCCAAACTAGCCGAAACCTTTAGGTCATTGAATTACTGTAGGAGGAATGGAGAAGGGCAATTTGTGGGGTGTGCACAGCTACTGCATGTTTGGGCCAAGAGTCATTTTAAATGTGAGGAAAAGGCTTTCAAGAGAACTTTCCTACATCATCGTGCCCCAGTTAAAGAGTTCTGCAACAGTAAATGGCCAAAACCGAAGAGTAAGGAAGAATGGGTGGATTTTTTGCAAAGGCTGAGAGAAAAACAGATTGTATGGATGGTGCCTTGGATGCCTCACGTACCGGTCTTATATCAATGTGGAGAAGAATCGTGGGTGCAACTTCTAGGACCATGGGGAGTGGTAAGCTATGCGCCACTTATGGTACTAAGACAGTTTGGAGCTAAACAGTTTATTCCACTAACACATGGGCTTAGTGATTTGGAATTTTCTTATGGTGAGCCAAAGGCAATGAAAATAGGAAAGCAAGTGGTCCGATCATGGAAACAAGCACGAAGAATCAACCTTGGGCCTCTCTCTGATAAAGCTACCCCGGAATACTTAGTGTGGAGGGCAAAGCAAGTGAGGGAGGTAGTTTTTCTCCCAAGAGAATGCAACATGCCTTTAGAACCGGAAGTAAAAGTATTCGAGGCCGAAATCGCTAGGCAGCAGTTCAAGATAAATGAGGAAAGGTGGAAGCAAGAGAATTTGAGGCTTCGGAGAAGATGGAACAGCTCAAGTACGAGGCAGAGATGCGAGAAGCCAAGCTTAAGAAGGTCCAGCATGAATACCACGTCACCAACAAGGATCTTAGAAATCTGCACCTAGAGAACAAGAAGTTGAGATCCGAAATGAGGGTTGGAGGAATCATGCAAACTTCAAATGAAAAGAAAAGAGAATTAGAAGACTTGCACAAAAGGGTAGAACACTGGGCACACAAAGCCAAGAAAAGTGAAGAAGAAGTCGTCCATTTGTCCCAAGAACGACAAAATTGGGAAGGCATGTATTCGGCAAGTACAAGGAAGTTAGCCCAATGTCAGAAAGAGAATGAGGAACTAAAGGAGAATTTGAAGAAAGGAAAACAAGTCGAGATAGACAATAAAAAAGCTACATTGCAACAAAAGGTTCAAATGTTGGAGGAGCAGCTACAGGAACATAAGAACCACATTAAAATGATAATAGAAGATTGGGAACAAAGTGAAAACAACTAGAGTTATGGATATGACATGGCACAGGATGCGAGCATGACATGGAGAGTAGAAAGTCTGGGGAGACAGCAATATATAGAGCATATGGCCACTCAAGTTTGCAAAGCTGTGACAAAGGCGAGGGAGATGGTTGATAAAGCCGAAGCTTTGAGACAGGAAGTCCTCCCAACAGAAAAATACGGGCAAAGGCTGCTGAACTTTTTGGATGAAGCTAAGGATCAGTATCAGCAAGTTAGTCATTTTTATGGATTTAATCGGAACATGATCGGAATGTAACAAATGACTTGTTGAATGAATGAAAGTTCCCTTTTGTTGAAATTGTTATGGTTTAAATATCCCTCAAAGTATCATTCATCTTGCATCACATTCATCATATTCATTCATTTCTTCATATAGTTTAAATAAAACGTAATATTTCAAGATTGCATCATATAGTAATTAGTTCCTTAATTGTGGTAATCAAGATTCTGGGTAGCTTCAACATTCAAGATTCCAGCCCAAATTCCCAGACACTCATATAATACCCGGTGGCGTTCAAGAGCGATGGAGGAAGAACAGGATAATAGGATGGATAGAATGGAGAAAGCACAAGAAGAAATCCGAGGTCAGTTAGCCGCTCTAATGGAAATGATGACAAGGACGAACTGAGAAAAGGAAGTGGCAAGAGAAGCACCTAACCAAGGGACTGATAAGCCTCAGGGAGATGAAGACCCTCCATACCCTCCGGGGTTTACCCCTCTTTATGCCCAATCTTCACAAGGCATACCTCCACCTCCACCACAGCCTATGGGCAGCTACGCCTACATGTATCCAGGAGCACCGAGCGCCTCGGCACAACCTCACATCACAGTGCCTATACCTCCCGCTCAAGGGACAAGACCTGCGGATCTAATTCAAGTCTCTGACTTAGATGATCCAAAAGAACAAGAGAAATTAAGGGGCAGCGTGTCAGAGATAAAAGGAGATTCAGACTCTAAGAAGTTCAGCATTATAGAGGAAAGGTTAAGGGCCATCGAGGGCAGTGATTTTTACGGGTCAGTGGATGCAATGAGATTGTGCTTAGTTCCGGATGTGGTAATTCCTCCTAAGTTTAAAACTCCTGAGTTCGAGAAGTACGATGGGACCAAGTGCCCCATTACTTATGTGACGATGTACTGTCGCAAAATGGCCGCTTATAATCACGATGACAAGCTGTTGGTACATGTGTTCCAAGACAGCCTCACAGGGTCCGCTGCTAAGTGGTATGTGCAGCTAGATCGTACACGCATCCATAGTAGGAGTGACATAGCTAGAGCATTTATTGCACAGTACAAGCATGTCACAGATATGGCTCCAGATAGGTTATCCTTGCAAAACATCGAAAAGAAGGCCAGGGAAAGCTTCAAGGAGTATGCTCAACGTTGGAGAGACATCGCATGCCAAGTCCAGCCGCCTTTAACTGAAAAGGAGACAACGGTGATGTTTGTCAACACTCTGAAAGCACCTTATTATGAGCGCATGATAGGGAACGCAACCAAGAACTTCGCAGACATGGTTATCACTGGAGAAATAATCGAAAGTGCGATCAAGTGTGGGAAATTGGAAGGCAGTGATCCAAGGAAGGGCGGGTTGTCTAAGAAGAAAGAGGTCGAAACCCAGGCGGTAACCCACGCAACACCTCAATATAAGGGATATGCATCTTACCCACCTCGATTTCAACCACATCCTTAACCTTACCCAAATTACCAGCCCCATTTCCCGACCACAAATAATGTCTCAGACCCTCCCTACCAAAGTCCATTCCAACCACCGATGTTTCAACCGAATTTTCGTCCCCCGGCACCTTACTATGTACCAACACCTACAGTCCAGCCTTATCAGCTAGACAGTAACCCAACAGCTAACCAAAGACCACCTCGAAGAAACATTGAAAAGGCTCCTATCGATCCCATCCCTATGTCTTATACAGATTTATTCCCACAACTGGTGAAAGGTCACATGATCGCACCTCTTTACCTGGAGCTAATGAAACCACCTTTTCCAAGATGGTATGACCCCAACGCTCGATGTAACTACCATGGTGGGAACCCGGGTCATTCAATGGAGAATTGCATAGCTCTGAAGTATAAGGTGCAAGATTTGGTCAAGTCAGGGAGATTGACTTTTTCCAAGGAGATGGAGCCTAGTATCAATGCTAACCCACTGCCTAGCCACAGTGGAGGATCAGTTAATGCAGCTAAAATTGGGGGGAAATGTTGCATAAAGAAACACGTGGATGAGATTAAGACTCCTATGAATCTAATATTCGATGTTTTGGTCAAAGCTAAAATGATTCAGCCTTTACCGTCGGGCTCGAATATTTGTCAAGATGAATTCAGCCTAAACCAGACTTGTGAGTACCATAGGGGATCTGTTGGCCATTCTGTCCAAAATTGTCCTCAATTTCGGCATAAGGTCTAATCAATGATGGATTCATTCTTGATCGAGTTCTATACGAAGGAAGAGGAGGATATGGTAAACACTGTTGCAAATGAATCTTTGGAATGTGATTACCCATGGGGAAAACCAATGACAGTGTTTTACAAAGAGAAGCCAAGTCCCAAACAGGAGGAATCTAGCCTTGTCACTCCTCCAACCATGACTATCAAAATTCCGAGCTCTTTTCCTTATAAGAGCAACAAGGCTGTACTCTGGAAATATGAGTTCAAAGCAGTGATTGAAGGGGAAAGCAACATGGGCTCAGATCAGCCAATTATGCCAGATAATGCAAACATCAGTGGAGTAGGAGGAATTACACGTAGTGGGAGATGCTATACGTCGGAAATGCTAGAAAGGGTCCGAAAAGGAAAAGCAAAAGAAGGAGAAGAAGATGGTCAGATGGAAAAAGCAGGGGAACAAGCTTTATCTTCCAAAGATCAAGGGGAAAAACTACAAGAGCCAGTGTCGGATGAAGATGCAAGGGAGTTCTTAAAGTTAATCAAGCACAGTGAATATAGTGTAGTCGAGCAATTGAATAAGATGCCTGCTCGGATTTCACTATTATCTTTACTGTTGAATTCAAAATCTCACCGGAATGCCTTAATGAAGGTTTTGAATCAAGCCTATGTGCCTCATGATATCCCGATTGACAGTATGGACCAGTTAGCAGGAAATATAACAACATCAAACTTTATATCTTTCACAGATGACGAAATTCCGCCAGAAGGGCGAGGGAGTATTAAGGCCTTGAACATCACTACAAGCTACAAGGGTCACACAATTGCCAAGGTTTTGATTGATAATGGCTCATCGATCAATGTCATGCCTATGGCCACGCTAAAAAAGATGCCTGTTGACCTGTCTTACATACAACCGAGTAACATGGTTGTGAGGGCATTTGATGGTTTTAGAAGAGACGTGATAGGTGATATAGGAATCCCAATTGACATGGGGCGGTCACTTTCCATATCAAATTTCAAGTGATGGATATTTCGCCGTCACACAGTTTCCTGCTGGGAAGACTATGGATCCATACGGCGGGCGCTGTTCCTTCGTCACTACACCAGAAAGTGAAATTTGTCGTTGGCGATAAACAAGTATCTGTTTTGGGAGAAGAAGACCTTTTGATCACCAAACCTTTGTTAGTACCCTACATTGAGGCAGCTGAGGAAGCGTTAGAGTGTTCTTTCAGGGCCTTCGAGATAGTAAATGCAACATATGTGGGAGAAGGATCGAGAATACCCACTCCTCGGTTGTCCACCACTACTAAGATGATTGTTAAACAGACACTGCAAAAGGGATGGCGTGTCGGGAAAGGTTTGGGAAGAAATCTCCAAGGACAAAGGAAACCTGTGAAGATCATGGAGAACAAAGACAAGTTTGGCCTCGGATACAAGGCCACAGACTCGGAGAGGAGAAAGGTTTTGGAAGAAAGAAGGAAGAAAAGAGTAGCTTGCCTTCGAGGTGGCGAAGAAGAATCAGAGAAGATGGTGATCCCGTACCTCTATGACACTTTTCGCTTTGGCGGATGTTATCACCTCGATTCATTAGAGGCAGTGGAAGGAAAACTTATGAAAGGATCCTCTCGTGGGTTCCTAGTCTAAATGGTGCATGGAAAGATGGCAACTTTTGTTATAGAAATGATCATGTTGTTGGGCATAGAGCTGAAACACTAAATTGTTGAAAAGAATACCTTCTATCTTTTTTGTTTTTCCTTTTGTGTTGTAGTAAGGTAGATTATCAATATCACGGTCTAGAGAGCTCTAGAAGATTCTTTTGTAAACTTGATCTTCATCATCATTTCAATAAATTAACAAGTTCAATGCATTTCGAGTACTTTTTTCTCGCCCATCATCATATCTATAATTGTTCTCTCTTTTCATTCACAATCATTGGCATGAACAACCAACCATATTTGTCAAATTTTTTACTTTTTCTGGAAAATGAATAATGAATGTGAAGGTAACCACAATAGCTATCCGGGGTTTGATTTTGAAAATTCTATGCATGTTTGTGAACTCGATAACAATGTAGATTCAGACGATGATGTTGTGTCTCCAGATCTACTGAGAATAATTGAACAAGAGAAAAAACCAATTGAACCCTACAAGGAAGTTGTTGATGTGGTCAACCTAGGGGATGATGAGCATGTCAAAGAAGTCAAAGTGGGTACAGCACTTCCATTGGTTGAGAGGCAAAGACTAGAGGAATTGCTTCGTGAATATCTGGATGTTTTTGCTTGGTCTTATCAAGACATGCCCGGGCTAAACACTGATGTTGTGGAGCACCGTCTGCCTTTGAAAACAGAATGTAAGCCAGTACAACAAAAGCTTAGGCGCATGAAGCCCGAGATGTTGTTGAAGGTAAAGGAAGAAGTAAAAAAGCAATTCGATGCAGGGTTCTTAAAGGTAGCCAAGTATCCGGAATGGGTGGCTAACATAGTTCCGGTGCCGAAAAAGAATGGGAAAGTAAGGATGTGTGTGGATTATCGGGACCTAAACCGAGCTAGCCCTAAGGATAATTTCCCGTTGCCTCATATTGATACCCTGATGGATAATACAGCCCAGCACTGCATGTTTTCATTCATGGATGGCTTTTCAGGCTATAATCAGATTAAAATGGCCGAGGATGACATGGAGAAAACCACTTTTGTGACAGTTTGGGGCACATTTTGCTACAAAGTTATGCCTTTCGGTCTAAAGAATGCCGGGGCCACCTACCAAAGGGCAATGGTAACCCTCTTTCATGACATGATGCATAAGGAGATAGAGGTGTATGTGGATGACATGATTGCCAAGTCCCGGGGAGAAGAGGATCATGTAGCCAACCTTCGAAAGCTGTTCGAAAGGCTACGAAAGTTTCAGCTCAAGTTGAACCCTGCCAAATGCACTTTTGGTGTTAAATCAGGAAAGTTGTTAGGGTTTGTGGTCAGTGAAAAGGGAATCGAAGTAGACCCGGATAAGATCAGTGCGATACAAAATCTGTCACCCCCACACACTCAGAAGGAAGTAAGGGGCTTTCTGGGAAGACTGAATTATATTTCCCGTTTTATCTCGCAACTTACGCTTAAATGCGATCCCATTTTTAAGTTGCTTCGGAAACAAGATCCGGGTGAATGGAACGAGGCATGCCAAAAGGCTTTTGAAAAGGTGAAAGGGTACTTGTCAAATCCACCCGTTCTAGTACCGCCAATTGCGGGAAGGCCTCTGTTGTTGTACATGACTGTCAATGACCATTTTATGGGATGCGTGCTGGGCCAACATGATGATACAGGCAAGAAAGAACGGGCTATCTACTACTTGAGCAAGAAGTTTACTGATTACGAGGCCAAGTACACTGTGATAGAAAAAATGTGTTGCGCATTGGCTTGGGTTGCTCGTAGATTGAGGCAATACATGTTGTATCATTCAACTTGGTTGATAGCCAGATTGGATCTCCTTAAATACATCTTTGAGAAACCATCATTGTCAGGAAGACTAGCTAGGTGGCAAGTTATGCTTTCTGAATATGACATTGTGTACGTATCCCAAAAAGCAGTCAAAGGTGGGGCAATAGCTGACTTCCTTGCAGACCGTGCTACTGATGAGTATGAGCCTATCAAGCTAGATTTTCCAGATGAAGATATAATGTCTGTCTTTCAAGTGGATAAAGAAGAGCCCAGCAACAAATCGTGGAGAATGTTCTTTGATGGCGCATCCAATGCCTTAGGACATGGGATAGGGGCAGTTTTAATATCTCTCGATGGAAGGTATTACCCGTCCACAGCCCGATTAAATTTCAATTGCACCAACAACATGTATGAATATGAAGCTTGTATAATGGGCTTGGAATCTGCAATTGAGAGAGGAGTCAGAAATTTGGAAGTTTATGGGGATTCAGCACTAGTCATTTATCAGTTACGAGGTGAATGGAAAAACAAGGGATCAGAAGTTAGTTCAGTATCAAAAGTACATAGTTGACCTTGTACAACAATTTGATGACATTGTATTCCAACATTTATCTCGAGAAGAAAATCAGGTTGCTGACGCCTTGGCAACTCTAGCTGCGATGTTTAAAATGGAGGTAGAAGCAGAGGTCTCACCTATCAAACTGCGCATGAAGGACTCTCCAGTCCATTGTTCTAGTATTGAAGAGGAAGCAGATGGACAACCTTGGTAGTACGACATCATGCAGTACCTTAAGGATCAACAATACCCAGAGCATGCATCGGAGAATGATAAAAAGATCCTCAAAAGACTGGCAATGGGATTCCTTGTTGATGGAGACATTTTGTATAAAAGAGGTCGAGATCAGATGTTGTTGAGATGTGTAAATGCATCTGAAGCTAAAAGGATTCTTGAAGAGGTACATGATGGAGTTTGTGGGGCACATGCAAATGGTCATTTTATGGCTAGACAAATTACGAGGGCAGGTTATTATTGGAATACATTAGAAAGAGATTGCATAAATTATGCTAAAAAATGCCACAAGTGTCAAATCTATGCTGATAAGATTCAAGTTCCCCCGACATCACTGAACGTCTGGCACCACCGTGGCCGTTTTCTATGTGGGGAATGGATGTGATTGGACCCATCTCTCCCAAGGCATCAAATGGGCATAGATTCATTTTCGTGATGATAGATTACTTTACAAAATGGGTTGAAGCTGCCTCTTATGCGAATGTGACTAAGTCTACTGTTTGTAAGTTTCTAAAGAAGGAGATAATATGTCGGTATGGGCTCCCAGAAAGGATCATATCAGACAATGCCCTTAACTTGAACAATGACATAATGAAGGAAGTATGTGCACAATTCAAGATCAAACATCACAACTCGGCCCCGTATCGCCCAAAGATGAACGGAGCTGTTGAGGCTGCTAACAAGAATATTAAGAGGATTGTGGGGAAGATGACAAGCACATACAAAGACTGGCACGAGAAGCTACCATTTGCTTTACATGCTTATAGAACATCAGTGCGTACTTTTACTGGGGCAACTCCCTTTTCTCTAGTTTACGGCATGGAAGCGGTGCTGCCTGTTGAGGTGGAAATCCCGTCCCTAAGAGTCTTAATGGAATTAGACTTAGACGAGGCTGAATGGGTTCGAAGTCGCTTTGAACAATTGAATCTTATAGAAGAGAAAAGGCTCACAGCACTATGTCATGGTCAGATGTACAAGAAAAGAATGATGCGAGCCCATGATAAAAAGGTTCGACCCAGATGTTTCCGTGAAGGGGAATTAGTATTGAAAGGAATTCTCCCAAACCACCATGATAATCGGGGCAAATGGACACCAAATTGGGAGGGACCATATGTGGTGAAAAGAGCGTTCTCAGGTGGAGCGTTGATCTTGACTGAGATGAATGGGAATGATCTGCCTAATCCAATAAATTCCGATGTTGTGAAGAAATACTATGCTTGAAAAAAAACAAGAGAAGAAAAAGAAAAAAAAAAAGAAGAAAAAAAAAGAAAAAAGAAAAAAGAGAGAAAAGGAAAATGAAAGGAGAATTCAAACTGAAAACCCAAAAAGGGCAGTTGGATTAAAGGGGGATATCTAAGTTGAAAACCTGAAAAGACGGCTTAGATGCGGAAAAGATCAACACCTGAAGATTGAAATCATGCGGAGTATGGCATCAGCCGGATGAACTCAGTGTAACGGGGGGCATCAATGGATTAGTTTTTTCCAAAGAAAGCACCGGTTTGGTTCGTGAAGGGTTATCTAGACATTCATTATTTGTTTTGGTCATCATTCCTTGAAATTCACCACTTGACCCTTGTGGCATTTGCTACCCAACTATACTTTTGTTTTCATTGTCTCTTGTTTGCCCAATAACAAATGCTTTTCTTCCATATTTTGTTGTTCTTTTGGTCATTACATAACTAACTGATAAAGTGCAAGAATGCATTGCGTTTGTTAACAAAATGAAATGAAGATGATGATTAAAATGATATTCTACCTGCTAACATTACTAAAGAAGAAGAAGAAGAAAGAAAAAGAGGAAGAATAGGAAAAGAGAAATAAGGGAATGAAACAAAGGAAATTGAAGATTGTGACAAGTACATGTTGTGAACCAGCTCCGATTCGAAATTGGTGACAACTATTTTATGAAACACAGGTAAAAAGATCAAAGGACATAAAAAGGACAGTTCTGAGAATTCGATTACTACAATAGGAATTGCATGACTTTGTCAATACATACATTTGCATTTCATTCACATTATGAGAAAAAGAAACAAAAAAAAAACAACAAAAAACAACAACAAGAAAACAAAAAAAAACAAACAAACAAAAGGACAAACAAAAAGAAGAAGAAGAAGAAGAAAAATGTTTCAGCATACCTCAGGAGAAAAAATTTTAAAGTTTCATGGCGTCTGCTGCAAGAGGAGCACATTTCAGGAAGATTTAAAGTTTCATTGCCTCTGCTGCAAGAGGAGCACTTTTTAGGAAAAATTTTAAAAGTTTCATCGCCTCTGCTGCAAGAGGAGCATTTTTCAAGAAAGGAATTTATTTCATTGTTTTCAGGAAGATTTAAAGTTTCATGGCCTCTGCTGCAAGAGGAGCACATTTCAGGAAGATTTTAAAGTTTCATGGCCTCTGCTGCAAGAGGAGCACTTTTTAGGGAAGATTTTAAAGTTTCATGGCCTCTGCTGCAAGAGGAGCACATTTCAGGAAAATTTTAAAGTTTCATGGCCTCTGCTGCAAGAGGAGCACATTTCAAGAAATTTTAAAGTTTCATGGCCTCTGCTGCAAGAGGAGCACATTTCAGAAAGATTTAAAGTTTCATCGCCTCTGCTGCAAGAGAAGCACATTTCATGGAAGAGTTTAAAGTTTCATCGCCTCTACTGCAAGAGAAGCACATTTTCAGAAAAAGAATTTAAAGTTACATCGCCTCTGCTGCAAGAGGAGCACATTTCAGGAAGATTTTAAGTTTCATGGCCTCTGTTGCAAGAGGAGCACATTTCAGGAAGATTTAAAGTTTCAATGCCTCTGTTGCAAGAGGAGCACGTTCCAAGAAAATTTAAAGTTTCACGGCCTCTGTTGCCAGAGGAGCACATTTTAAAAGAAAAAAAAACTAAAAAAAAGGGGGAAAAAAACTTAAAAAGAAAAAAAAACAAAAAAAAAAGGGAGAAGAAAAGGAGAAAAGTAAGTCATAAGCCGGACAAAATTGTTGTCTTTTATCTTTGCTCTATTCCTGATTCTCAGCAATGAGCAAAGAGGGGCAGCTGTAGACACCAAATTTTGTCCAATCATGTAAGAAATGAATATGATCCAGACTCCATATAATGGGCCACAATAAGTCTAATTGGACTTTTAAAGTCCAAATTATATTCATAGGCTTAAAAGGCCCAAAAGGAAAGTGGGCTGGTGTTTTTTATTTATTTGTTTTATTATTAGTTATAATTATTATTATTATTTTTTTTCTTTTTCTCGCATTCTTTTTTTTTCTTTTTCTTTTTTTTCAACCAAATTTAATGAAAATGTTGACAAATTGACTGAAGCTGCCCAGTAATCCACTGACCGGCAACTGGTTTAGGCTAAAACCACCATTGCCAACCCCCGAATTCCACAAAAGATCCACCAAATCCACCGCAACCTACCCATTCCTGACACCCCTATTGCTAACCGAGAGACAAAAACTTAAATGTTTGACTCTAATGCACTGAACTGATTTAAAAAAATGTTCTTCAATCTGTTTAAAAAGGGGGCTTGAATGATTCATGAAGGGGGCAGGATTTTTTTTTGGGAGAGACACTGGAACACTGAAAACCGGCAAAAAACCACACCATTCACCATTACCGAAACTACCAAACACCACCACCCAAGCAATCACCATCCACCGAGACACCACCATCATCACCACCACTGGAACCTAAACAGCCACCAACCAGCAACCCCCAAGACACCACCATCATCGCCATCACCGAAACCTTCACCACCAAGACCAGCAACCTAAACACACCCAAAACAAACCCCCTAACCCAGATTTGGAAAACCCTAACCCAGATCTAGAAAACCTAGGACCCGAGACCCCCAAAACAACCTAAAGCCTAAACCTAAAACCGACCTTCGAACACCTGCAAGAAAAATCACAACCAACCCCACCCAAGAACAGCCAAGCATCCACCAGAAATAAACAAAACAAAATGCAAAAAAAAAGGGTTAGGAGGCTTTCGGTCTAAGCAGATCTAAGGAGTTAGGGAGTGTTTTTGGTTAAACGGAGGCCGGATCGGAAGAGAGGGAGACGAGGGGAGTGTTTTTGGTGTGTCGGGATAATTACCGGTGACCGGCGCACGGCGGCAGGCAGTCGTCTGGTGAAGGGAATTTGAGAGGATTTTGGAGGATTTTTTTTGGGAGAAATCGGACGAAAATGAGTAAAGAAAAAAAAGTAGTCTTTTATAAGGCTGCAAAACGCACCGTTTTGGGAGCTGACCCGCGGCAGACCCGCGCGCTGACCCGACCCGGATCCGAGATTCGCGCGACCCGGCTCCGCTTCGACCCCTCGCGACCTGCGTGCCACACCCGACCCGGTTCCTCGACCCGCTCGCGACCCGCTTCTGTTGGCAGACTTGGGCTCGATTTTGGACCCGTTTGGAAGGCTTTCTTTGGGTTTTCATGCCCAACCCGTTTGGTATATATTTCATTTATTTATTTCTTTATCTATTTAGTATTTATTTATTTATTTATTCTGTTAAATATGTTATTTTATGTATTTTTAATACATTTGCATAATATAAAATGAATATTTATTTGTAAATAAAATTCTTTAAGATCTAATAATTTTAAGTTTAATTACAGAATTATTCTTAATAACATATATAGTTCAATATAAATATATATATATATATAAAATACATAAAATAAATATATAAAATATATATAACCATATAGTTTTTTTTATATAATAAAGTTTTCTTTATTAAACAATTTACTATAAAAAATATTTTAACTAAAAAAAAAGAATAAAACAAAAAATAATAAATAAATAAAATAAAATAAAGTAAGCATGAAATCCCGATGATAAGTCTTCGTTGAACTCGTAAGCAGCGATTCTTCGAAAAACTTTAGGTGAGAGGAATTATATCGAATGTTACCAGAGTATTGGGATATTCGATATTATTTCTCAATATTCAATTTCATGCTTATTTTTTAAAAAAAATATCTATAATAAAAAAAAATATATAAAAATAACAAATCAATAAAAATAAAATAAAATAAATGGAATTCTTCCGAGGATGGGATGTTATGAAACTCATAAGTAATGATTTCTTGATTGATCTCTAGGTGAGAAGAGTCGTACTAAATGTTATCAGAGTATTGGGATGTTTAGTATGATTTTTCAATAATTTAAATTTTATTAAGAATAAAAATAAATATTTTTTAAATAAAAAAGAAGGAAAAATAATAATAAAATTTAAATAAATAAATTTCCGATGATGGGATGTCATGAAACTCACAAGTAGTGATTTCTTGACTGATCCCTAGGTGAGAAGAGTCTACTAAATGTTACCAGAGTATTGGGATATTTAGTATGATTTTTCAATAATTTAAATTTTTATTAAAAATGAAAATAAATAATTTATTTTTTTTATAAAAAAACAAAGAAAAATAAATAATGAACTTTAATAATTAAATGGAATTCTTCCGAGGATGGGATGTCATGAGACTCACAAGTAGTGATTTCTTGACTGATCCCTAGGTGAGAGGAATTAGCTAAATGTTACCAGAGTATTGGGATATTTAGCTAAATTTTTCAATATCAAGAATTTCATTAATAAAATCAAAATAAATAAAATTTCTTTTAAGTTTCATATGCATCATTTTTTTACCTGTTTGCATCATATGCATTCATAATAATTTTTGAAGCGAGTGTGGATCTTCCGATGATGAGATTCTATAGAACTCACAAGTAGTGATTCTTAAGAAATCTGTAGGTGAGGAAAATTATTTCAAATGTTACCAGAATATTGGGATATTTGATTTAATTTTTCAATACAAAAAGGTTCACATTCACTTTTGAAAAATAAAATTTAACTTTTTAAAATAAAATAAAATGATTTTCACAAATAAAAAATGACTTTGAATAAAAAGAATAAAATTGATTGTAATAAAAATAAAATTATTTTTAAATATTAATTCAAGACCATTTTATTAAAACTAAAGGATAACACATGATTACTATGGTACCGTTTTTTAACAGATGTCGTGGGGGTGCTAATCCTTTCCCACGCGTAACCGTACTCCCGGACCTAACTTTGTTTTCGCAGACCAAAAATTATCTTTTTAATAAAACTTAATTAGTTTTGAGATTTTGTTAAAAAGATAAATATTTTAGGTGACCAATCGCACCTAACAAAAAAGATTGGTGGCGACTCCTTTTTTTGTTTTTTAAACGTTTTTCAAAATCGTCGAGCACGAAGCTGTTACGACATAATGTTTATATTTTTTATTTAAAGAATTGAAATTCATAAATTAACTTAGATGAAGGATTTTTTTTTGCCAACTAAAATTGATAGTAAAAGGATTCCGAAAATGAAATTTTAAAATCTATGATATCAAAAGAAGAAGCCTTTAGGACAATCTAAACAAAATTAGACTTTCTTGTAGAATTACTAGAAAAAAAATCTCTATTAAAATTTTCGGTTTCGAAATATAAAAAAATGTATTAATGTTAGAACTTAAAAGTTAAAACTAGCCAATGAAATATTAGCTTAGGTTTTGCTTGGTAGGAATGATGGAAAGGGGTGAGGATGAAAAATTTGTTAATCTAATGATTAAGCTACAAAATAAGAAAGTGGTTACGAAATTTAACTATTAGATTATCAAATTTTCTTTCTTCACCCATTTCTATCCTTTCTACCAAGCAACGCCTTAGTGACAAGGAGGAGATTATGAGACGTTGAGTTTACAGTTCTAATCTCATCAAAGATGAGATCGAATTTAGTTTATTAATTATTTATTTAGTTTGTTATTATTATTTGTATTCACTAATTTATTAAATTATTGGTTCATAAAAAATAATATATTGATTATAAATTTAATTTTGAATGAGAATTTTTTATTTGAAAGATAAAACTATAGCTGCAATCCTCTAATTTGTTTCATGTTTCTCCACTACACATCACACGTGTTTTGACTAGTAGATCAGTTTTTAACTTGGGATTTTTAGCTATGCTGCTTTTAAAATCTGCTCATCTGCTGTACAGCATCAGATTCCAGATTTATTATAAATTAACTTAACTACAGTTGGACCTCAAAACTCAATGACAGAGTCATATGGCCTCCAATACATAAATACAGGGCGGTCCACTAGGCACATGTTTGAAAACAAGCTGACAACAAACCCAGGTAACCTTTTAATAGTAGTAGTTAATAACAATAACAATACTTTTGATTCAGTTGATAACGTAAGTTAAATTTGTGAAAATAACTTTCGGATTCGATTCCCATTAAACATATTTTTAGAGAGGAGTAAAGAGCTTTAATTATGATTAAGCCTTGAACAAGATTAATCTCAAACCGTTAAAACGGATGAAGATACTTGTGATTTACAAAAAAAAAATAACAATAACAATAATCTCTTTCAAAATACCTTTCCACTTAACCAACTTTCGACCCTGCTGGACCATTCTTTAAGCCCTGCCTGGTTTGGTCGGAGCCTTTACGTTTGGATTCTACTGTATTAACATATCAGATTTTTCTTTTATTATTGATATTATTTTTACAAGGAATGGGTTGAGTTTGGTGAGACATTGAGACTAGAACACTAAAATATGGGAGGATGGGCGGGCAAGCCATCAAAATATATAGTCTAGTGTACAATTTAATTATTTGACGGATATGATATAATATTATTTTAACAAATTTCTTCACTTTTAAACATAATTATAAGATGATAAAAGTTTGAAGTATCATATATGTTTCTTCAAAATTAGACAAAACTATCTGTAACAATAGTATGAGACAATATCACAAAACATATATAGCTTAAAATCAATGGATAACAAATAAAATAATTTACCGATAAAAGTTAATATTTAAATTATAAAAGATAATCATTTTAACATTAGAAACTCAAATTCAATAAATATTTCTTTTAACAAGCTATTTTGATGGTGTAAATTTTTATTTTTCCTTATTTTCAAAGGATTAAAAGGTCTATGAAGTAGGGGTTTCTGCAAAAGTCAAATCGAAGCTACTTGTTCATTAGTTGATCTGAGCTGACTTCTACTGAAACGCCACTTCCTCACATTGCAAAATCTGTTGCAGGAATTGTTCCATTCAACCGCCAGAGAAGCAGTCTGACAACACAAAAGCGAGGGAAGAACTAATGATTGGATATGCTAGAATGGTAAAACTGAATGGGTCCAGAGTTCAGAAGCAAGAAAAGTATTATTGTCTTTTTAATTATTCTAACGCTTAACAAAGAAAGGACTAAGGAGCATTAAATTCATCCTCCTACTGCTCAAAAAACCAATTGCTGCTAAACTAACTCAGCAGCCAGCCGGCACAGACCAGCAGACCAGTTCTACCTTTGGACCTGGCTGCATCCATTAGTCCAACCTGGATCTGATCACTTCATTTTTTTTTGGTGGGGGTGCATCAAAAGCAATCACTAATCTTTTAAATGAGGATTTAGCTGTTAGCAGCAGATATGAAACACAGGCTGCATGATGCCCCATTAAACCTTTTTTATAGTGTTTTCTGTTCTGGGGTTGTCTAGCAACATACAACAGTGAATAACTTAATATTCAGGCACTATTTAAATGCCTAACAAGTAAATGTAAGAAATTCATACAGATAAACACACAAGATTTTATGTTTAATCATCAAGAAAAGAGTAATATGAAAGCGTACTTGAATCCATTGGAATAGATTTTTTGCGGTTACAGTCTTCCACGTCTAAACTTTTTGAGAGAATCTGTATTTCACTCAATGATGGGATTTGAAAAAAAAATACATTATGTTTAGACTAAGGACCATAACCTATTTATATTTGAAGTATATTTTATTTTATTTTGGCCCATCATGAAAATAAAATAAAATATTAAGTCTCTACACATTGCAAAGCCCATGCTAAAGAGATGTCCTAAAGTTCAATAACTTAAAACTTTATTTGATCACTTTTAAATGGACTAAAAAATTAGATAGTTGTTGCTTAAAAACAACAATAAATGCTTGCTGACGTCGATATTGTCTTCTTTCTCCATGTGTCTCTAGAAAGCTTCTGTCAAAATAAGAAGAGTCAGAGGAATGCAGGGGTGGTTCCCTGCGTAGGCACTCCGATGCTTAAGTCAGCAAAAGATTCTTCAGTATTGGGAAACGTAAAAGCTAGTAGTTAAAAAATTAGAGAATAGAATTGTACCTGAGACCTATTTATAGGCGAATATTCTAGGATAATTACCTGGGGGTGATTACGTCTTTTTGGTAGGAGTTTGTTTCCAGGTATAACACAAATTTCTTCAATATCGGAATAGCGGGAGGCTGTCGCCTGCGGGAGACTATAGAAGGTGCGGCACGTAATTTAATTTATTCATATATAATTTTTACTTAAATTTAATCTGTATTATTTTAATATCTTTTATTCATATTATTTTTATATCATATTATTATATCGTATATAAAATAATTAAGTCTAATAATCGTCGCCATAGACTCCCAAGCAAAAACATCGTCTTACGGTGTAGGTTCTGACGAAGCAAGAAATGTCACGTCGCACGTGGACATGGTGGTTCGTAGTTTTTGTCTGTTACGTTAGTAAACCTCCTACCAATTTGACAAGTGTCAATCAAATGAAGCACATTCACAGAAATTTTAAGAACAGTCATTTTTTTTTATTATTTCCCTGCTTATGCAATCTCTCCTTCGGTCTATAAAACTAACGCCCAACATTTCAATCTCCAACTAAAGATTTACCAAGGGTTTTTAATCTAATTTAAAATCCCCAACTTTTATAATCCTAAGATTTAAAATAGCTGCTAATCTCAAACCCTAATTCAGTTATTTCTTCCCCAAATGCCCGCTTCCAGTCATCAACCGTAATAAAACGAAAAAAAAAAGGTAAGCTTTCGGGTGGAATTTCAGAATATTTTATTTCTGAATCTTACTTGAATAATACAACTTCTAAGGATTATATATACAGCTACCGTTAAGCAGTAAAATAGGAAACTAAATTAGTCTAAATCTAATCCCCATAATTGAGGAATTGTCTAACCTTAATTCTAGGGATATAGATATTTACACATTTAATATAGTTGACTTTTCCACACTCCCCCTCAAGCTGGCTTGAAGATATCTTCCATGGCAAGCTTGCTCACTAGATTTTCAAACTGCTTCCTGTGCAATCCCTTTGTAAGAACATCAGCAACTTGGTCACTTGTTGGTATATATGGCATGCAAATTATTCCATTGTCAAGCTTCTCTTTGATAAAATGCTTATCTACTTCTACATGCTTCGTTCTATCATGGAGCACTGGATTGTGAGAAATAGAGATTGCAACTTTATTATCACAATAGAGCTTTATCGGTGAGGGATTAGAAACCTTCAAGTCTTCAAGTAGTCTTTTAATCCACATTACCTCACAAATCCCATGGGCTATTGAACGAAACTCAGCCTCGGCACTACTTCTGGCTACTACATTCTGTTTCTTGCTTCTCCAAGTGACAAGGTTTCCTCCCACAAATGTGCAATAGCCTGAAGTTGACCTCCTATCTGTAATGCTTCCTGCCCAGTCTGCGTCGGTATAGGCTTCTACTTGTAGGTGTCCATGGTTTTTGAAGAGCAATCCCTTTCCAGGCGTTCCCTTTAGGTACCTTAGGATTCTGTAGGCAGCTTCAAAGTGTTCTGAGCTGGGTGAATGCATAAACTGACTTACCACACTTACTGCAAAAGCTATATCAGGTCGTGTATGTGCTAAATAGATGAGTCTACCCACAAGTCTTTGGTATTTCTCTCTATCCACTACATCTTTGGTTTCAGCAGGCTGAAGTTTCAAGTTGGGCTCTATTGGGGTTTCAGCTATCTTGCAACCAAGCATTCCTGTCTCACTAAGCAAGTCTAGGACATACTTACGTTGGCTAACAAAGATACCCTCCTTTGATCTTGCAAATTCCATGCCAAGGAAGTACTTTAAGGTTCCCAAATCCTTTATCTCAAAGTCATGTGCAAGCCTTCTCTTAAGTTCTCCAATTTCTGCACTATCATCACCAGTTATTATTATATCATCCACATACACAATTAAAATAGCTAGTTTACCATTTCTAGAGTGCTTGAAGAACATTGTGTGGTCAGCTTGACTCTGAATATAACCATAGCTCTTCACTACATTTCCAAACCTTTCAAACCATGCTCTTGGTGATTGTTTAAGACCATACAAGGATTTTTTCAATTTGCACACCTTGTTGGTTCCGAGGTTTTTCTCAAATCCAGGTGGGAGGTCCATAAACACTTCTTCCTCTAAATCTCCATTACGAAAGGCATTTTTTACATCAAGTTGTTGTAGAGACCAATTGAAATTAATTGCTAAAGAGAGAAGTCCCCGGATTGAGTTTATTTTCGCAACTGGAGCGAGGGTCTCTTGGTAGTCAATGCCATAAGTTTGAGTGAACCCCTTGGAACAAGTCTTGCCTTGTACCTCTCTATGCTCCCATCTGCCTTACACTTCACAGTGAAGACCCATTTACATCCTACAGTCGTCTTGCCTCTTGGTAGCTCCACAATCTCCCAAGTCCTATTCTTTTCAAGAGCATCCATCTCTTCCTTCACCACTAACTTCCAATCCAGATCACCTAGGGCATCCTGAATAGATCTTGGTACATGCAAGTTAGAAATATTTGAAAGGAATGCTTTGTGGTTATTGGACAACTTTTGATACGACAAATATTTTGCAATAGGGTGATTGGTACATGATCTTACTCCTTTTCTGTTAGCAATTGGGACATCTAGATCAGAAAAATCAATATTTGGAGACTCAAGGGAAGAAACTAAAGGAGCAATTTTAGGACTAACCTGAGTTTGAGGAGGAGGACCATCCCTCAGAGATTCCGGCTGAACAGGTGCTAGAGAAATAATTGGATCAGTAATATTTTTATGAGATTTTCTCCTGGTATAAACCTGAAGCTCAATATTTGGATTATGTGAATCCGTTTGAAGTAATTCTTCCCCTGTTTCAGATTCTTCAATACTTGGCACCTGTTGATTAAGAGAGTCTTTGTTTTCATTATTTTTAACGTCCATTTCCTTAAATTGTTTAATAGACTGAATTGGTGACTCAATGAGGCTTGGTAGTGGTGTAGAGAATTTCCAAAAATTATCTTCTTCTTCTTTATTCTCCCCCTGAAGAAGATTTTTGCTGAAATAGGGTTGATTTTCTAGAAAAGTGACATCCATAGTTATGTGAATTTTCTTTGTCAAAGGATTAAAACACTTATACCCTTTTTTATTTGGAGCATAGCCAATGAAAACACATTTTTCAGCTTTAGGATCCAATTTGGATCGAAAAATTTGGGGAATATAAACAAAGCAAGTGCATCCAAAAATTTTTAAAGGTAACTCAGAGTATAAACGAAATGTTGGGAAGTATTTTTTGAGAGTATTCAAAGGTGTTTCAAAATGTAAGACACGAGTTGGCATCCTATTGATTAAGTAAGATGCAGTCAACACAGCATCTCCCCAGAGGTATTTTGGAATGTTCATAGAAAACATGATAGCTCTAGCTACCTCAAGTAAATGCCTATTTTTCCTTTCAGCTATTCCATTTTGCTGGGGTGTGTCTCGACATGTAGATTGGTGTAAAATACCTTTTTCTTTTAAAAAATTTCCCAAACATTCATTAAAGTACTCAGTTCCATTATCTGTTCGAAGGATGCAAATTTTTGTTTTGAATTGGGTTTCAATCATGCAATAAAAATCTTTGAAAAGTTTTTCTACATCAGATTTTTTGCTTAGTAAGTAACCCAACACAATCTAGTGTGATCATCGATAAAAGTTACGAACTACCTTTTTCCAGACAAGGTGGTAACCTTTGAAGGTCCCCAAACATCAGTATGAAACAAGTAAAATGGTTTTGATGGACTATAAGGTTTTGAAATATATTTAACTCGATGATCTTTATATAAAAGACAACTTTCACATTGAAAATTAGAGCAATCCACTCCTTTAAACAAATTAGGAAATAAATGTTTTAAATAAGGAAAACTAGGATGTCCTAACCTAAGATGCCATTGCATTATTTTATCAAAAACAGAATTTGAACTAGTACTACTAAGCCCTTGAGCTTTTTTATTACCTAGGAAATCCTCACTGAAATAGTAGAGCCCATTTATTTCTCTAGCACTACCAATCATCTTCCCTGAGTTTTGGTCCTGAAATTGACAAAGAGAGTCAAAAAAGATAACACGACAGTTGGAATCCTTTGAAAGTTTACTGACAGATAAAAGATTACAAGCAAGTTTAGGAACATGAAGTACAGATTTAAGATCAATACTTTCAGAAAGTTTAATAGAACCCTTGCCTGCAATAGGTGAAAAACTACCATCTGCTATTCTTATTTTTTCATTACCAGAAAAGGGAGTGTATGAACTAAATAGATTCGACAGGTTAGTCATATGATCAGATGCTCCTGAATCAATGATCCATGGAGCAGAATTAAAGACACTGGATAGGGCTAATGGATTTCTACCTGAATGAGCCAATGAACTATTAGATGTACCAGATGTCGGATTGGACTTTAGTAGTTTCAGGAGTTGTTCGAACTGCTCTTTGCTGAAGGAACCCATATTTGCTTCATTGGCAAAGGGTTGTGACAGCTTCTGCTTCGGCTTCCAATTTGTTGGTTTTCCATGGATATGCCAACAAGTTTCTCGAGTATGGCGTGGTTTGTTGCAATGGTCACACCACACTCGAGGCTTGTCATCAATCTTACGCAAATCAGGGACATTTTGTCCACCAACATTAGCTTCTGCAGTGACCAATGCAGAGTTCTTGATCAAACTACTGGTACGAGGAGTAGAATTTACAACTGAAGTAGAACCTGACATGGTGGTAAAAAACAACAGCGGCTCTTGGAAAAATATGGTGATTTAGGGTTTGGCAAGAAAGAAAAGTTCTTGATGAGAAAGTGGCTATGAAGGCCTAAGGTAAAAAAAATCAGCAATGAAGGCTGAAGAAGAAACTGTAGAAAAATCAGCAGTGAAGGCTGAAAAAGTGACTGATTTCCAAGAAAAAATCTAAAGCTCTTGATACCATGTGGAATTTCAGAATATTTTATTTCTGAATCTTACTTGAATAATACAACTTCTAAGGATTATATATACAGCTACTGTTAAGCAGTAAAATAGGAAACTAAATCAGTCTAAATCTAATCCCCATAATTGAGGAATTGTCTAACCTTAATTCTAGGGATATAGATATTTACACATTTAATATAGTTGACTTTTCCACAGTTACGTTAGTAAACCTCCTACCAATTTGACAAGTGTCAATCAAATGAAACACATTCACAGAAATTTTAAGAACAGTCATTTTTTTTATTATTTCCCTGCTTATGCAATCTCTCCTTCGGTCTATAAAACTAACGCCCAACATTTCGATCTCCAACTAAAGATTTACCAAGGGTTTTTAATCTAATTTAAAATCCCCAACTTTTATAATCCTAAGATTTAAAATAGCTGCTAATCTCAAACCCTAATTCAGCTATTTCTTCCCCAAATGCCCGCTTCCAGTCATCAACCGTAATAAAACGAAAAAAAAAGGTAAGCTTTCGGCCTTCTTTTCTCTATTTCTTTATTTTTCTTTTGGGTATTTTATTTTCTTATTTTAATAATTTTGTTTTTTTAGATAAATGAATCTGAAATTGATATGAAGAATTATACATGCTCGAACGACAGGCATCCGGCGACAGACTTACGGATCGGTCGCTGCGAAAGAAGTCCTGTGGCTGGCGAGAGTGATCTTTATGTTGCCGCATCAGTCTCTCACCTATTGCCACGTGGTCCAATAAGATCTTTGCCATGTGGCAGGTATTATGAGTTTGAGTCCTAGCCCAATATGAATGGGCTTTGCCATATCAATTGCTTCCCTCTCTCTTGTTGGATTTTTCCAATCAAGAGAGTATAAATACTCCTGCTTAGGACATTGTAGTCTTTTCTTGACTTTTTGTAAATTTCTGGTATTTTTTGTAGGTAAAAAAGCTCAGCTCTGTGGGAGGTTTTGTCAAGCCCGAAGTTTGGTATTCTATGTCGCAGCTATATAAACAGCTAGAGTTAGACGACATCGAGTGCGAAAAACCTCTGAACCAGCAGTCTGCCATACGTATCTAGCTCTCTCGCCAAAAGAGTCTGTCACCAAAACAGTCTTTCGCCCTCCCACAGAAGTCTCTCGCATATCCCTATCATAGTAAGTGTGCACCTTTCGCTTACACTATACCGGCTCTGTACTTGTTTTTGAGTCTCTCGCAGGTGTCTAGCCTTAGGTCTTTCGCTCCCCAGGTCTCTCGCATCATAGGTCTCTTGATTCTTTTGGGCTCTCGCCTCATGCTTAGGTCTCTTGCCCAGTAGGTCATTCGCCCAGTAGGTCTCTCGCCCTGTTTCTTGTCTTCTTCCATATTTCATCCATGTCTTCGCAACGCCCTGAAAAATCACTGAGAAGGGGTGGTGTCGAATGCACACTAATGAATGTGGATTTAGAAGATATCAATACTCGTTTTCCCCTTCCTTTTGGTTATCGTTATAGACTTCCAATCGATGGGGAAGTTACACCTGACCTAGTTAGAAGCGGTGTGACCGTTCATAAAGCATCTTTATCCTTCGATTTTCGCTTCCCTCTACCTGAGTTTGCTCAAGCTTTCCTTAGGTATAAGGATATTGTTCCGTGTCAACTCCATCCCCATGCATGGGCTCTATTAGTAGCATTTTCAATAGTATGCCGTAATTTAGATATTGTCCCAACGATTCCCCTTTTAAGTGCCTTTTTTAGAGTCCGTGGGCTAAAAGGACTGATAACGTTCTCTCTTCAGAGGTTAAGGGTCGACGGGTTTCCTAATAAAATTTTTTTGAACCTTCCTAATAAATTGCGAGGTTTTGAGAGCGAGTGGGTCGTTGTTGAGATTCCAAGTGATTTACAAATTCGCACTAGATGGAACCGTGATACCAACGACCACTCGAAGCGTTCCGAAATAGCTAGCCTGAGGGTCCACTTTAGTGAGCCCATTAGGTGTATATGTTCCATCGGGGAGCGAAATTTATTTTCCCTTTTATCTCCCAAGAACATTACAGCTGCTGGTTGTGGAGTAAGCAGGGCTGTTCCTGGGACTGCTGCTGCTCCGTCCATTCCTACAACCTCGTCGGTTCCTGGTTCTAGTTCCAGTCGCCCATCTTTAGTTCCCATAGTTGAATCAACTACTCCCATAGGTCGTCTCGTCGATGAACCTTCCCTGACCCAGGAGATGAGGCCGCCGGGGTCGCGGGTGCCGGTGACCCATTTGATGAAGAACTTGAATGGAACCAAGGCGACGCCTTTGGGAGTCCTTTCTACGACTTTCCATCAGATGTGAACTTGGCTAACTTAGAAGACTTTGGTGATATTATAGGTTTTCGATTCATTTTATTCTTGGCATATGTGTGCGCGGTACTTTCGAACTTTATTTGCTAACTCCTTCTTTACGTGTTACGTAGATATGAACTTCATGGAGGCTATGCGTAGAAGGGAGGCCGTTGCGTCTGCCAGGGCTACTCCAACAGCTCCCTCATCTTAAGAGCGGCCTCGGGCTGAGACATCCACTTCCGGGCATCGTCGCGCCCTTACTCCTTCTCCGGTCAGCAGTGAGCCTAGTCGCCCTTAAAAGGCCGAAAGAGGCAAGAAGAAGAGGCATCTTATCCGTGATCGTAGCTAGGACGATCACGAGAGTTCAGGGTCGCAGGGGAGTGAGTCCACTCACCGAGAAGGTGACCCTAGTACTGTCGAAAACAGGTCGGCCCCTCGTAGACCTTGTCGTAAATACCGAAAAAGTTAATTATCGAAGGCTCGATGCCTACGAGGCCAATTCTGCCTAAGATAATCGATCCTACCTTGAGGCGATATCCAGTAGATGGTGGGGTCGTTGTTGACGGAGAAGATTTTCAGACCTACCTGTGTTAACGATTATGATAGCATCGAGGAGCCCGGGGTAGCTTTTCTTCTGACTTGGAGTCCCATCCTTCCTCGCTACGACATGGGGCTTTTCACGAACCTCACAAATGCTGAGAACAATTCTGACTACCTTACAATGAAGGTGAGAGCGTCGCCCTTATTTGGTAAT
This sequence comes from Heritiera littoralis, assembly GCA_031772115.1. NCBI lineage: Eukaryota > Viridiplantae > Streptophyta > Magnoliopsida > Malvales > Malvaceae > Heritiera > Heritiera littoralis. Next base: position 341,223 of record JAPDPK010000190.1, on the reverse strand, counting down.
GATACTCCCTTTTTTAACTTCTTTTGTCAGGTTTTTGAGTTATGCTGCTTTTGTTTTGTCAGGCGGCTCAACAAACGACTACCGTTAATGCACGGCATAGGGCTCTTAGGGAGCAAGCTGATAAAGAGATTCGTGAACTTCGAGATAAAAACATGGAGCTAAAGAATGAGGTTGCCCAACTTCGCCTATATACTAACAGAGTGGAGGAATTGAGGAAAGAAAACGAAGCTTTGAGATAACAAAATGTGAACCTCGAGCACAAGCTGCAAGAAGAACAAGCAAAGGTGGTATCCCTCGAGGGATATCAGGAAGCTTACAATAAGGCGACTAACGATTAGGAAGCCATGTGGACACAACAGGACGAGGCCATCGATGAGCTACAGAACGTACTAGATCGGCAAAGAGAGGTTCGGATCGAGGCAGTTCGCAAGTACCGCCTATCTCAACATTGCTATGAAAAGAAGGAAGAGTTTGCGATGGGATTCGTCAAGTACAACTTCTGCTTGGCTCGTGCTTAGTTGGAGAAGCACAGGCCTGTTGAGACTTTCTCTGAGCTGCTTTTCACTCCAGAGGCCCAGTACTATGGGCTCCTTCTTGGACCAAGTATGAACCCGATTCACAAGGTTCGAATGATTATTTAGAAGAGAGAGCCTTAGATGACTTGGATAACCTCGAAGTCCGTGGCCTTCTCGATAGTCGTGCAACCAGCCTGTGTCTACTGAGGCACGTGAGCAGTCTATGCCTGTAGAGGTGTGTAATGAACCTGGACCTGTCGAGGCAGGTGATCAACCCGAGCCTATTGAGGCACTATATAAGGGTTAGACGGTGACGAACTCCAATTCTCTGATTTTACTGCCGTCGATCCTGTGCTAGATTCTGTAGTTGCAGCTAGGTCCTCAGGCGACGTTCCTATTTCTGAGACGGCTCTTTCGGCTCCTCAAGATCCTGATCCTCGGCTCCTCAAGATCCTAGTGCTGATGTAGCATCTTCTTGCTGGCTGACTTGGTTCTTACCATATATTAGGATATTTTCATTTTCATTTTGTCTTTTCATTTAATTTTATTTGTTAATTCATCTAAATGATGTACAAATTCATTCTCAATGAAAAGTACAATCTCTCTTTTTTGTAGCTTTTTCTTCTTTTGTTTGAATTCAAATGAATATTTCGTATCCATAACTGTTACATCACAAAGCTTTAAAAAGCAGCATTAAATACGTCTATACTTTTATAGTGATAAAGTAATTCCATTGCGGCATAAAGTGTACTTTTTATTTTTACAGTGTTTCAGCGTACCTTTACACCATATTGCTCCCCAAGTTCTTTTTTGAAACAGTATTGTTGGTCCTGTTCAAAGATGAACTTTTCCTCGAGCATTGTGCCTATCTCGTGCTTTTTTTTGCTTAAGGACTTGTTAGAATTGATAAGACTATTGTTTATGCCAACATAAAATGTTAAATGTGATTTATCCAGTACATATAAAATTGTAACGTACCTCATAACATATTTCACAACTTGCATTATGTGTGCTACTTGGGTACTGTACTTATCCGTTCATTTTACTGCTTGAGGGTTTCGCAATTTGCCCATCTCGCGTATTTTTCACTTAGAGATTTTTATAGAGTTGCCCGTCTCGCACCTTTTGTGCTTAGGACTTATCTTTGCCCATCTCACACCTTCTTGTGCTTAGGGACTTATCTTTGCCCGTCTCGCACTGTAACATCCCGAATCTACAGTATAATGTAATATTTACTTATAAAATGACACATTTTCACCGGTTGGGTTGTCTGTGATGCTTAACCATTCGTTAATCAATTTAGTAAAATTAGTACTCTTATTCATTGTATCAATATGGAAGTATGCTTTGTTACATTATTTCCTTAAGATATATATATACACACACACACATTCCCCTCTACTCAAAGTAGTACTGTACAAATTCACTGAATATATAAAAGAAAATCATATACCTTCGATATCGAAAATCTGCTGATTCTAGCAGTCGATAATCTCTGGAAGGTAATTCTCTTATTCCAAGATCAACAACCTGTGGAGTGGAAAATAAGGGGTGAGCGACGACGTGCTCAGTAAGGAAGGTGTATGCTGCTTTATAAAATAAAAACTATATCCCACAAAATGTTTATTTTCCCTAACAGCATACCCAATAGGAAAACAGTGGATATAGCAAACAGTCTTTAATATTAAAATCACTGGCTAAACAGTTTACGATATAATATAGTAAACAGTAAACAGGATTCAATAAATCCTTTCAGTAAACAGAAATCAATAAGTTGAGACTAGGCATCACCCTACAATTAAATCATGCTATCATCGCTTCCAAAGGAACACATCGTTTCTGAAGAAACATAGTAATCATCCCCACAGGGATATAGTAGATCTATGGCCATGGTCTATATTGTGATGCCCTGGGGTGCACCCGCTGGTCCACCGACCCAAGCCATTGCCCCATGCGGGTCACTCAGCTACGTGAATAGTAATGCATGAAACTCGGGGCCTAAAGTCTCAAAAATCACTTTTTATCTCATGAAGAACCTTTAAGGAATTATTTCACATATTTTATCATTTTCTCAAAATCATTGTTTTCCAGAAAGGTATTATATTTTCTGTTTACAAAACATAGTAAAAACAGCCCGTAATCTCACCAATTTACGCGTGAGAAAACATGAGTTAAATTGGCTCGCCCATGGTCAGCTCGCCCATTATGGCTCGCCCATGGTCAGCTCGCCCACAAAAATATTTGCCCGAAGGCTGAAATATAACTCACTGGTTCGGGTCGCCCATAAACACTAGTCTTTCAAAACCAAGGGGTCGCCCACTTTTGGCTCGCCCGAAATATCACAAAAGGGATCGCCTATCTTTGGCTCGCCCGGATTTTTATTAAAACATGGGTCGCCTTCTTTGGCTCGCCTGGATTTAATTAAAACAAGGGTCGCCTTTCTTTGGCTCGCCCAGAAACAACATAAGGGTTGGTTTTATAGCTCGCCCAAATCATGGTCTATGAAAATAGTTTATCAAACTAATGCATGTTTCAAATCAAATCATTTTCTCAATATTTCCATAAAATTTAACTCCACAGAACATGCATTCACTTCACACACATCTCCCTTACCTGGTCTTATGAAACTGTGCTTCCCGGTTACGTCTACGGAAATCGTACTTCTTAACTGCAAAATAATTGTATCAACTCATTAGCTTAATTATCCTTGTATCTTTAAGCTATGATTCATATCAAACTATAAGTAAGTCACACAACTAAAATGGCTATTCTTCATGCCATTCTCTCTTACTTTATAACTAAAGTGAGATCCTCGCCTACTTGGACAAGTACTTTCAACTTGGCGAGTTCTTTATTTCCTACTCGCCTCATTGGCGATCACTTACGTTCCACATGGGCGATCACAATAGTCGCCATTCTCGCCCTTTTGGGCGATCATACCTCGGTCCATTTAGGCGATCCTATGCCCTCACCTATTCTCGCTCTTTTGACGATCATCAAGTCCATACATTTTGGGCGATCATAAGCCCTCACCCATTCGGGCGATCATTCTGATTTTTCAAAAAGTTGGCGAACATGTATATCATCGATTCATGCATTTCATTAAGCTCGCCTTATCCTTTAGACGAGTATCCTAATTTCTTTGCTCGCCTATTTGGCGAGCAGTTGGATAATCACGTTCGCCCATCGTGTTTCATCTACTCACGTTACATATGCATAACATAATAGTTTATGTTCAGCCATTAACGTCCCCAACCAGTAAGAAATTCAGCCATGTTAACTTGCTACATACTTTCATGCCAAGTAATATACCTACACATCTCCTACTTAGCATATCATCATTATAAGCCAAGGATTAAATACATACAAGGTTGGCTGGAAATTCCTTTACCTTTGTTTAACCGAAGCAGCACAGCTCAAAGTTGTTGTTGTTTCCTCCCTCGTCAGTCCTTCATTTCTTGGTTTCTTGGATGGTTTGAGGGTGAAGGAAAGATGTATAAAGAAGTGTTAAGTGATTTGATAGCAAGAAGGTGAAATCTTGCAACTTAAACGTGAGATAGGTGGCAAAACAAAGCAGAATTTAACAGCAATAGCGTCGGGCATGAAGAGAAAATATGCTGGAGTTCTTGGTTTCACTTAGTAAGATATATATATTCTATCATCAAAGCCTCATAGCTTCTTATCATTTTCTTCTTCATTATGTTGTTTGATGGTTCATTAAATGGTGAAGAAAATAGCAGCCGAAAGGTAAGTGACGGGGTGCACATTTTTCTGCTCCCATTAAATGACGAAGAAAACCGCAGCCAACAAGAATGGCGTGCAGTGATTTGTCCATCCCATTTTTCTTGACTTATTTACACCTTTGTCTTATTCCTCGTCCAATTAAAACACATCTCATATTGACTTAACATTTCTCTCTTCTCATTTTGTCCAACACAGCCGACTTTCTCTCAAATCAGAAGTGGCGTGTAGCAGCAATTTTCTGCTGTTTTGACTTATTCTTCATCCCTTTTTACATACATCTCCACCAATCAAAATAATTTACAATTATGGTGTACAATGTAATAAATTTGGGTCTCACACGCACCCTTTTATGCTTAGGGACTTTTAGAGAGTTGCCCGTCTTGCACCCTTTTCTGCTTAGGGACTTATGTTTGCCAGCTTTTGCCTCAGTAATTTTTGTTCCTGTAACACATAAACCATCTAATGTATTGCATTAGAAAATGTCAAATATGAATAACTAGCCTTTATTCATAAATCAGATGATAACAAAGCAAGGATAATATTATCAGAACTGATGGAAAAATAAGAATAACAATAATAAGAAAATATAATGCTTTTACTGCCAGTACAACTTAAGGTGATTAGTGTTCCAGGTTTTTGTAAAGTTTCCAAAGCGTATGTGCTCGGTCTGATTGTCCTTCTAATTCTGTAAGGTCTTTTTTTGGTCTCCCCTCATTTGACTAATACCGTGAGGAGTTGGGAATTTCATTAACAGATAGCAAGGGTGTACTACTGCCCTCATGTCATTCAGCAACGGTTGCCCAAGTATCATATTGTAAGCTATCGATGTTGACTTCACTATCATAAACAATACTTGTGGATGACATTTCTCGGGCTCTCCCCTAACGTGACAGGTAGTTGAACTGCACCTACCACCTTCACCTTTTCTCCAAGAAGCCATATAGTGGTGTGGGCACTGGCTTCAACCTATCTTCGAGATGTTCATCTTCTCAAAGTAGTTCCAGTAGATCAAGTTCACTGAACTCCCATTATCGACAAGGACACGACTCACTGGATGCTTTGCTACCACTGTCGAAATTATCATAGGGTCATCATGAGGGATTGTTACATCTCCTCTATCAGTCGGTGTAAAAGTGATGGGCTCTTCACCTTGCCTTTCTTTCATCACTGAGTTAACTAGATAGGCATGTCGGGCATAAGACTTTCGGGACGAGGAGGATGTACCAGCCAACGATTCTTCTCCAGATATAACGTTGATTGCTGGTCCCGTGGGCTCGTTATCTTCCTCGGGGTTCCTTTTTTCTATCCTCCTATCATTATTTCTCTTATCACCTTCATTTCTTCCTGCATTCCTCCTGTTCTCATCTCTTCTATACCTTGGGTAATTTTCTCTGTTTTGCGTGGGATAGTTGTTTCTGTCACTCTCCATACAAACCGATTTATCTTTCCTTCCCGTGCTAGCCTTTCTAACTGATTCATCGACTCCCTACATTTCTCTGTCGAATGTCCATGTGCTGAGTGATAGTTACAATATGAGTAGAGGATGTGACCCAGATTCCCAGACGTCTTCTTTGGAAATCGTATAAGACCTGACCCCTCAATAGCTGCCAGCACCGAAGTCCGAGGTTCAGTGAGCGGGGTGTAGGTGTTGTATTTTAATACAGGGGCTTTATCAAATTTCCTCAGTTGACTAGAGGATGCCTCGAAATCTTCCATTCCTCGTTTCCTTCCTTCCTTGGGCTCCTCATTCGCCACCATTTTCATCACTTCTTCCTGAGTGATATACTTATTTGCTCGAGAAAGCAGGTCTGAGATTGTGGTTGGCTGATCTAGTGACAGAGATTCCAGCAATTTCTCAGACCTTGTTCCTTGTAATATAGCTGCCACAGTTATACCGACTTGTAGATCTCGCACCTCAGAGTTGCGTCTCTAAACCGATCCACATAACTCTTTAATGACTCTTTAACTCCCTATTTAAGAGTGAGCAAATAAGTTGGCTCCTTCTTTCTCTGACTGTTCACTGCAAACGCCTTAAGAAACTCACTTCGCAGCTGGTTAAAAGAGACAATAGTCCCCTCGGGCAAGTTATTAAACCACTTCATCGCATGCCCAGTCAAAGTTAGAGAAAAGGCCTGCACATTATCTCATCTTCCCATCCATGTAACAACATTAAGGCCTCATAGTTTTGCATATGGTCGTAGGGGTCCGTCTTCCCAGTGTATGCGGTCGTCTGTGGCATTTTGAATTTTGTAGGCAGTGATTTTTGCATGATGGCCGTGTAGAATGGTACTCTTCTTCTCTGGCTCTCCTCTGCGGACACTAGTCTCTTCTCTTCCAACACCTGTTTATCATCTTCTTCATGTCTACAGAGGGAGCAAACTGATTTCTATTCCTTTCAGCATGAGATGAATCTAGCATGTTCTCAACCATTATTTCCTTAACTTTCTCTCGATCACATCTCCTCCCGTCATTTGTGTGTTCCAAGTAGGGTCAAACTCCAACCCGGCTCCCCAAGTGTTCTCGTTGTCGATCCCGTTCTTTCCAGCACCTCCGACACCATGTTCTAAGTTAGTGGCAACAAAATTCGACAAATCACAGTGATAGGCAGAAGACCCTGCTGCACGTTCAGTATCCTGCTACCCCGATGCTTGTCGCCTGAATCTGCCGCAGGCCCCAGGTCTACTGTGTCCCCGGTCTCTCGTTGGACTCCTGCGACAGGCCTCCTACTACCCAATCCTGCCACCTCTTGCTTAATGTCATCCTCTTCCACAGGGGGGCCTCCTGCTGCCGAGAGGGGTCTTTCGCAGCCACATCATCCTGTCGTCCAAATGCTTGTGGCAGGACCCCTTGATTTGTCTCCCCCACTAAATTTTGTACAACTTACGGTAGACTCAAAGTCGGGAGGACTCCATTGAACAGATCCACCATGGCTTTTAGAGCCTAAGTTGTTTCTTCGCTCTGCCGCTTCAGAGCTTCGAATTCTGCCGCCAACACAGTTGTTCTTTCTTCTTCCCTATTCACCTGAGTTCTCTGGCGAATTGACTGCTCGGGAGAACTCACAGAGTTCTCATCACTTCCTGTTCTCACATTAGTCGATCTCGTTCTCACCATCTTGAAAGTCTTAATTGGCTTTTAATACGTTTCCCACAGACGACGCCAATTGTTGTTGCTCAAAACAACAATAAATGCTTGTTGACGTCGATATTGTCTTCTTTCTCCACGTGTCTCCAGAAAGCTTTTGTCAAAATAAGAAAAGTCAGAGGAACGCAGGGGGTGGTTCCTTGCGTAGGCACTCCAATGCTTAAGTCAGCAAAAGGTTCTTCAGTATTGGGAAACGTAAAAGCCAGTAGTCAAAAATTAGAGAATAGAATTGTACCTGAGACCTATTTATAGGTGAATATTCTAGGGTAATTACCTAGGGGTGATTACGTCTTTTTTGTAGGAGTTTGTTTCCAAGAATAACACAAATTTCTTCAATATCAGAATAGCGGGAGGCTGTCACAGACGGGAGATTATAGAAGGTGCGGCACATAATGGCGGGGGAGTCTGTCGTCTAATGCGAAAGGTCAGATATATGCCACGTGCTCGAACAACAGGCATCCGGCGACAGACTTACGGATCGATCGCTGTGACAGAGGTCCTGTCGCTGGCGAGAGTGATCTTCATGTTGCTGTGTTAGTCTCTCGCCTATTGCCACGTGGTCCAATAAGATCTTGCCACGTGGTAGGTATTCTGAGTTTGGGCCATAGCCCAATATGAATGGGCTTTACCATATCAGATAGCTTGTAATGTACAATTAATTGATATAAGTCACCTGATAATTGTATATTTTAAAATAACTTTAAGAGCTCTAAATTTGCTATCGTCACAAGGCAACATCTCTAAATAATCTGGTCCATCAATTTTACTAAGATAAGATCAAAGCGATCTTCATTACATATATTCCGTAACTAAACCCATCAATAGTCACGTATATTAATATAATCAATGACATAGATTAAGTGTGGATGTGTAGCATGGAAATTACATGCAACGTGATTCCTTAAACATGCCTATTTCCAAGTGGTCCTACTTTCAAAAACTTTATGCTGAACAGCAATTTGAAGAAAAAAACTTTATTTCAAAGTTTCAGCAATAACAACAATACTTTATTTGATCAGAAAAATGTCTCAATAACAAACAAATATAAATGAAACAAACTCCCACTAAACAAGCATACTATCAAAGTGAATCACACCTATATGAGCTATATGCTCATGAAACATCTTAAGTGGTACACCCTTAGTAAGTAGATCTGCAATCATTGAGTTTGTACTAATATATTCAATAGATATCTGAAAACTCTGAACTCTCTCCTTAACAACAAGAAATTTGATGTCAATATGCTTTGACTTCTACAAGCTTCTGTTGTTCTTAGAGTATAATTCTGCGGCTTTATTATCACAATAAATCTTCAATGGCCTCTCAATACCATCAACAATGCACAGCCCAATGATGAAATTTCGCAACCATATTGCCTAGTTCAATGCCCCATAACAAGCTAAAAACTTTGTTTCCATGGTGGAAAAAACTATGAATAACTGCTTTACACTCTTCCAAGATATAGCTCCTCCAACTAACATGAAAACATAACCAAAAGTGGATCTTTCGCTATCAAGGCAACCAGCAAAATCGAAGTCTAAATACCCGATGATCTCTAAATGGTTCGATTTTCGATATGTAAGCATGTAATCTTTAGTTCTCTATAGATACCGTATAACCCTCTTTACTTCTTTCCAATGATTCATTCCAGGGTTACTTAAATATCTGTCAAGCATACCAACTATGTACACAATATCTAGACGTGTACAAACTTGAGCATACATAAGACTCCTACTGTTGAAGCATAAGGAATCTTCTACATCTCTTCCTTTTCAATCTTATTTCTTTGGCAATGAAGCAAACTAAATTTATCACTGTTAGCAATGGCATGTCTCCTGATGCACAAATTTTCATGTCAAATCTGCTAAGCACTTTATCGATATATGCTTTTGTGATAAGTCAAGTATTCCTCAAGAAAGATCTCCATAGATCTGTATGCCTAAAACAAAAGATGCATTCCTAAGATCTTTCATCTCAAATTTATTTGAAAGAAATCTCTTGGTTTCATGCAATAGGCCTATATCACTACTTGCCAATAGGATGTCATTGACATATAACACCAGAAGAATAAACTTGCTTCCACTGATCTTGTGATAAATACATTGATCAAAAGTGTTTTCATTAAAACCAAAATAGGTGATCACTTGATCAAATTTTTGATATCATTAATGCGATGCTTGCTTTAAACCATAGATGGATTTCTTTAATTTGCACATTAGATGTTTCGATCCATCCGACATGAAATTTTTTGTTGCACCATATAAATTGTTTCTTCAATGTCACTATTGAGAAACGCTGTCTTTACATTCATTTAATGTAGCTCCAAATTATAATGAGCTACAAGTGCCATAGTGATTCTAAAAGAGTCTTGCGATGAAATTAGAGAGAAAGTCTCTTTATAATCAATGCCTTCCTTTTGAGTGAAACCTTTGGCAACTAGACATGCTTTATATCTTTTGACATTGCCTTTCGAATCTCGCTTGGTTTTGAAAATCCATTTACAACCAATTGGTTTTGCTCTTTTAGGCAATTCGACAAGATTTCAAACATCATTGTCCTCCATTGATTTCATCTCATCTTCCATGGCCTCAATCCATTTATGAGAGTGAACACTTTGTTTGGCTTCATTAAAAGATTTTGGATCATCTTCTAATCCTATATCAAACTCATGTTCTTGGAGATATACGATATAATCATAAAATCGCTGATCTCCTCTCTCTAAAGGATCTTCTTAATGACACTCCTAATTAGGTTGTTGTTGCTCCTCTAATTAAATAGAAGGAGGCTCTTCAATAAGAGTAGAGGTAACCCAGCAGGGTTTTAATAATTCAGATTGGCATCTTGAACAATGTCAAACATAATTGTCTGATAATTCTCAATTACAACTATAGGAACTGTAACATATTCTTCCTCAAAGACAAAGTTCCTGAGTTTGGCACCCTCATCATATTCAACATCCTCAATAAACTTAGCATTCCCTATTTCAAAAAAAGATCTATTTGAAGGATCATAAAATTTGAAACCCCTCGATCTTTCTGAGTATCTAACAAAGTAGCAGCTTATTGTTCTTGACACCAATTTCCTTTCATTAGGCTTGTATGGCCTAGCCTCAACTGGAAAACCTCAAATATGTAAATGCCTAATAGTAGGCTTCTTTCCTGTTCATTCTTTATATGGGGTTTTAGCTATTGCTTTGCTTGGAACTCGATTAAGAATATACATTGCAGTTTTTAATGCTACTCCCCAAAGTAACTCTGGCAAAAAAGAATGACTAATCATACTTCTAACCATATCCTTAGGTTCGATTTTGACTCTCAGCTACACCATTTTGACTTGGAGTCCTTGGCATGGTGTATTGAGGAATGATGCCACATTCTGCTAAATACCTTGCAAAAAGGCCTGGACGTTGTTCACCTGTTCCGTCATATCTACCATAATATTCACCGCCACGGTCAGATTTAACGGTTTTAATTTCCTACTAAGCTAATTTTCAAATTCAGTTTTATAGGTTTTGAAAACATCCAATGCTGAGACTTCTCATGAATCAAGTATACGTACCTATAATGAGAATAATCATATGAAAGTAATAAAATATTGTTGACCATTTCAAGAGGCTGTAGGGAATGGACCACAAATATCAGTATGAATTAAATCCCAAATATTTAAACTCCTGTTAGCACCAGTTTTCTTGATATTTGTTGGTTTTCCCTTAATACAGTCAACACATATTTTGAAATTTGAAAAATCAAGGGAATTAAGAATTCGTTTTGACACAAGCCTTTTTATTCTTTGTTCAGAAATATGTGCAAAACGCCTGTGCCATAACATGGAAGAATTCTCATTAATTAATTTGCGCTTTGTACCACAATTACTTATATGCAAGGATTTACTAATGTGTGAGGCATGAATGTCCAATTTATATAGATTATCAACTAAAGAACCTGTGCCAATAAGATTTGAGTACTAAAAAAGACTAAATTTTTCATTTCCAAACGAACAAAAATATCCTGATTTGTCCAAATAAAAAATAAAAATCAAATTCCATCTAAATGATCCATAAAAAGTCTCTTTCAAATCTAAATAGCAACCATATCCTAACTTTAATCTAAATAGACAGATAGCCTCAACAGGAGCTCTTTCATCATTTCCTGCATAGATGAATCTTTCAACATCAGTTGGATTTTGCTCTTTAGACAACCATGCATAGCCAAATTAACTTCAAAACAAACAAAGTTGAGAAGTTTACTCTTTTTGGCAAGCCCTTTTGCATACTTGGAACAATCCTTCTTCACATGACCACCTTTACGGCAAAAGAAACAGGTAATCACCTTATCTTGTTTCTGTTGCCCTTAGGCTGTGAAGTTTCAGTATTTGCAGTGCCTTTTCTTGTATTGTTCCTTTCCCTCTTTCTGTTAGAGGCATTGTCATTAGACGAAGTGCTAAGTGAGCACTTTCTATCTTTTTTTGTTTCAACCTCTCTTCCTTTTGCACATACTGAGCAATGAGCTCATTAAGAGTACATTTCTCTTTTTGAGTGTTATAACTTATTTTAAACGGATTGAATTGTGTAAGAAGAGATATTAACACCAAGTGCACGAAAATGTCCTCAAATAACTCTAACTTTAGTGTCTTTAGTCTTGTAACAAGATTAGACATTTCCATAATATATTCTCTTATGTTTCCTTTGCCACTATACCGCATTAAAACAAGCTTAGATAGGATGGTGTTTGTTTTGACCTTTTCATTTGCAGTGAATTTGTATGCAATTTGTGTAGGAAACTCTTATCATTTTCTTCCTCAGGCATTGCACCCCTAATGGTATCCGAAATTGAGTGCTTCATGATCATCAGACTCATGCGGTTTGAACGCTCCCTTTATTCATAAAGTGCCCTTTTCGTATTTGTACTATTATCAGTAGGGGCAAGGGGTTTGTCAACATGATTTCATAGTCTAGATCCATACAACCAAGCACAATGGTAGCGTGTTCCTTCCATTTCTCGAAGTTAGTGCTATTAAGTAATGGAATATTGTTCAAATTGGCAGATATAGAAGAAAAATTTACTATAAGTAGAAAAATAACAATAATAAGCTCACAATTAACAAATAATAATTTTGGGCCATATAAGAAACCAAACACAACATTGAAATTTAGTCTTTGGATAGAAATTTCAATTTGTAAGCGGAACTCTTAAACTTTATTAGTAAATATTGATAATCAAATCCTACCAACAACATGACTTCCTTTGAGCCGACATATTACATGTATGGTAGAAAATAATTTTATCACATATTTACTATCTTATTGTGTTTGTGTTCGGCAAAAAAATAACATTCTTTTGAGCCGATTATTTTCCACAAGGATTAAAAACACAGTCATTTAAATTCTCAAATGACAACCTTAATTTTCAAAATAAATAAATTAACATAAAGAGGTCACTTTGGTGGCATTTATATTAATTTAATTTATTTTGAACTTTATTTTTAACACATTATGCACATATACAAAACGTGAAAAGTATATAAATTTATTCACATCAACAAGGAGAATGAGTACTACCAATCAACTCAGAATATCATGAAATAAAATTTCAGAAAATATGCACATAATATATCAAAACACTGAAAGTATCAAGAATATTAAATAATAAATATTTAACAGTGTCAAAAATTTCCATAAAAATGCCCAAAAAATAGAAAATTTATTTTATACAGGACTGCAAAATACAGTGGCTAAAAGGCCACCAGAAGATGGCACGTGGACCTCACGCGCCGCCTTATGTCGGTGGGGGAGAGATCCCATTTGGGATCTCCCTTTCTTTTACATATAGCCTAGTCTACCCGACACGGCTGTAACTTGGAAAACCCATTGCTTTCTTCTTGATTTTAACCTTTTTTTAAGTATTTTTGCCAAAATTTAACTTACAATCATAGAATTAACACCTTGTTTTACAAAACCCATGCAAAAATTAGATCAAAAACAACAAATTTGGTGATGAATCAGATCAAGAAAGATTCAAGAAAAACTCCATGAAAGAACTCAACTCCTTTTCTTGATTTCTTTCAACCAAAACCAAAAATTTATCAAAATTGTGACTGTATTTCAATCATAGAAGTCACAAGAAACAATTATCATTCACTAATTTGAATTAAAACATGTAAAAAATTAATGTTTTGGTTGATTTTCAATTCGGGTATTAAAAAACTTAAAGAGTAAATTACTTGAATCATGAAATAGATTCATAAAATTGTTTACATGATTTTAATCTTTATTTTATAGGGAATAAAAGCCTTAAGGTCTCCAACAAAAATTTTTAATTCTTAATTACCTAAAATGAACATGCTCTTGATACCACTTGTAAGAAATTCATACAGATAAATACACAGGATCTCATGTTTAATAATCAAGAAAAGAGTAATACGGAAGCGTTCTTGAATCCATTGGAATAGATTTCTTGAGGTTAGAGTCTTCCACGTCTAAACCTTTTGAAAGAATCTGTATTCACTCAATGATGGGATTTGAGAATGAGAATTACGTTATGTTTAGACTAGAGATCATAACCTATTTATACTTGAAGTATATTTTATTTTATTTTGGCCCATCATGAAAATAAAATAAAATATTAGGTCTCTACATATTGCAAAGCCGATACTAAATGAGATGCCTTAAAGTCTAATAACTTAAACTATACTTGATTACTTTTAAATAGAATAAATAAATTAGATAACCTGTAATGTACAATTAATTTATATATGTAAGCCCACTTACAGAATTTTTCAACAATAAAGCCTCCAGAAAAGCCCACCCACGTTGCTTGATCCAGGGATAAAGCATAAATTTAGTCTTGTTGTATTATATCTAAGGAGGTGGCTATTTTTCACAAGTTTCAAATGCAAAGCCTCTGCATCATTTATTGTCCAAATATACCAGAACACTGACTTGTAGCAGGTATGGCTCCCTTAATAAAGGGAGGCAGAAGGATCACTGCATTGATAACGATTAATGAAAAACTCATATTTGTAGTGCTTAATAAGATTTTGATGGATCATCAGTTGTTCTTTATTTTTTTAATAAAAGGAAAAACGAATAAGAGGTTAAGTTAAGCTAGTATTTACCAAATCAGATACTGTCATTCTGAATCTGTGCTTTAGTTTCAATCTTTTGAGCCCCCTGTGGATCAAGACTTTGATTAAGAATTCAATGTTCAAAACAAAAACTCTTTTGAAACAGAAAACTGAAGGGAAAAGAAATAATAGAATAAGCATAGTTACTTTCAACTTATTGAGGACAACCTAAGTAATAAAAATGCAGCCAATGTCAGAAGCCGTGATGCTAACTGAAGAACTCTGTAAACTTTGTTTTATTTTTGCTTGAATCGTAAAACTCAGATACAAGACAAATATATATTAGAGACAAGCTACATTAACTCCTTAATTTCTAGACAGACATTGATAGGAATGATTTCTTGATTGTCTCCTGATTGTTAGCAACAAATATTGTTCCCTTTAGCAACAGTTGTTTCCTTGGAAGTCCGTTACAGGCTGTGTTGATTGCTGCGTTGATTCCTTTGTTACAGGCAGTGTTGATTGCTTTGTTTCCTTATCAGCCCCTTCAAGGTGGAGACGGAATGTAAATAGAGTCCCACCTTGCAGTGAAGGAAGAGAAATGGTGCCCTTGGCAAGGACTTGGTTAGGATATCTGCTATTTGATGTGAAGATGGCACAAACCGTGTGATGAGATTTCCCATGGCAACCTTTTTTCAAACGAAATGATAATCTATTTCAATATGCTTCGTCCTAGCATGAAAAAGAGGGTTAAGAGACATATGAAGAGCACTAAGATTGTCACAAAATAATTGAGGAGGATTAGTAAAGGAATGCCAGTGTCACGTAATAAGAATATGAGCCAGGTTAATTCAGCAGTGGTGGAAGCCGTGGACCTATATTCTGCTTCTGAACTTGATCGAGCAACAGTAGGTTGCTTTTTAGAACACCATGAGATGCAATTTGCACCTAAGAAGACACAAAAACCAGTTGTGCTTCGTTGTGTCAAGGGGCATCCTGCCCAGTCAGCATCTGAAAATGCATGTAAGGAGAGAGGACTGTGAGATATAAACCGTAAACCATGGTCTTATGTCCCTTTAAGATAGCAAAGAATTTGCTTGACTACCCTGAACTGCAATTCTGTCAGATTGTTGAAAAACTGACAGACTTTATTTACTACATGTTGAATGTCTGGTCGAGTGAATGTGAGGTATTGAAGAGCATCGACAACACTTCTGTAATATGTGGCATCTATAAGTTTGTTGTTTGAGGCATGAGGCTTATCCTTGAGGGTCATAGGAGTAGCATTAGGAGCACAATCAGTCATACTAGTGCAGTTAAGTAGATCTTTTATGTACTTACCTTGTGAGAGAATGACTCCTCCAGTGAAGTATTTAACTTCAACACCTAAAAAGAATCTCAAAGTTCCAAGATCCTTTATGGCAAACTCTGAACTTAATTTATGATTTAGGTTGGAGATGAGCAAGTCATTGTTTCCAGTCACCAATATGTCATCTACATAGATAAAAAGCAATATTGTGATCGATTTTTGATGGTAAACAAACAATGAAGAATCGGCCTTGTTGCAATAAAAGCCAGATGGAGAAGAAATTGAGATAAACGATCAAACCAAGCTCGCGGAGCTTGCTTTAAGCCATAAATGGACTTGTAAAGAAGGCATACATAATCAGGTTAGTGGATCCACAAAACCAGGAGGTTGCTCCATATACACAGTTTCTTTGAGATTTCCATGCAAAAAGGCATTCTTCACATCAAGTTGTTTCATGTGCCAGTTCAATGAAGTGGAAAGAGCTATAACAAGTTGAATTGTAGTGTGTCGAATAACTGGGCTGTAAGTTTCATCATAGTCAATGCCAGAAACTTGGGTAAAACCACGGGCAACAAGGCGAGCCTTGAATCGTTCAGCCGAGCCATCCTCACGTTACTTAATACGATAGATCCATTTGGATCCAACAACATTTACATTTTGTGGTCGAGGAACTAGTGACCATGTCTGGTTTGAAGGAAGAGCCTTTAATTCCTCTTCCATGGCAGCCACCCACCGAGAATCCTTTAATGCAAGATAATGATTTCGTGGTTCAATAGGCGATGTGTCTTGCAATAGATAGCATTCATAGTCCTGCAAATATCTTGGACGTTGTTGACCGCGCCGAGGATGGACATAAGTGTCACTGACATTATTGTTGATATTTGTATCAACAATATGACCAATCATGTCATCATGTAATGTGACTGCTTACATATCTGCTGGTTCTATTGTAACCAATGGATCGTATTCTTGAGATGCTTCAATATTGGAAAGTACTCCTTCATTAGAGTTAGGTGTTGGGCTATCATGATTGTCAAGAGCTTCACCACTATCTTCATCACAGCAAGTGTTAGTGTTCACAATATGGGGTTGTATTTTTGAGTGTGCCATTGTAGGATTATCATCCGAAGTAAATTTGAACCATTCATCAGAAGTTGGGAATTCAGCAAGTTCCAATGGTATCGAAGTTGACTAGTGTGGAGAGAGTTTGTAGAGAAATTTACCTTCATCAAAGATAATATGCCTTGATATATAAACTCTCTTTGTTTGACGCTCGTAGCACCGATAGCCCTTGTGAATTGGACTGTAACCAATGAACACACATGGGTAAGTTTTCTTGACAAATTTGTTTCCACCTTGATGTCTTAGAGACGGAAAACATAAGCATCCAAACACTCGCAAGCCTTTATAATCTGGTTCCTTATGATACAGTTTGGAGTATGGAGATTGGTTGTGTAAAACTGAAGATGGCATCCTGTTAATTAAATAGACATCTGCAAGAAAAGCCTCAATCCATAAGAATAATGGTAGATTAGCATGAAATATTGTGGTCAAACCTGTCTCAACAATGTGCCAATGTTTCCTCTTGGCCACTCCATTTTGTTCTGGTGTTCCAGGGCATGATATTTGCAACTGAATTCCACAATTGCCAATATGACTAAGGAAATCAAAAGAGTTAAATTCTCCACCTCCATCACATTGAAAGATTTTGATTTTTCTATTAAATTGGTTTTCTACTAGTCTTTGAAACTTAAAAAAGCAAGAATAAAAATCTGACTTTTTCTTTCAAGGATACAACCAGGTGAACCTTGAGAAATCATCTATAAATATAACATAAAATCGAAAACTTTGATTTGAGGCAATAGGAGCTGGTCCCCATAGGTCACAATGCACCTTTTGTAAAGGATAATTAGAAATATTATTATTTAAGTTGAAAGGTTGTTTACAACTCTTTCCAGATTGGCAACTAGCACAAACAGAAGGCCTAGTTGGCCAATTAGTGACATCAATGGCTTTCTTTCCTTTTAACAAAGACAGAATCTTTGCACTTGGGTGTCCACGGCGTTGGTGCCACAAAGAAAATGAGTTGCTTCCTCTTATTGTTGATAAGGCTTCTTGAAAACTCGAATCCAAAGCATAGAGTTGGCCTTGTTTATGCCCCTTCCCTATTGTTCTCTTGTTTTGGTCCTTAATAACAAAATCAGATGATGTGAATTCAACAGTGCAAGAGTTGTCGTTAGTAATTTTACTTACTAAAACTAAGTTCTTTTTCAGTTCAGGAACAATAAGAACATCTTTTAAACTCAATTCTCCCACACATGCATTTCTAGTATGTGTTATATCAAGTTTGTTTCCATTACCAACGTAAATAACATCATTCCTTCTATATGGTTTTAAATAAGACAACATACCTACATCTTTGGTCATGTGTGCTGTTGCTCTTGAATCCATGTAAAGGGAAGGATCATTGTTGTTCAGGGTAAGAGCTGCCAAAGCATATGGTAGGTCTTCTGATTGATAGGAATAGTCAAACCTATACCAACAATCAAGGGCGACATGATTCATTTTCCTACAAATTTGGCAGATTGGTTTATCACTTTTGTCTCGATGTTGTCCAGCTTCTTTTATCCCTTCTTTCATGGAGTTACTCTTGCTTAAAGCTATGTTGTTGTAACGACCAACTGGAGTAAAACCTCTTCCTTTTGAATTAAAGCCTCCTCGATTTCCTCTATTGCTTCTGCCACGCCCACGTTGGCTAAAGAGTGCTTGGTTGTATTCAATGTAACCTTTATCTTCTTCCTTTTGAGACGCTAGAGTCTGTTCATACCCCTGAAGAGCAAGCACAAATTGGTTAAAAGTGGGATAAGGAGGTTTGGTTACCATAGCTAGGCGGAAGCCTTTGTATTTTGCTCCTAGTCCACGTGCAAGTTGGAAACTTTATCAAGATCTGCAACTGGTTTCTTGATGGCTGCAAGATTATCACAGATTGTTTTGAATTCCTTTATATAATCATCTAAGGATCTTGATCCTTTCTTGATGGTCATCAACATGTTTTTCAAAAGACCTTCTTTTTCAATAGTAGTTGGGAGCAATTGCTCTTCCAATGAACTCCATACATCGTAGGCAATAGCATCTTCTGTAATGGATGGTTAAGCTTCTTTTATTGTGCCCAGTAACCATGAAACCAGAAGTCCATCATTTGTTGACCACAAGGTATAAGCTGGATTCACAATCCCATCTTTCAACGAGGCTTCAGGTTTTTCACCATTCTTTTCTAGATGATGAAGCACACCGAGACTCCGAGACAGATGAAGGATTTGTGATCTCCACATCAAATAGTTAATGGAGCCTAGTTTGATTGATACCAAACTGGCACATTGGTGAAATGACTGTATTGTAAGCTTAGGTTCTTCCATAACTAAATCAATAAGGAAAATGAAAGAATCGAGCTATTTTATGCTTGCGAGTTTCAAGACAAGCTACATTAACTCCTTAATTTCTGGACAGATATTGATAGGAATGATTTCTTGATTTTCTTTTGATTGTTAGCAGCAAATATTGTTTCCTTCAACAACAATTGTTTCCTTGGAAGTCTGTTACAGGCTGTGTTGATTGCTGCGTTGATTACTCTATTATAGGCTGTGTTGATTGCTTTGCTTCCTTATCACTAACAGTTATACAAGAATTCATAATGTTATCATGCATTTGCACATTATATAGCCAAAAATCTAACTTTCTTGACTCCTTTTCTTGCTACCTCTTGTTAAGAATATTTTGAAGCATGATTCGATATTTGCATTATTGAGAAATTAAGCACTTAACCCATGAGTTATGGCTTAGTTGGCAACGCATGCTGAGTTTGTGGGAAGAGCTCTTGCGTTAAAAAGGATAAAAATACCTGTGGTTTACATAAAAAAAAACGAAAAATTAAGCACCTGACCAAACAAGTGCTGCCATAGTTTTCATTGAACTTTGGAAGCTGTGTAATCTTCGATCTAGTAGTTGTAGGAGCCAGGGGTTTGCATATTGTAGAAGTAGAAAAATTAAGCATGGCTTGGCCTCAAAGATTGTGTGGTAATAAGAGCTATGAATTTGATCCATCCACGGTCAAGTAACCATATAAGATTTAGAACAGAATCAAAGAATGCAGCTCAGCTGCTTCACCACAAAGACTGAAGCCATGGAAGATGAAAAAACTCTTTCACAAGATCAATATTTCTACCTTATCCAGTATCTGAAAACAACCATATTATGCAACATGAAATCTCAGATCAATTGCTTAATTTTTTAAAAGAAACATATAAATATATAGGGTATAATTTAGTTATTGAATTAATTATAACTTCGAACAAACTTTGGAATGCATTTCTTTCGGAAATAAACCAAACAAATTCATCATACGATGTAATTTAGAACAACATAATTAAATAAATAAGTTGGCATATCTATTTGGTAGATATAAGTGAAGCAGAAGCAAGATTCTTATCAGATTAATTAATCCTACTCTTTGCAAAGCTCTTAGGGTAACAATTAATTATTTGAGATTTTCTACATATTTTCTTATAAAAGTAAATAGTCAATCTGTTTTATTAAATTATAAATCACTAGTTACTATAAATTATAAATCACTAATTAATAGTAACTTATCTGTTAAAGAATTCTAAGAAGAGATTTCTCATTTGACAAATAACGCAACTGCTAAAATCTCAATTTGTTTTTCTACCTCGTAAGACAAAAAACACACAAGTAAATAAGAATACAGAAAAGTCACCGTTTGGATAGACAAAGAATGGAGTAAGAAAATTCAACACCGACGAATAATTTGGATCAAGATTCGCGAGCCCAAAGCGATCCAGCCAATGGGCTTGCACGAGAATACGGCGATCAAACTCACTATTTTTTTATTATTCAAAAAATAAAATTTTGTATGCATTAAAAAAAATATGAAATATATATTTTTATCTTTATTTTTGTAAAAAAAAAGGATCAAACAGAATTTAAAAATATTCTGTTTATATTTAAAAATTATGCATTGGTCAAGGTTCATGGATCATGGCTGATGGCTGTGGCAATTCAATGTCGAGATTGAGAAATAATTTCCATTGAAATCCACTTTGACAAAAAACAAGGTAAGTTTGAAAATTGTGGGTCCTAATTTGCGGAAAAAGAAAAACAAATCGAAGTTGCTATGAAATTGAGTAATTGGTTTGCGATAGTCAAATCAAATAGAGGCAGCTGCTGCTTTTTTTTCAAAATATTTTTTTGAGTAAATTTTTTTAATATTTAGTAATTGAAAGTGCAAGTAAAGTTGCTTGATTTAAATTCAAACAATATAATAGGTTATAATTCTTCTTTAAACACACAATCAAATATTATTATTTTCATTAGATTTAAAAGCAACACCGATTTAGTGTGATTAGACCACTTTTTTAGTCCAATCACACAAAAATGTGCTTGGATAACACTTAAATAGTGACGGACAAACATTCATTGAGTCACACCCCCATTTTGCATTTGACGTTTAAGCAGGGGTGTAAATCATAAAGTTCTAAAATTGAATTGAACACAGTTTGCGCGAAAGTGGACCTAAATGAATTTGGTTTATTTTGATCCATTTTTAAACGAATCAAGAAACAAAAACTCAATCCGATCTTTAATGCAATTTAGACTAATCCGTAAATCAGTCTTTTTTTTTTTAAGAAATAAAATTTTAAAAAATGTCCATTAAAATATATGTACAAATACAATACACAATAACTTTTTATGTCATGAAATAGAAATGGATATGGTATGGTAAAATCCATAATTCAAATGCATGTTTGTATTACCATTCGAGTTATCATTTTCTTTTAACAAAACACTTGTCGTAACGGTTTCGTGCTTGACGATTTTGAAAACATTTAAAAAACAAATAGGAGAGTCGCCACCAATCTTTTTTGACTAAGTGTGATTGTTCACCTAAAATATTTATCTTTTTAACAAAATCTCAAAATTAATTAAGTTTTATTAAAAAGATAATTTTTTATCTACGAAAACAAAATCAGGTTCGAAAGTACGGTTACGCGTGGGGAAAGATTAGCACCTCCACGACGCCCGTTAAAAAACGGTACGATTATAATCATGTATTATCCTTTAATTTTAATAAAATGGTCTTGAATTAATATTTAAAAATAATTCCTATTTTATTGCAATCAATTTTATTCTTTTTATTCAAAGTCATTTTTTATTTGTAAAAAATCATTTTTGTTTTATTTTAAAAAAGTTAAATTTTATTTTTCAAAAAGAAATGTGAACCTTTTTATATTGAAAAATTAAATCAAATACCCTAATACTTTTGATAATATTTGAAATAATTTTCCTCACCTAGAGATTTCTTAAGAATCACTACTGGTGACTTCTATAAAATCTCATCATCGGAAGATTCACATTTATTTGGAAATTAAGTGAATGCATATGATGCAAACAAATAATATATGATGCAAATGAGTTTTTTATTTTAAATTTCATTATTTATTTATTTATTTACTTTTTTCTTTGTTTTTTAAAAAAATTTATTCATTTTCATTTTTAATAAAAACTTAAATTATTGAAAAATCGTACTAAATATTCCAATACTTTTGGCAACATTTAGTAGACTGTTCTCACCTAGGGATCAGCTAGGAATCACTACTTGTGACTTCCGTAACATCCCATCATAGAAAAATTATTTATTTATATTTACATTTTATTATTAATTTTCTTTTTCTATTTTCTTTTAAAAAAATTAATTATTTTTTTATGTTTAACAAAAAATTAAATTATTGAAAAATCATACTAAATTTTTCAATACTTTTGGCAACATTTAATATGACTCTTCTCACCTAAGGATCAGCTAGGAATCACTACTTGTGACTTCCGTAGCATCTCATCATCGAAAATTTATTTTATTAAATTTAAATTTTATTATTTGTTTTCATCTTTTCTTTCTCCTTTTTTTTTATTTTTTAATTTTTTTGTTTTGAAACCTAATAATTTACCTAGTGTTAAAAAAAATTACACATTAAAGAAAAAAAATATTATATATTTTTAGAGATGTATAAATTTATTATTGAAATTAATCTCATATAATAGAATAAATTATGCTTAAAATTATAAATAAGTAAATAAATAAATGAATAAATAATTAAATGCATGAGAGGGGTAAAGGTATACCCAAGTTTGTTTGGGCTTAGAACCCAAAGAAATTCCCTGTTGAATGGGCCAAAAAGACAGCCCAAAAATCTGATCCATGTGAGACTAGGCCTAGGCAAGCGGAGTGGGTCGGAGCAGATCAAAAGCGGGTTGCGCGGGTCGTGGAATTGGGTCGAGTCGGAGTGGCTGGCACGCGGATCTTTCCTATTTTGGCAGGTCGACGCACGGATCTCGGGTCGGATCCGGGTAGGCGCGCGGGTCGGCCCTTTTTTTTTCAACTATAAAATTCAATCTCTTTTTTTTTTAACTTCATTTTCCACATTTTCTAAAAAAAAAAAACTTCAGAGCCTCGTAAGGCTCTCAGTCATGGTGATTCCCGGCTGTCACTTGGGCCGCCGTCAACCGCCGTCTCTGGTAGCCAGATCACAAAAAGTTTCCCACTTTCCGATACTCCTCAACCTCCCCTTTTCGTTTCCGAGCCTAGTTTTCCTTAAAAATGCCCCTAAAACACTTAGATCTAAGCCTAAAGCCGCAGCCTTCAAGCCCAGATCTGCCTTTGTCCGCTGCCGCCTTCACCTCCGATCTTCGGATCGGTCTTCCTTTCCTCTTTGGCGGCTCCCTCTCAAAATATTGTAACGCAAAGCTTCCTAAAGCCCCTAAACCGAACCCCTCCTTTTTTTTTATTTTGTTGTTGTCACGACCCGAAGGCCACGATTTTTCTTTAATACTTATACTTTTCTTAGTCTACAAATTTATGGACTAAATTTTTTTTTTCATTTTAAAGTTTGTATCCGGTGTCAGTGTAGTTACTATACTTCTAGGTGACCTATAGTCATTTCATTTAAATATTAAACTAACAAGGAAACGATTTTTAGTTACATCCCGACTTGTTAAACAGAATATGTACTGTGCATCAATTAAAGTCTTACATGTAAACAAGTATTTTATATTGAACATATACCTCAGAAGACTAGTACCAAGTCCATACACCGTCTCCGATGCCCACTCAGCAGCTCACATGACAGATATTAACTTCAATAGTCAGAAAGAGATGAAATTTAGCGGGGTGAGCAAAACCACGGCTCAATAAGATACTAATATAAATACAAGAGTATGATTACACTGTCTTAAATTGCAATTGCTTAAAACTTGCAAGTTTGCAATTACAGTTAATCCTTTCTCATCGATAACATATCATTATCTCATTTCTTGTCATCTATCTATCACTTATACTTTTAAATAAATCATCATAATCACTTTTTCAGTCTTCTCGTCCTTACACTATAGTGCATCACACAACAATTTGTTGTACCCAAGTTGAATGTCATATACTATTAGTCTATATTTTCCTCTATCTCGGAGTACATCATGTCCAATTGAAGCATCATATCAATTCACTTTATGTTTCATAATCGTACTCCTGTAATCTATCATCTCATATCACTTTCCATATAAAGAAATCATGATCACAATAGTGTAAGTTCACAATTCTCTTCATATCAATCTTATGTTCATGTATCATATCATGTCATCGTCTAGATGAAATATCATTAATGTCGAGTCATGACATTCCTTATGGAACTCTCATGTATGAAGCATATTATCATGTCAGGGTTTAATATGCAATTCATGTAACTTTACTGTACAAACCGCTATCATTTCTAATCGTATCATATGTACTTTAGAACATGCTCCACGTATGAATTTTCAATTCATTCAAGTCTACCTTTACGGCATGATAAAAACATGTTTAATTTCAATTCATGTATTTGTTTTTAGAGCATGTCCAAAACGTGTGCGGTTTTAAAACATTTTTCATATACTGTAAGTCATATCAGGTCTAGAGTTCATATCAAATCAATCTATACTCTAGACCGCATATCATTTTAAATTCGACACAAAATCGTATATAAATCATATAAGTGTCGAAATCATTTATCATGTACTTTTAAAACATATATTGTAAATCATATCAGGTCTAGAGTTCATATCAAATCAAACTATACTCTAGACCGCATATCATGCCATGTTCGACACAAAATCACATATACATCATATAAGTGCCGAAATCATATCTCATGGACTTTTAAAACATGTTTAAAACATATATTGTTTCAA
This sequence comes from Heritiera littoralis, assembly GCA_031772115.1. Taxonomy (NCBI): domain Eukaryota; kingdom Viridiplantae; phylum Streptophyta; class Magnoliopsida; order Malvales; family Malvaceae; genus Heritiera; species Heritiera littoralis. Next base: position 316,164 of record JAPDPK010000190.1, on the reverse strand, counting down.
AACATATTTCATTTCAAACTTGTTTCATATACAGTATAAATCATGTCAAGTCTAGAGTTCATGTCAAGTCTAGAGTTCATGTCAATAAAATCATACTCTAGACTGCATATCATATCGGTTAGAGACTAGGCTAGATCCCTATCATCTCTATCAATAAAGACTTCTATAGATTCTATAGAAGTCACAAGTAGTGATTCTTAAGAAATCTCTAGGTGAGGAAAATTACTTCAAATATTACCAAAAATATTGGAGTATTTGATTTAATTTTTCAATATAAAAAGGTTCACATTCATTTTTGAAAATAAATTTTAACTTTTTAAAAATAAAACAAAATGACTTTTACAAATAAAAAAAATGACTTTGAATAAAAAGAATAAAATTGATTGCAATAAAATAGGAATTACTTTTAAATATTGAATTAAGACCATTTCATTGAAATCAAAGGATAACACATGATTATTATAGTACCGTTTTTTAATGGGCGTCGTGGGGGTGCTAATCCTTCCCCACGCGTAACAGTACTCTCGAACCTGATTTTTGTTTTCGCAGACCAAAAAATTGTCTTTTAAATAAAACTTAATTCATTTTAAGATTGTGTTAAAAAAAACAAGATTTTAGGTAGCCAATCACACCTAGTCAAAAAAGATTAGTGGCGACTCCCTGTTTTTAAATGTTTTCAAAATCGTCGAGCGCGAAACCGTTACGACAACACTAACCTATAATATTTAGGACACGTACTATTAAAAAAAAAGCTCATATGAATAGAATTGCTTCTAATTTAGAAATAGTATCAATTAATAAAACACAAAGCATCAAATATTAAACTAAAAATAAATAAATAAATTTAAATAGGTAAGAATAAAAATTATTTTAAAAAATTAGTAAATTATAGAATGAAAATCATTCCAATAATAAATCTCTAAACTGTCAAGAATGATTGGCTTTTTGGAAGTTTTTAATTGAGAAAAACCTTTTAATTTTATCATAATGTTGAAAATTTTAAAGAAAATTTTTAATATTAATAATCAATGTGTATTTAAAAAAGGTACTTATAAATTATCCATGTATAGAGAATGAATGAAAATTATTTCCATGATAAAATTTTGAGGTTTCATGAATTTTAGGTGAAATATATATTTTTTAAATTCTCAATAATGATGGAAGATTTTAAGAAGAGTTTTCGATATTAGTAATTGATATTCATTTTTTAGAAAATGATAATAAACTATAAATAATTCTAGAGATAGAATTTTGAAGTATTAAGATCAATTATCATTTTGAAAATTTTTGGTGAAAATATTTTCCTAGTATATTTTTTTTCAAAATAATAAAAGATTTGAGAAAATTGTGCAATATTAATAATGGATATTTATTTAATAAAAATTAACAATAAATAATAAAAGATTGAAAAATAAAGTTAGAAAAATATAAAAATAATTGAAACTAGAAAATAAGAAAAAAAATGAAAATTAAAAAAGGAATAGGACTAATCAAATCTTTTATATGCTATCTGACGACGAAGCAATTTTGGAAAAAAACGAACGGTTTTTTTGAATACTAAATTGAGGTGAAAAATTTTACTCAAAATTTTATTAGAATGATGAAAAATACTTAAGAAGGTTTTCAATATTTAAATAAACAAAATTTAATAAAAAAAAAACCACTATAATGAAAACCTTTAAGGATAGCATATGATTAAATAATACTGTTTTTAGACTGATGTTAATGGAGTACTAATTCTTTTCCACAAATAACCAAATTCTTGAACCCAATTTTTAAAACATAGATCTAATAAGTAGATAATCATTTATTCATTCACATCTATTACTTTTATATAAAAAGAATCCATTCATGAAAATATGACACTTGTCCCTTTCTCTTTTTTATATTTTTCTAATGAGTTGGATGAATAAATATTAATTTTATTATTTTTTTTACAATTTTTATATTGTTTTGGTTTGATAAAAACCGTAGTATCGCACGAGTTAAAATATTAATGGGTATAAAAATTATAATTATCTCTTTAATGGGTGAATGACTGTCACGTGATATTTCATTACTTTTTTAAAAGTAATTTTTTATTTTTTAATTTATAATTAGTTTTAATTTTTCTTAAAATTAAAAATGTTAAAAATAAATTTAGCCATGTGGTATTTTTTAATTTCCTATGTGATATTTTTTAATTCAATTAAAAATATTTATTTTTAATTTTTTTAATGTTAACATACTAAAAATATGAAAAAAAAATATAAACTTACTATAAAGAAAAAAGTGAAAAGAGAGAGACAACAAAAAGTTCAAACAATAAAAATTTGAAAAGAATTAAATCAAATATTCATAATTTTTTCTTTTATAAATACTATTATTATTTTTTCAAAGTTAAAATGCAAAAAAAAAAAAGGCAAAAGATATGAAAAGTGGAGAGAGAAAAAAATTAAAATTTAAAGAATTTTTTAAGGAATTAAACCAAATATTCATGTAACAAAAAAAACATATATTCAAAAAAACGTATTCAATTTCTTTTAAAATTCAAATCAAATACTCAAAAAATTTTATTTGCAAAAATTCAAATGTCAAATATCCAAAAAATTTAAATCAAATCATAATTCACTTTTGTACAGGTTAAAATACTAATGGGTATAAAAATTATCTCTTTAATGAGTGAGTGACTGTCACGTAATACTTCATTACTCTTTTAGAAGAATTTTTTATTTTTTAATTTATAAATAGTTTTAATTTTTTTCTTAAAATTAAAATATTAAAAATAAATTTAGCCATGTGATAGTTTTTAATTTCCTATGTAATATTTTTTAATTCAAATAAAAATATTTATTTTTAATTTTTTAATGTTAAAATATTAAAAATAGAAAAAAAAATATAAACTTACTATAGAGAAAATAGTGAAAAGAAAGAGAAAATGAAAAGTTCAAACAATAAAATTTGAAAAGAATTAAATCATTTCTTTTATAAATACTATTATTATTTTTTCAAAGTTAAAATGCAAAAAAAAAAGGCAAAAGATATGACAAGTGGAGACAAAAAAAAAATTAAAATTTAAAGAATTCTTTTAATGAACTAAACCAAATATTCATGTAACAAAAAAAACAAAAACAAATGTTCAAAAATACGTATTCAATTTTTTTTGAAAATTCAAATCAAATACCTAAAATGTTTCGTTTGCAAAAATTCAAATACTAATTATCCAAAAATTCAAATCAAATCATAATTCACTTTTTTTATTTGTATAATTCTCAAAATTTAAAAATTACAAAAACTATAAAAACTAAAAATATTACCAATAATATAAAAATTAAAAAAAATGATAAAATGAAGCCTAACCCCCCCCCCCCCCTTTCCTTTAAAAAAAAAAAAAAGAAGATAAAATTATAGTATAAAGCAAAAATTTTCAAAAATCATTTTTTAAAATTTAAACACAAATAAACACAAAAATATAAAAAAAAAATCTATGAGTCAAAAACTTTTAAAAAATCCTTTAAATATGAAAATCGTAAGCTGTAAAAGATAAAATAAAGTAATAAATAAATAATTTAAATATTAAACATTTGGAAATTACGATAAATAAAATGAAAAAAATGGTGGTAGGGATTAGCATAATTAAATTTATCTTGATAGTAACAAATTTATTTTATCTTTTTAAAAATAACAAAGAAAAATAAATACGAATGTTAATTGATAAATTAAATATTATTATTTTCATTTGATAAATTAATATTATTAGAATAATTATATTGATTTATCATTATTTTTAATATCATTTATAATATAAAAAACCATGCGAAGCAAGCAGGGTATGGATCTAATTTAAGTAAAAAAAAAATTGTGACGACTCCTCTTTCTTGCTCCTACTCCGCGTGTTAGGACAATTATTGTTGTAATTTATTGACTACTTGAAATTGTAGTCCCCACCATGTAGACTTTCTGCTGCCATAATAAAGCAGACGTCAGAGCCAGCCTTTACTTTGTATTATCAACGACAGCGAGCCGCACCAACCATCCAGGGACAGGCATCAATTTTGCAACAGGAACTCCAAAAATGGAAAGCCAAATCCAGAGAAAACCAAGAATTCTTTGCCTCCACGGATTCAGGACAAGCGCTGAAATACTCAAGAAACTGGTCCTTCGGTGGCCTGCGGCCGTGCTCGACAAGATGGATCTTGTTTTCCTTGATGGCCCGTATCCTGCCCAAGGGAAATCTGATGTTGAAGGCATTTTTGATCCTCCTTACTATGAATGGTTCCAGGCCAACCAAGTATGAGATTTTCCCATAACCAGTTCAAGCCAGTTTCGTTTTTATCCACAAACTCACCATGGTTTTCTTCTTCAATGTAGGATTTCTCCGAGTACACAAATTTTGAAGAATGTCTGGAATATATTGAAGATTTTATGATGAAGAATGGTCCTTTTGATGGCTTCCTAGGCTTCTCCCAGGTAGGGTCTGCTTGAGTTTACCTGAAAAACACTTCCAAATTCATCTCTTGTAAAAACAAACACTTGCTTTTTTTTCCAGGGAGCAGTTTTATCAGCTGCCCTGCCTGGGATGCAGAGAGATGGTGTAGCTTTTACCAAAGTTCCAAAAATTAAGTTTCTTATACTAATATCAGGAGCCAAGTTTGGAGGATCGATGTTTGGAAATCCTAAGCTGACTTCTACAGCATTTTCTTCACCTCTCCAATGCCCATCTCTCCATTTCATAGGTAATTCAAACTATATCAGAGACTTGGCATGAATTCAAGCTTTTCAGCCATAACTTGCAGAAGCAATCTTTAGGCTATGTGCAATCCATCAATTACTGATCGAAACTTACGGTGCAGGTGAAAATGACTTCCTAATGCCGGAGTCAACTATTCTCCTTGAATCTTTTGTGGATCCAGTGGTTATCAATCATCCCAGGGGGCATACAGTTCCAAAGCTAGGTACTTGAAATTTTCGTTCTCTTTTTTTTCTTGTCAAAAAGCATGTAATTCTTAGTTCAAGTTTCTAATAGTTTTGGCCTTTTCCGAGTTTTCCCAGATGAGAAAAGCACGGAAGTGACGCTTAGTTTCATAGAGAGGATCCAGAAGATGATGCCAACAGTTGAAGAACAGAGCTGCTTAAATGCAAATTAGACTAATTAATTAATCTATTGCGAAAATTGTCACCTCTGTGGAGATTTTAAATAAGGTTGTAATGCAACGTTTTTATGGCAAAGCATATCATTATATAGACGTAAATGCTCTGTTTTCAATCTTTCAATGCTTATTGATGGATAATTATAAATGGTTGGTTAATACCTTGAAGCAAAATCAATTTCTTGCATTTCAAAAACTTTAAATTAACAAATCAAAAGCTAAGGGATCGTTTGAGATTGTTGTGTGTTTTATGTTTTTAAAAATTAAAAGCTTTAGATATGAAAAAGGTAAGGGTTTGAATTCAAATGCATGTTATTTTGAGTGAAATCTTGATTTTTTACCATTAAAAATTGATACGATAACCGTACGGATTAACCGTATCCGTACAGAAATAGTAACCAAATTGTTTCCAAAACATTGGAAACATCACAATCACGTTTTCCATAATTTATAAAATTTTTCAAAACATTGGGCTATGTTTTCAGGTTTTGAATATAAAAATATACTCACCAAACACCTTTTATTTTAGTTTTGAAAAATATTAAAAACAAAAACATAAAACACAAAATAAAACAATCCCAAACATCACCTAAATTAATACTTTTCTCCTAAATAAAAAAAAAAGAAAAAGAAGTAGCAGCAAGAGAATTTGGAGAATAAGCAGAAGGAAAGAAGAAAGGGAAAGACACAAAAAAGTGTAAGATTTTTCAAATTCAACTCCCTCTTCCTGTCAACGAAACAGTCAAAAGTTGGAAAGTCATGCTTAATAGCTTCCTGTTGTCTAACAAACATATAATAATCATGCAAGATTAACAAAATGACATATATTCTATGGTATATAAAAATTAATTAAAAATTAGTATATAATAAAAAATATAATTGTCATTCTCTTAATTTAATTTATGAAATTTAAAAATTTCATAAAACAAACTCAAACATTAATAATCTTTCAATGGTGAAAGTTACAACTTATTCAATGGCCTTTCGTTATCAGTATCACACAAGCCTACTAAAATATTTTTTGAATTTATCTAAAAAAGAGCAAATAGATTGCTAAAACTAAGCTTCAATAATCAAAGTAAGTGAGTTGTACCATCCATCCTAATATGTCAAAGAAATCAACCCGAAACTTATTGTTACCTATACCTAACATTAAAGTTCAAAACCCGAAATTCATTTTAAAAAGGTTCAAAAATTGCATAGAGAGATTACACTGTTCAATTAGAAAGAAATCAAAATCAAAATTATATTAGATCCTCCAATACAAAAATATCCTGTTATTCATTCCTCTGAAGTTTACTTGGCCCTTCTTCGAAAAAATTTCTGTTCAAATCTTGTAATCTGATGTTCAATTTTCAGCTTGTCCATTTGGATACCAGATGATAAAGTGCAAGAGACTACGGTAAAGTTCACTGAGAACGTTCAGCTGATGTTATAAAATGACCTGTGGATCAGCTTAGGTCAACCAAAGGCTGCACGATAAATTTATCTTTGTCTAACTCCATACTTGATGAGTTGATATATATATATATATATATATATATATATATATATATATATATATATATATATATATAAAAGATGTTTGTTTTAATGCACATATAACTTTGTAGTACTTATTATTATTATTTATAATTTTTGGGTGCATTTAGATGCATAATAATTATTATAAATTGAAACAATGAAAAAGAGTAAAATCCTTCTCTTTTTTCTTTGAACCATTTGTTTTAAAAATTTATATATAATACACTGATAGTTATAGTCTCTATTCACTATTAATGAACTGAAAGTTGATACCTCATCAATAAGTTCTTATGAACAAATTAAAAAATATTTATTTGTATTTATTTTTAAGGGCTTTGCATTTTTTTTAGTTTGTTTATTGATGAAGAGTCAACTTCTGATGCATTGATAGTGTGTGGAGACTATACATCGTCAGTGCATAGTATATAAACCCTTGTTTTAAACTACATTTTTCTCTTAAATTCATGACTTGATGCATCTCAAGGTGCTTTTGCCCACCAGGCTAAGCAATTGCAATGCTAGGGATATAATTAGATGTAAATATTTTTTTTCCACCGACAGAGTTTTTTGGTTGTTTGCTATAGTAATGGATGAGCTGATAAAATCCATCCAGAATAATGTGTCTTGGTATATGATATTTGCTTATGATATTATCTTTTGAGCTGAGATTAGAGCAGAGGTTAATGTAAAGTTAGAATTGTGAAAATAGATGCTAGAATAATAGGGTTTAGACAAAGCAAAGTAAAGACTCAATAAATGAGATGTAAGTTTAATTCAAACAAAGAAAAAGATTGAAACATAGTGATGCTAGATGAGGCGACGATCTCTAAGTGGATTTATTTTAGATATTTGGAATCAATTGTACAAATAGATGGAGAGATTGGTAATTAATGATGTGACCTATAAAATATAGACTAGTTGGGGCAAGTGGAGAAGTGCTAGGATGTGTTATGTGACAAAAGAATTATTATATAGTTGAAAAGCAAGTTTTATATAATAATTTTAGACCAACATTGCTTTATGACAATGAATGTTGGGCAAATAAAAGATTGTATATATAGAAGATGAGTGTAGTAGAAATTCAAATGCTACGATAGATGTGCGGATATAAAAAAAAAAGATAAAATGAAAAATGAATACATTCGCAAAAAAGGTTGTAGGGGCTCATATAAAAAATAAGATTAATGAAAGTCGTTTACGTTAGTATGGAAACATACAACGTAGACTTGTGGATGCTCCAGTTAGAAGAGTGTAGGTTATGAATAATGTAAAAAAGGTTAACACTAGTGAAAGATTGAAAAAAACTTGAAAGGCAGTCATCCAAAAAGATATAGTGGAACAGGAGTTGAAAAAACACATTACTTTAGATAAGGATGAGAGGAGGAGAAGAATTCATTTTTTTTTAAAGGTGAAAACAATTTTATTATTATAAAAGACAATTTACAACCATGCGATAAAATCTGAGTTTCGATATACCCCAGATTTTGCAAGATAATCATCCATGTAGTTGGCTTCCCTGAATACATGAATGAAAGAAATCTCCCGAAAACAAGAGAGAAAATTTAACAACTTGTTGATCAAATTGTTGTATCTCCAAGGACTGTTTCCAACCTTTTTTAACCACGAGATAACCACCTGTGAGTCGCTTTCTACAATAAGAGGAGGGAAAGGATTTATCTGAGCTTTCGTAATAATGGACAATGCTTCAATGATTGCCATGAGTTTAGTTAAATTAGAGTCTGTCACACCAATGTTTTTGGAGAAGATAAGACGGATGCAGCCATGACTGTCCCTTATAACTCCACCAATGCCTGCTGGACCAGGCTTTCCCAAAGATGATCCATCAACATTTATCTTCCAAAATCCAGGAGAGGGGGGGGGGGGGGGGGAGGGAACCAGGAAACCTTAGTTCTGATCGATTTAGATCTAACTGGAATTGATAATTCATGGAGATTATTAATGAGATTATGAGAATCAACCCATGGGAATTTTGCTTTAAGCCAACAAGAGTTTCTGACTGAGATAAGGAAACAAACTTGTTTAAAAATTTGGATGCATGAATGCAATCATTTTTGTTTTCTGCTAAAGCATAAATTCTTGCAAAAGCATTTTTGAGGATAACACCATTGATCCACATGTCAGTCCAAAATAGTATCCTTGATCCATCACCTGCACACAAAAGAAAACTTGATTTGAAAATGTTAATATGATGGTCACTTATGGTCCATGTAGTTTGAATATCCCTCCACACTCTAGAAAGAGAACTCTCCTTGCAAGATTTTGGCCACAAGTCAGATGAAGGAATTCCATACTTCTCACAAATAACTTTCTTCCAAAGGGATTGACCTTCCATCCCAAATCTCCAAGGCCATTTCATTGAAAGAGATTGGTTACAATCTTTAAGATTAATAATTCCCCATCCTCCATTTCTTTTTCTTTTACAAATGGTATTCCAATCAACAAGTCTCATCTTCCTTTTGTTTTCTGAGTCACCCCATAGGAACTGTCTTTGGATTTTTTCCAATTTATACATAACTCCACAAGGCAGCTTAAACATGGATATATAGTAAATGGGGAGATTCGTTAAAGTAGATTTAAGAAGTGCCAATCTACCAGCCATTGACAACATGTTGCTTTTCCATAAGCTGAGTTTATTCTTTATAGAAGAAATCACTGGTTGCCAAATAGCAAGAGAGCCGACATTTCCTCCTAGAGGCAAGCCGAGATACTTACAAGGGAACTTGTCATTTTTGCAATGGATTTTTGAAGCCCAGTGAATTAATGGTAACGACTAACGGCTTAGCATGAGTTTATACATTGATTCATATAACTTATCACGGAATTAAGATAAAAGCTTTGATGATAATGATGTTAAAAAAATATATATTCCATTTGATACCTTCAATGAGAGCATTTCACCTATAAATTTTTTATTAGAATTTTATAATTAATTATTTAATCACAATAAAAATTTATGTTAGTTTTACAAGAGCATATCACTTAAAATTATTATATTATAATTAATTAGTTACAATTTACATATTAAACTTTTATATGTCCCATACATGTAAGTGGTGGATCATAATTAGTTATTGTGATTAGATAATTGTAAAATTAAATGCAACAAAAAAATTGTGAAATATTTTCGAATTTCGCGTAATATCTGCATAAATTCTGTACAATTCAAAATTATGATGGATTAATATAAGAGTTCATATTTTTTTATCATAAACTAGAATTTATTATTATTATTAATGAAACCCTGGATTATTAGGATTTCTAATTGGTATGGAATCTTCAATGCTTCAAACTTTAAGTTCATTTACATTACATTACATTCCAGATTTGCTACTTGATGAGCAAACTTATCCACATCACGTCGAATATGACACATAGAAATAGAATTAAAGTAAGAAACCATAGCATGTATAGTAGCAATTAGAGCAGCACCCTTCTAGTATGAATCTGTTGTAGTTAATTCAAGAACAGCAAGGAGACAATCACTCTCCAGAATTGCTTAAAGATAACCAAACAACTTTGCTCTTTCTAGTCCAAATCGAATAGCCAAAACTTTTGCATACGGGCCTGGCACATGTTCCTTCTTTGTAACGACACAGCAAACAACATAACAGAAAGAGTTCCTTATTACAATGCCCAACATTGCAATATGATTTCGAAATGCAACATCCACATTGATCTTAACATAACCAAAAGTGGGAGCTATCCAACACAACTGAATATCCTCACCAGTAGAGGTATTAGTAGAATGCCAGCTCCACATTGTCTGGTCATGGAATTGTAGAGGGCAACATACATGTCTGGTCATGGAAGGCCCTATTATGATTCCACCACAATAACCAACAGATGACAACCACTTTCTTTTCCTCTCCTTTTACCACAGCATGATCAAAAATCCTGCCCTAGATTTGGACATTGGAGTCATTAGGCACCATAAATGAAGAAACCCATGGAACAGACAACCCCCAAACCTCCACACTGATCCTACAACCCATGAAACAGTGGTACCAGTCCTCAACATTACTCTCACAAACTGGAAACATTTCCCTAACGTTAAAATGCTTGTGCCGCAACAGACTCGTGACTTTAGGTTAGAGATGTAGAGACCAAATCTGTTTCCAAAATCGCAAACGATGCTAGTGATCAACAATAGGCTTCCTTAGCAGTGAACAAGCTACATAATAAGCAGAACGGACCGTAAACTTCCTAAAATGCAACCAAATAATTTTGTCATGTAAAGCATTGGTTGATAACGGTATCTGCTTAATTAACATGATATCATTGGCATCAAAAAGCTTAGCTAGTAGGCCCTCCTTCCAAGAACAAGTTCCAGTATCAATCAGTGATGAAACCTTCATTGGTGTTAGCCTGCTTGGAAAAGATAGCACTAGTTTGTGCGAACCTGGCTTGTCCAACCACTTGTCGACCTATACATCAATCTGTCTTTTGTCTCCCACTCACCACATTGAAACTAGCTCTACTACCTTCTTCCCATACAAAAGGCTCCTTCACAGATAAGAAGGTTGATGACCCTCAGAAGCCTGTCAAATACTTGTATAAGGAAAGTATCTCCCTTTAAGCACTTGAAAACAAAAGGTTGTGTCATCTTGAAGCAACCGCCACCATTGCTTAGCAAGCAATGCCAAATTGAAAGATTCAAAGTCTCGTAACCCTAGTCTTCCATCTAACTTGGAACAACGCAAGTCATCAAACCTCTTCCAATGAATACGTCTAGATTTAGACGATCCACCCCACCAAAATCGAACAAGAATGCCACTCAATTGATCTAAGAAGCTGGAAGGAAGTTTAAAGTAAGACATATAGTATTGGGATATTATTGTTGCCATGGCCTTCATTAAAATACATCTACCAGCATAAGACAACAACTTAGTTTGCCAATCCTGAACATGGTTCCACAGCTTGTCTTTATATGCTGGAATTCTGCCTGCTTGGATCTGTGAAATAATAACAGTAACCTGAGATACCTATCATGTAAGAAAAGCCTATCCACACAAAAGAGACCCATAAGCTGTCGATGAATATTGAATGGAATATTGCTACTAAAGAATATCGCTAACTTCTGCATATTAACTTGTTGGCTCGACTCCATCTCATAAGTGTGCAATACCTCCATCACTCCTTAGCACTCACGAGTGGTAGCTTTGAAGAATAACAAACAATTATTCGCAAAAGGTAAATGAGATACCACTGGTGAATGCCGAGCAATTCGAATTCCATGAAGTCAGTTTCTCATCACAACGTTGTGTAAAAGCAAAGATAGCCCTTCCACACATAAGATAAACAAATATGGGGATAATGGGTCCCCTTCCGGGAGGCCTGTCGTTAGAAAAAACTTCCCACTCAGCGTCCCATTAATATGAACAGAGTAACTAACCGTATGCACTCACTTCTCGATCAATGAGACCCACCTATCAAAAAACCCCAACGCTCTCATTACTCCTTCTAAGTAAGCCCATTCCACCCGATCATAGGCTTTCGACATATCTAGCTTGAGAACTATATCACCATGGAACCAATCTTCTTAAACTTCATGTAGTTAAAAACTTCAAAAGCTACCATGTAATTATCGAAAATCTATCTCCCAGTGATGAAAACACTTTGAGTTTCCCTAACTATTCGTGACAACACACATTTCATTTGGTTAACAAGTGTCTTAGAAATTAGCTTGTATAACACATTACACAAACTAATTGGTCTGTAATCCTTGATGGTTTTTGGAGATTGGGACTTTGGCAACAAAACAATCGTGGTCTAATTAATGCTAGTAATGTCCATGTTACCATTCAGAAAACTCAGAATAAGGAAAGTACATTCAGCACCTACCACATGCCAATTCACTTGATAGAAGGATACTGTCATACCATCTGGCCCAGGCGACTTGCTTGATCGCATTTGTCGCAGAGCTAGTTCTACTTCAACCTTAGTGAACGACGCCTCCAACCCTCTGGTATCCTCATCTGTTGCTCTCTTATCTATGGCCAAAACTGTTGGTCTTGGCAATGCATAAATGAGGGGCATGGTTCCTGTATACAACTATGTAAAATACTCAAAAATTTCCTTATGAATGGCACTCGGTGAATCAAGAAGCACCCTATCATCCGTAAGCAACTACAACATAGCATTATTCCTTCTCCTCTTAGATGTGATTGCCTCGAAATATCGCACGTTCCGATCACCTTCCCTTAGCCAGTGCACTTTGGACCTTTGCCGCCACATAACCTCCTTTGTGTGGTATAGATCTTTCAGCGTTACTTGTAACTTATTCACTTCATCCCAGTCTCGCTGAGCATATGGAACCAACATTAGTCTCTCCAAATCTCCTATACAAGCAACAATACAGTCCCCAACATAACCAAAAACAGATCTATTCCATAAACTCAAAGCCTGTGTGCCTCATGCCAACTTGGCCGCCATATCATCAAAGTTAAGAACCGAATGTTGTTGCCACATGGAGGTTATAGTATCAACACAGCCCTCGTGTTTGGTGCACATGTCCTCAAAATGGAAATCTTGTTACTTCTCCTCCTCGGATTAGTACCACTTAGATCAAGAAAAGAAATGAATGATCGGAAGTGGTTGATGTGATGTGTTCCTCTGTTGCCCATGGGAAAACATCCCACCAAGCTTGAGTACCGAAACCTTTGTCCAACCTCTCCTCTACTCGATTCCGGCCCACTCCACTACTCCATGTGAACCAAGCCTCCTTAACTAGAAACTTCAGGAAACCATAGTCATCCACCACCTTCAGGAACTCTTCCATTTGTTTAGGAGGTCGTGGTTACCCTCTTTCCTTCTCATTACCACTTAGCAACTCATTAAAGTCACATGCACAAAGCCACGAAACATCGTCATGGTCACGTAGATGACGTAGAAGGTTCCAAGATTCAACTCATAAGCTCGTAACAGGATTCCTATAAAACCCTGTAAAATGCCAAGAAAGACCATCTCTGTTAGAAGGAATCATAGCATCAATATGAGATGAAGAATATGAATTCAGTGCTACCCATAGACTCAAACTCCACATCAAACATAAACTTCCATCCAGTCCCACACAATCCACAACAAAACATCCATGAAAGCCCTATCTGTTCTTTAGCCAAACCATTTCAGAACTCCTCCTCTTAGTTTCACTAGGGAAGAGTATGAGGGGTCTATATCGAATGACCACCCGGGTCATTTCATGAACTGACCGAGGGGACCCCAACCATTAGCAGTTCCAGCAGAAGGTACTTATGGCTCTCGATAGGGTTGGCTAGTCGAGCCAACCTCTGCTGATATCACTTCAACCTGCAAAACCTCCTCCTTTGCTCGCTTACTGTCCACACACCCAACATCTGCAGTAATATTATTCTGTCCTCGCTTCCTGAAAGCATCACATCGGTTTTGTAAGACAGGTCCCTTACATCGTGGGCGACCTGGTTTATTAATGTAGTGACTATGGTCCATGTCAGAACCATGTGAGGAAGATCCTTGAGTGAGAACCTCCCCAAATAGTGGCGAATGAGGCTCCAAAAACTATTGCCTAGTATCTGATTCAAACCCTGAACCATGAAGTAGCCTATGAACATCAGTATCCATAGGATGACATTTGCCAGAAATTAAGAAAGAATCCATGCCAAAAATGTCTAAACTAAAATGGACATTCTCAGCCTGCATCCATGGTCTATAACCATGCTTAACAGTCCCAGTCCCCTTTTTTTGTTGGAGAGCCGATGAACAGTCAGACTCATGGTGGTCCAAGCATCCACACACATAACAAAAATCAGGCAGGCGCTCATAGTGAAAGGAGACAAGTCTGGAATCACCAACATTTGGAATTTGGAGTCAATTATCGCAACGAAGTGGTTTACGAACTTCAACAATGACCCCAACACGCAGGCATTTACCCCATGCCATAGTACCGCCCTGCATATCCACTTCATCGATAATGCCAACAAGTTCACCAAGCACAAGACCAATCTTTTGATTCATCATTCCCAAGGGCAAGCCGTGGACTTGTACCCAAAATGGACAGAAATGTAGATCAATCTTATCAGGAATCAAATCGCCTTCAAAGTCTTTCAACAATAATAACAATTTGTTGAAAGACCATGGTTGGTCTAGCAATGCTTTGTCTTTCTCCATAACCGTTCCAAAAGTGAAAATATATAACTGGTCACCAATCTCCTGAACATGTAACCCTGTGTTGCCTTCCAGACTTCTGTAAACACATTCCGCATGGCATCCAAGTTAACCATTCGCTTGGAAAAGAGTTTCCCAATCAAACACGTTTCTCCTTGCCGAACCATTGGGGCCATCCATTCCTTTTCAATTACTAGTGTTTGTTGCTCCTCCTTCGTAAGAGACAGCCGAGCCCAAGCCTCTTCAAGATTATCAGACATAGCACATATACTTGTAGCACCAAAACAGTATCACAGAATATAAATTCACAGCAAAATCAGAGAAAGTTGCAGTGATCAACGAAACATGCAATAGAACAAGACAAAAAAATCCCACTGGACAGTTATTTTCCCATAACCGTCAGAGAAAAAAAAACTGAATCCCAATATAAGAGTTTATATTTGACATAATATTAGTGTACACATTCTATATACAATCATTTATCATATTATGACATTTAATTAATTAATAAATTCAATAATGTTTATTTTTAAAATTTTCATTTTAAATTTATAAACTAAATTTAAGTATTATATTATGATTTATTGATAATATAATTAATTTATATATCAAAATGTGTATCAGATATAAACACCTAATATGATGCAAATAATTGGAAAGCTGGCCCTGATCAAATCTCGATGCCGCTGACATTATCTTGCGCCGATAAGCTACAGCCCTTCAATTATTATTGTTATTATTGTTTGTCTCTTTTCTCATCTTTATTTTTTATTCTTTCTTTCTGTTCGCAAAAAGAAAAATCACAACTCACAACCGACAAGAATGCATTACAGATTTCCAATCTTGGATATTAGAAAAATTCCAAAACAAAAACTCAGAGCTAATATTCCAGAACATACATATCACAATTTTCAATATTTTTAATACAAATGCCAATAAATTTAGAAAAAGTAGAGATTTGAAGTATAGACTTATTTAATTTTCTTAAAAAATAAGATAATTTACAACAACATGTCACAATTTTCTTAAATAGTATAATCAAAGCTTTCCATTACTAGTGTAGATATTTTTCTTGGCAAAAAGGTTTTTTTTTTTTAATTTAATCCTATTAATCTCAATCAAACCTTTTTTTCCTTCTCTTTATACTGCTACGTACGAAATTATGTAAATGTGCAATTGTTTAAATATTGTGAAAAATAATAATAGTTATTTTAAATATGTAATAGTATATAATAATATTATTTTTAAAATATCAATTATAATATGAATAAAAAATAAAAAGATTTAATTAATGTTAATTATGCGTAGTTAATGATTATAAAACCTACCAATTAAACGCATCTCATTTGTCTGTTTTTTCATATTTTGTTGATGTGAAGATAAAAACCTGAAATGCATTTAGTTGCCTTTAATGACTTTATGTCATATAGGCGGACAAAATTTTAGTAATCTTTATAAGTTTATTTAATAATTAAATTATTTATTAATGTTTATAAATGTAATTAGTATGAGACATTTTTTTAAAGTGGTTTGAACTTTGAAATTGAATGATCTCTTATTTTGTTTTCAAATGTGGCAAAAATTGATCATATCGACTGAAACTATGGCACTAGAAAGTTTAAAGAATCTCCTAACCTAATTCTTTAAACAAATAAAAATAAAAAAAATAAAAATTACTCTCTTCCCATCCGCATCAAAATAACTTTAATAGTTATAATCTTTCCTGGCCACCTGTCAGCTTTCGCCAAAAAAAGGCAACATGTCACGTGCTGTAATATTAACTTTAATAGCATTAGCCAGAAAATTTTTGTTCTGTAAGCTTTCCCTTCTCACATTTATTAGTTTTGTTGTTCAATTCTTGCCAGAGAATTTTTAAATATGCATCATTTTTTACTTTTCATACCTCAAATTTTTTGTAATGAACAGTAGTTTTTTTTCGTAATGAACAATAATTCATTGAAGGAAGTGAGGTATGAAGAGTAATAAAAGAAGTTTATTTAGAAATTCTCGTCTTGCCAATGCCTAAAAATTTCTTTATTAGTTTTAGTGAGAGACTTTTATCGACAGGATTAATTTCGAATAGTGAAATAAATGAAAATATTTGTAATTAAAAGAAAGAAAAAGTAGATGAAGGCTACCAGAAAACCTTCAAAAGGTTCGATGAAATGCTGCCAACCCTCCCCAGGGCCAAAGAGGAAGGCTGGCGGTTTCTGGCCGCCAAGCTTTTGTCTCCTAGGACACCTGTTGATCCATAACCACTTCAAGCCTCGATCTACAGATATCTTCTTGTCAACATCCCCTAAATGTGGCTAAGAGCCCTCATTTTTGCTACTATCAACAGAGATTCTTATAACTTCTGCAACCATCCACTGCTAACAGCAAACCCTCAAGACTTGGTCCTCTTCTTTGAAGCATACATTCAAAAAAGTGGATCCACTTCCTTCATTGAAGGGCTTCCGTCGCCTCGGTTTCTTTCAACTCACCTTCCTTACTCTTCCTTTCCCAAGTCCATGTCGTCCCAGGATGCCTCTGCTTGCCGTTTCGTTTACATCTGCCTTGACGCCAAAGATGTTTTTGTTTCAATGTGGCATTTCACGAACAGGTTGAGATCCAAAGAACTGCCACCACTTTCATTAAAAGAAGCCTTTGACTTGTTTTGCAAAGGGATTTCGCTCTATGGACCCTTTTGCGATCACGTTTTGGGTACTGGAAAGCTAGTTTGGAGTCACCAAAGAAGGTGCTGTTCTTGAAATATGAAGATGTGACGAAGGAGCCTTTGGCTTGTGTGAAGAAATTGGCAGACTTCTTAGGGTACCCCTTTCACCGGAGGAAGAAAATAAAGAGATGGTGCAAGAAATAGTAGGGTTGTGCTTTTATGAGAATTTGACCAATATGGAAGTCAATAAAAACGACACAAGAAATCGAAAACATCCTGTCAGCAATTCGTGTTTCTTCAGGAAAGGTCAAGTTGGAGACTGGGTAAATCAATTGACATCTGAAATGACTGAGATATTAGACCAGATTACTGAAGAAAAATTTCAAGGTACGTACTGGATTGAGCTTTCAAGGAAAACAACAACTCCTGAATCAGTAACATAAATTCCTATTTTGTATTTAATTTGCAAATATACTGCTGTCAATGCTCTTTGTATTTCACTAATAATTTTTTATTACAATTTTAAAATTAATTATTTAATTACAATAAATACTTATATAAATACGAGTTTTATGGGAGCATATCACTTATAATTAGAAAGCTTCTAAGAACATCCAATTTTTTTCCTTCGTGCACTCACTTTTATTTGTGTTATGAACAATATATTATGAGGAGAATAAGATGTAATGAGAAAAAATGATTTTACTCAGAAACTCTCTTATGATTATTATATTATATTATAATTAATCACAAGCTACAGATTAAAATTTTATATGGTCCCATGCATGTAAGTGGTGGATCATAATTAAATATTATGATCGGACGATTGTAATATTATATACAAATAAAAGATTATAAATGAAATATTTTTCAGATTTAATTTAATATTTTGGTAGACTCCATACAATTCAAAATTATGATAGATTAACAAAAGAATTTATATTTGATGTTTTTTTACTTATAAATTTCAAATACAATCATTGAGTATACTACAACACTTCATTAATTAATAAATTTTAAATTATTTATTTATATTTTAAATTTATAAATTAATGAGATTTTATATTATAAGTCATGGATATTATAAATAATTTATACACTAATTATATATCAAATATAAATACTTAATATGATGCAAATTATTGGAAGAGATAATTGCGTCTCCCCTCCCCCTAATCTCTGTAGCCAACTGTCCCTTATCTTCATGTCTCTGTCTTTATCTTGCGTCGATAGCCGGAGCTGGAGCCTGCAATTATTATTATTATTATCTTGTTTGGTTACTAACATTATTATTATTATTATTATTATTATTATTATTATTATTATTATTATTATTATTATTCTCTTCTCTCCTCTTTCTTTCTTTCCTTGTGAAGCAAAAGAACGCAAATCTCAACCGACAAGAATGCGTTAAAGATTTCCAATCTTGGATATTAGTCCACAACAAACATATCACAAAATTCAATATTTTAATACAAATGCGAACAAATTTAAAAAGAAGTAGGGATTTGAACTATAGACTTTTTTAATTTTCTTAATTAATAAGATAATTAACAACCACTTATTCCAACTTTCTTAAATAGTACAATCAAAGTTCTATATTTTAGTGTGATATTTTTCTTTGGCAAAAAGGTTTTTTAATTTGATACTACTAATCTCAACCAAACCTTTTTTTTTTTTTCACACACACATATACGTGCGCGTGTACACACATGTATATTACAAATTCTAAGAAGAAATAATAATTGTCAGAACAAGTCTTAGTTCTTTATAATTTTTAAAAACTCTTTTTTTTTGTTTTTTCTTTCATTGAAACTTATAATTGATTCCATGATAATTTCAGAATGCATTGCTAATAACTGCATAATTGCCTGAATGTAAATAAAAGTATCTCCAATCTATGTACATCAAGAATCTCAACACTTTTCAAAGAACAACAATTGCAACAAATAGCTCTCTTGTTTGGGAAACATTTTAATGCAAAGAGGGATTTGATGGGGGAACACGTACCCCTCCAGAACCCTTAAAACCTTGATTTTTATTTTCAATCAAATCATTCCTGATTTTTTTATTTAAATTTTTCAAAAAGACCGCTAAATGTACCGATCTTTTTTTTTTGGTGAAATAAATGTACCTATCTTTGCTCAGTTGTCAGTACACTTATTTTTCTTAATATTGTCACTGTTTAATGTAAAGAAAATAGAGTGCAAGGAGAAATGAAATGGATGTATTTAACGGCCTTTTTCTTTAAATTGAGGGTTTGGACCGTTGGATTTCTTATTTGAAATTGCTTACTATGGCTTCCAGCCACTAGAAGACAAAATTTTGAGGTGAAAAATTATTTTTCTGCCTCTTTTTAATTTTTTTGATTATTTTATTAAAAAAATATTTAAGTGTCTTTTTATTATTTTCAATCTTACTGAAACTAATTTTACTGTTCATGCAAATTAACCTTATATAGACAAAAGGGGTATAATAAATAAAAAGAGAATGTGCTAAATTATCATTTCATTTCCCAATTCCCTACAAGTAATAGTTCCTTTCCCATCGTAGTTTCCAATCACTATTAAAAAATAGACTTTTAGCAATCATGATATGCAACAACTAATAATGTCGTTGCAAAATGTAATTATATTTGTAACGACTTTTCATAGTCATTGCTTATTTGGTTTTTTTTTATACTTTACACAACGATAATTTTTATTATTGCGAATTCATAGTAAATTAACAACGATTAAAATAAGTCGTTGCGATATTTTATTATATTTACAACAACATTTCATTGTCGTTGCCTAAAAGATTTAAAAAAATTTTATGTGACAACTTAAAAATTTGTTGCGATATATATATATATATATAATATTTATAACAACAAAAATATTTCTTTTTGAAATATTATCATATTTGTAACGACTTTTCGCCATCGTTATTAAATTAAAATTTTTTTAACATTTTATACAACAATAAAAAATAATTGTTACAAAGTTTCGTTGTCAATGTCATTGATAAACACAATTTCTCTTGCATTATATTATATTCACGTGAAAGATGTGATTTTAAAAACTTTTATCTATAGTACAAAATTAATATTTTTATCTATAGTATTCAAAAATTTAATTCTCTTTATTATCTTTAAATTTTCAGCATTGCAAATTTACTGTATTTTTCTTTATTAATTAAAACTTTTACTAATTCTAGGACTAATCCCTTTAAAAGCAACTTTACTAATTAAAAATTTTTAAAGCTAAGCATAGAATATTTTATTAAAAAAACTCAAAGTTAATTGAACTCCACGCGGTTTTACAACCGCCCTTCTTCGAAGTTTCCTTAGAGTGTTTCCCTGCAAAAGGATCTAGAAAACCAAGGGATATAATTACATCTTAGTAACCGCCAGAAATAGAAAGCAAGTGCCCATCTTTGATCAGTGAAATACGAGGAAACAGTCAAGGGCCAAGATTCAAGAAATATCAGGGCCAATCAAGTAAAAGGTATTTCCTATTTCCTATTTGATTTAAAATTTATTTCATTTTATTCCATTCCCTTTTTACTGTATATTGTTTCTATTTAGATCTTGTAGCTTAATTTTCTTTTCTAAATGACGATTTATTCAAAAGCAAGTGAACAAGTAAGTGGGCAATTTTTCCTTGTACATTTTATCAAACAGTACAAAAGTTAACCAAACAAATGAAGCACACGATAGACAAGCTACACTATAACTTTTACTCTGTTTTCTCTGCCAAAAACATCTCACTATGTAAAACCCATTATAGAATTTCATAATTGAAAATGGGTTCCTTTTTTCTATTTCCAAAATTTAATTCCTATAAACTTTCAAGGTACCCACGCACTAAACGTTTGCATTCTTCCCTAAATTTCTGACTTCTTGAATCACCATGGACGTTCACCATTGTAGCGTCCTAAACTTACCTTCCCATGAGGAACTTGGTTGTGGTTGCTCTTTTGACTGTAGAGGCAATTGAATAATCTTAAGTGTTGATAGGTAGAATGATCTGATAAATATGGAGTTTTGACAGAATGAAATTAGCCGGCACCATGGAGTTCTGGAGCAGAGATCGGGTGGTGAAGAGAGTGTTGACATAATGAAATTAGCCGGCACCATGGAGTTCTGAAGCAGAGATCGGGTGGTGAAGATGCTTTAAAAAACCAATTAAGAGCTCAATTACTATCTCTAGCTTCCAAGGTAAGTGGGCAATTTTTCCTTGTACATTTTATCAATTATTCAAGCTATTTTCCTTGTTTTAATAATTTGTTTTAAGTCGTTGTCAAATTGTGCCTAATTTTTAGGGTTTTGATGCCATTTTTTTAATATATTCAGAGTAAAATCATAATATTAAAATATTGAAAATTATATGTTAGTAAAAATTTTCTCTAGGAACGTTATTTAATTGGCGCCAAAGGAATGTTATTTCCCTCCAAAGGAATTATTATCTGCACACTATTTTGTAGTATTTAATAACCATAGATTGCTTATTTTCATGCTTTATATATTGCACATTGTTCTTGATTGATTCAGAAAATTTTGCTTAATTTTCTAGTTTGAAATGGTAGGCAGAGGTAGAGGAAAAGGTGTCAAGGGTGGCGCTGCAAGAACATCCATGCAATCTTTGCATGGATCAAAGGACTATTCCAGAAAAAGGATTAGTCCTATAGAGAGAATGCAAAGTAATGGATTGGAGAATTATTGCGAACCTAATTCAAGAAAAAAGATTAGTTTTATGGAGAGAATGACTCTTGTAGATGAAGATGAAACACAACCACCAGATGACTGGGAAGAAAATGAAAGAGTTGATGAAAACTTACCTACAACAGGCAATAAAGGTAATCTGTTATCTTCTATTTATTTCTTTATCGTAAATTTATAAATATCATTTTGATTTTGATGCTCTTGTGATTTATCAGTTTGCAAAGCTTTTCAGTATCCCTTAAACCTTATGTTTGAAGGATTTAGCCTTATGTCTTAGTATATTCTTCAAAGGGCTCTGCCATATATATATATAGTCAAACCAGAGTGCAACTACACCAAACAAATACTACTCAGACCGAACATCAAGTTAAAAATTTGACAGCAATTTACAACCTAGTCGACATGGCAGATATGTTTTCAAATTGGTTAAGCGTCAGAATCTTTACCTCAAAGAAGTTTCCAAATTGCTTCTTTGTTTCTTTCTTCTGCTTTGCTTTCTTGTGTTCTGCTCAAACCCAGTTTCTCCTTTTACAGAACTGGGCTCAGGCCTCTCCCCCTCATCCTTCTTAAACAAACAAACTATATTGTACAATATTTTCCTTCTAGTTTTGGATTTTGACAATGATGTATTTGGCATAAATGGATGTGGTGACATTTGTTAAGTGTTGTTGATGCAAATTTTTCATTGGTTTCTGATTGTATGTATCATTTGTTCAGTTTTAAGTAATGCTCTGTCTTGAAAACTGAGTAAAAAACATTAAAAATTTTCTGTATCTTTACTTAAACAAATCTATATTTCTCTAAAACCTTACTTATAATTAGAAACTTCAACTTTGAAGAATTACCATTTAGACAAAAGAATTGAACATTTCCAGGTGCACTATCTCCTTGCTATGATTATTTAGTTATGGATGAGGATGAGGTTTAACAAGTATTGAAAGACTATTTTTAAGATAAAAGCGCTGCAGGTTGCAAAAATCATCATTTCTAACACCAATAATTCTCTAATTTAAATTAGATATGTTTACCCATTGTATATTTTCTCTTCTTTAACACTTTTTCTATTTTTTTTTGTTAAATGCTGTACAAGTTAGTGGGCAGATTGATGGTTAATCATTAATAAGACATGGAGTAGAAATATGCTTAATAATAGAAGAAGACATGAATCTTAATTGCACAAGTTTTAGGCATGTATTTGAGTTGTAACAGACCTATTTTTCCTCTAATTATTCATTATATATGGCTTTCATCTAGCTTTTTTTATTTGGTCACTACATGTGCACTTGGACTACGCATTTTTAGATATAACATTACTTGTCTTTTAATGTTTTGTTTATGTATGTACGTATGATATGACATTAGCATTTTAATATGCATATACCTTGTTGTTGATATATTATTATGTTTTAGTTATTATTATTATTTTGTCAAAAAGATGCAAGGAAAGGTCGCGGGAGGTATAAAAGCATAAAAGTAGATATGAAAACCCATGGCGGAAGATCAAAATTGCAAGTTAATATGCCTCAAGATATAGAGTGTGTTGTTGGGGATAATGCACGAGATTTAGTTAACTATTTTGGCTTTATAGTTAGGACAAAGGCCCCATTGAATGTAAAAATTGGAAAGAAGTATATGAAAAAACGGGTGAGTCAATGTGGATGCACGTAAAGGTAATTTAGAAATTATACCAATTTATTTACTAATTATTAATATATTTTTATAACACATGCATATATCTAATTTGTTCATTTAATAATTTACTTTCAGGACCGGTTTGAATTTCCTGGAAATGAAGAGAGATTAAAAGCCTTTGTTGTAACAATAATGAGGCGATTGTATAAGGGATGGAAGAATAGGTTACACGTGCATTATAAACAATATGCATCTGATCGGGAGCGCTTGGAAAATAAGCCCATCGACATGCAATTGGATCAATGGTTATATTGTATACAATATTTTGGTTCACAAGACTTTAAGGTATACAGTAGGCTTTGTTTTTAAAATGATTTATTTTATATTGAATTAAGATTACTTATTGATTAAATATTTTATAATTGACTCTTTTAGATTATTAGTCAACGTAACTTGGCAAATGCAAAAAAATGGAAGCAGATACATACTATCGGGAATGTTTCATTTACTGAGATCGAAGAAAGAATGGTAAGAGCATATCACATATTTGAATTTGATTTTTTAACCAAATTTCAATGATCTAATTAGTTTTTAATTGTCGGAAATATAATAGGTTGATCCGATTTCTGGAGAGAAGCCTACGGTTCAGGACATTTGGTTTTATCAACATGCTCATAAAACCAAGGAAGGAAATTTGGAATGGGCCGATAATCGGTCAAAAGAAATAGGCGTATGTTTTTTATCTTTTTAAGTTAAAGTATTATTTGGTTAACGTATCAAAATTAATTTTGGGGCATATTTTACATAAGTTATTGTTGCAATTTAGGATAAGCTTAAAAGTTTGGTTGAAAAAAGTTCGCAAGAAGGAGCTACTCCAATGACGAAGGAAGATATGTATGACGAAGCAATGAGAGTTAGATCCGAATATAGACGGGGATTTGATTATGGGAAAAAGGGATTTACAAAAAAGGTATGTGTATCTCAATATATGCAGAAAGACAATGAGCAAGAGGTGTCAAAATTACGTGACACGGTGGCTGAGCTTCGAGAAAAGCTTGATAATTTCGAAGCAAATCAAGTGGCACGTGAAGAGAGGATTTGGAAGGAAATCCAAAATCAAGTAAAGGATGAAATGCAACGAGATTTTATACAGATGAATTTTCCTTCCTTTCAGTTCACTGAGTCAGAACCTGTGGTATGAAATTTGATAATTCAAATAATAGTTAATTTGTTTGTGGTTTAAACTTTTAATAATTCCACACAATATGATTTTTTTTATTTTGTTTTGCAGGAAAATAATTAATTCATACCAAGTTGTATGCATTGGAAACATTGTTACTTTGAAGTTGTTCTAGTTTATGATATAATTTTTAGTTGTGGGATTTCAGTGTTATTATTGACATTATGTTTGGTCTTGTCTTTTAAATGTTTGTGATTTATATGCTACTTTTGCAATAAAACATATGAGATAATAAAGCATTGCAAGTTGAGCTAGTTTATGGTAGTAAAAATTCATGACTACAGATGCATGGTTTGTGTTTGACAGATGGCCTTTCTAGTTTCCACAGTTTTGGTATTCAGTGTAAGGTTTTCTTGTCGGAGTGTGTATGCCCAATAAATTCCTTATGTTGTTTTAAATTCTTTTTAGATGTAACTCTATATTCTTGGTTTAGATTCTACCTGTAACATTCACATAATTGGTATCTTAATTGAAAAGCTGCTGTCTACTTTATACTTCTCTTAGAAAAATGGTTTTGTTCTGTTGGAAGTGGATAAACGACATGTGATTGAGAAAACGGTTCTATGCCTTGTAGCAGGCTGTTATTGTCTTGAAATACCCATCTCCTTGGATAAAGTGGCCATGCTATCTCTTTTCCATTTTGTAGCTTTTAGAAAACACAAACGCATTGCTATGTTGCAACTTGCCTCTTCTTTACGGTGAACGTGAGCGCAAAGAATATAACCATGACTAGTTTCTGAAGTTTTTTTGATCTGATGTCCTTAGTTCGAGTTGGTTTTTCATGTTTTTTTTCCAGCTCTAAGCAAGACCTCTTGAATGGTTTTCTATTCATTTCTCTTGCCATATTGAGCGGACAGAAAAGTTGTCATCACTAGCAGCATTCTAAACCAGCAAATCTGAAAGGAGACCTTTCCTCTCAAGGGAATCTGTAAAATCTCAACATCCTTGACTAATAATTGCCTAACCTCATCTCCTTTCCACTTCCCTTCTGCATGATCAATCTAATTATATGCCATCACATGGTTAAGAAGTCGAGGACCCCTAACTTCTGGTCTATTAAAATCTTTGAAGGACGGCACAGTTTTTTTTTTTCCATTTCAACCAATGAATCTTCCTCCCCTCCAAAACTTTGCTTGCAGCATCATGTTAAGCTCTTGTAGAAGGTTCCGAGACAAGCAGAAACAACTCATGTAATAAATTGGAATGGCCTGCACTATTGACTCCATTAAAACTTCCTTGCCAGCATTCCATGGTAGTCTACTCTGCTATTCTATTGGCTCCGATTAAATACCATCATGTGTGTGTGTGTGTGTGTGTGTATACACACACACTATTATTTTAACCCTAGTCATGGTTGTAGGCAAAATCAATACATTTGACTTAAGAAACATTATATGCAAAAGAACTCAATATAAAGTGGACTTAGGAGTGATATTTATTTATTATTTATAAAAGGATCTCTCCAAATCCAAGTTGTAAGTGTAGGAACTATTAATTTTATATTTTAACCAAAATAAGAAAATCAATTAGCTTGGAAGAAGTAGGCTCCATTTAGATCCCAGTAGATCGATGGAACCAAAAAGGAGCTCTGCTCCCATTTTAACACCTTTCTATGGATTTTTCTCCAAACAATCCGGTTGAAGGCATAACATCGAACAGGTGGTATGCCAAACACAAGACTTAAATAAAATATCGGAACCCCTTACAATAAAACCAATCCTGACAAACAACAAGGCTTTCTAAAAATAAATATTCAAAGACCAAATCATATATTATCAAATAAAATCTTATTCTTGGCGCACAAGACTTTCTTAAATTAAATAGGTCCTAGGTCTATATAAATAACACAAGCAATAAGCAAAGATAAACACGGCAAGTTACTAAGTCTTGCATTGGTTCCCCCAGCATCACCTTCTTGCGCTAGTCATTCACACTGCTCAGTCGTTCCTACCTCTATACTGCATCACCATCTATCATCGGTACCTACGTCGCCTAGCAGCCCTGCACCGCAATTCTATTGAGCCGTTACTAACTTAGTGAAGGTAATTTGTTTATGTATTTATTAATTTATTTATTTATTATTCAGATTTCAATTTGCTAACAATGGCCTGTATTTGTTTTTCTTACTCTCGGGTTGTATATAAAAATGTATTTAATGAATTTTTATAATTGTAATAATATAGTTAAGTATGCATAAAAAAATAATATGTAGTATATTTTTATATTAAAATAAAAAAATTCACTAAATACATAAATTCATATAACATATTTTTAATTTATATTATTTTTT
Source organism: Heritiera littoralis (assembly GCA_031772115.1). Classification (NCBI taxonomy): domain Eukaryota; kingdom Viridiplantae; phylum Streptophyta; class Magnoliopsida; order Malvales; family Malvaceae; genus Heritiera; species Heritiera littoralis. Next base: position 288,828 of record JAPDPK010000190.1, on the reverse strand, counting down.
ATATATTTTTCATATAATATAAAAATTAGTATACATTAAAAGAGAAAAAAATTGTTTACTTTTATTTTATATTATTTTTTTTCCACTGATTTTAAAAAAAATGAATATTTTCACGTTAAAATTTATTAGTAAAAAATCTTAATAATTTGAATGATATTTAGGTTGGTAGTTGAATGATATTTAAGTTAGTAACCTTAAATTAAGTTCACCAAACTTATAGCTTTAATTAACCTACGAGTTGACTTAGAAGAATCAATTCCATTCCATAGAATATTGAAGAGAGAACGTGAATAAGAAGGAAATAAAGGAAGGAAAAAAAATACAAAGGTATCTATGCTTTATTTAGTCATTTATTAATTTACTTATTTATTCTATTTTTAGAATATGATTATTTTTATTTAACAGTAGGAATAATTAAATTTAAATTAGGAACTTCTGTGAGAAGTAGAAGGTTTAATTTATAATGTAATAATTTAGTTAATTTAATAAATTAGGACAATGGATTACATAAATTTAATTTTTTTTTAGTGAATAAAAGGTTTTATAACAGAAATTTAAATTACAATAGAGTCACAGCAAATAGATCTGGGATAATAGCATCCCATTGCATCAAATAATAGAGGAAGTCTAATACACTCCGGTGGAAAATCAAACAGAACAAAATCTGGATTCAGTGATCCTCCAAGCCTAGCAAGACCATCAGAACTGGTATTTGCTTCCCTATAAACAAGGAAAATCCTAGCATCCTCGAGTTGATGGAGGAGTTGCCTGCAATCTGAAATCAAGGAGCTATAAGGATGAGATTTATCAACATTATTTGAGACATACCTGAGAATAGTCTGGGAATCAATTTCCACAATGAGATTATGATATCCTTTGTTGACAGCCAGACGGAGACCATCTCTTAAAGCCCACAATTCAGCACAATTGCTTGTTGTGAATCCCAAGTTTCTAGAGAAGCCCCCAAGCCATCTGCCATTTGAGTCTCTTAGCAAACCTCCAGCGCCTGCCTTACCTGGGTTTCCAAGGGATGAGCCGTCGGTGTTGAATTTAACAAAGGATGGTGGAGGAGCCTTCCAAGAGATATTAATGTTGGTTGTGGGTTTATTTATGGAGGATACCCCCATGGTAGCCCAAAATTCTTTAGCAACTAACCAAGTTTTCCTAGTCGGAGTAGGAGTATCAACGGAAGAATCTTTGAAGAGAGTTTTATTTCTATTAAGCCAGAGTGTCCATAAGGCAATTGGAAAGACCACCTCCCAGGGAACTCCTTCTTTGGTAATGTCCTGTGCTTTTAGATTTGAAAAAAGCTAAGGAACTAATCCAGTATTAAAGCTAGTTAAAAGAGATCTTGGAATTTCAATCTGTTTCCAAAACTCTATAGCTGAAGGGCAATCTCTCAAACAATGGATGAGGGTTTCTTCTTCCTTGTTGCAAACATGACAAAGAGGAGAAATATTTAAACCACGTATAGCCAATACACTTCTTGTGGCAACCTTGTTATGGCCACACTTCCAAAGAAAATGTTGAATTTTGGGGCATGATTTGCTTTTCCAGATCTCATCCCAATTAATATTGGAAATAGGACAAGAGTTTTTTGCCAACTTATAGGCTGAGCTGATCGAAAACTTACCAGAGGCAGAGTCTTTCCACGTAATAGAATCTTCACCTGTACTTTCTTTCTGTATAGGGATGGCCTTAATTCTTTGAATAATTTTTTCAGGTAGAGTAGCTCCAACAGAATCAGTTTTCCACTCCTCATTTTCATCAATAACTTCACATACTTTCATATTAAGATCCACTGGTCTCCAAGGGCCAAAAATTTAATTTGTTTGTTAGTAGCGTATGAAACTAAAATAATGGACAAGGTATCCTTTTGTACTGTTTACAAGAAAATTTTTTATTAGTTTAGTTAAAATGTTTGAAAATTATACATTAATAGCATGAAAATTAGATATAACAACTTATCATCGATTATTTCAGTCATTTTTTTTATGTTGTTAAAATTTGTGTTTAATTATTTTATTTATTTTATTAATTGATTTGCAGATGGTTTTAAATAAAGAATGGATGAATATTGCCAACCGAACAAATATTGATTATGTACAAGGAGTTGATGATTTCTTACAGTTTGCCTTTAATCAGCCAAATGTGACAGACAGCATTCGATGTCCTTGCAAAAAATGTAGAAATTTGGAATTCAGGAAGAAAAGTGAGGTTAAATTTCATTTGTTTAAGTATGGGATTCTTAGCACCTACACAACTTTGCATTTACATGGTGAAATAGAAGATGATTTGATGGTAAGTGATGATGAATATAATAATGAAGAGGTCCAACATGATGACATGGTCGATATGTTACATGATGCTTTCCATCTAACAGACATAAGTGGAGAATATGATGGTGAATTTGATGTGGACTTTGATGTTGAGGGTATGCATGAAAAAATCTAATTCAGAGGCTGCCAAATTTTATCGACTATTAGAGGTTGCTAAAGAAGATTTGTACCCAAGTTTTAATAAATATTCCAAGTTATCATTTATAGTTAAACTTCTCCACACTAAGTCATTCTACCACTTCAATGATATTTGCTTTAATGTTATCCTAGGAATGTTTCGAGCAGTAATTCCTAATGGTGATAGTCTTCCTTCTTCATACTATGAGGCAAAGAAAATGATAGCTGACTTGGGTCTTGAATATGTGAAAATAGATGCGTGTTACAATGATTGTATCCTTCATTGGGGTGAAAATGAAAATGCACAAGATTGTTCGATTTTGTCATTCATCTAGATGGAAATCAAAGGGAGGATCGTTTGTAGGTAAAAATATCCCTCACAAAGGTTTGCAGTACTTTCCTATAAAACCTTGGTTGCAAAGGTTGTATATGACTTCTAAGACAGCTTCTCACATGAGGTGGCACAAAGAAAAACGAGTAGATGATGGGAAATTAAGGCATCTTGCAAAGTCCATTGCTTGGAAGTCTTTTGACGAGCAACACACTTATTTTGTTGCCGAGGTTAGGAATGTAAGATTGGGGTTAGCTACAGATGGTCTCCAACCTTTTGGGAACATGAACTTACAACATAGCATTTGGCCTGTGGTTCTCATTCCATATAATCTACCTCCTTAGATGTGCATGAAGCAACCATACATTATGCTCTCACTTCTAATTCCGGGACCTAAATCTCCTGGAATGGACATTGATGTGTATTTGCATCCTTTGATTAAAGATTTGAAAGAATTATAGGAAGAAGGTGTTGACACATATGATGCTTATACTAAGCAAAATTTTAATCGCATGCATCCATTTTGTGGACAATTAGTGATTTTCCTGCTTATGCATATTTGTCTGGGTGGTCCACAAAAAGACATCTTGCATGCCTTTCTTGCAATAAGGACATTGTCTCTCTTTCACTAAAAGGTGCACGTAAAGTGTGCTACATGGGCCATCGTCGATTTTTACCAAAAAATCACAAGTGGAGAAAAAATTAGCTGTCATTTGATGGAAGTAAAGAAATGAGACCTGCACCAAAGCAATTGAGTGGGGAAGATATGCTACGACAATTTGATTTGTTCCAGCAATATCTTTTTGGCAAAGGTACGAAAAAAAATATGATGCAAATAATAGTGTTTTCAATTGGAGGAAAAAAAGCATATACTGTCAGTTACCATATTGGAAAACACTTTTAATACGTCATAATTTAGATGTCATGCATATTAAAAAAAATGTGTGTGATAACATACTTGGAACTTTGATGAATGTGAAGGGAAAAAATAAAGACTCTTTGAAGTCTCGTTATGATTTGGTAAATATGGGCATAAGGACAGAACTTCACCCAATTGTGGATGAAGCAAACACTCGATGCCAATTGCTTGTTCATGATAACATTGGATGGAGCAAACATTCATGAATTAGGAAAAGATGCAATTTCTAATGGCACAAGAGTTGTCTGCATAAGTCACCTTCAATTATCTTTTCTAAATTCTACAATATTTATTGACTTGTACAAAAAAATTAGGTTAAGATATCCATAAGTTACATAAAAAAATAGATAAGATATCCATATTTATGTATGGATCCATATTAATAAATGGATTTATACTTAATGCACTTAAATAAATCCTATATGTATATAAATTCTATAATAAATATTGTTAAATTATTAATTAACTTGTTTGTATCCAGTGCGATGCACGTATTAATATTATTAATTTTAAATTTTATTAATGGTTAAATTCATTAATTCAAATATATATTCATAATTTATTTATTTTATCTTAAATACATACACGTATGTATACATTAATTAGTACTTTTTAAACTATTTATCCAAAATTTCAAAATATATAATTTATAAATCTCAACATGTTTTAAGAAAATTAAAAAATCGCTATAAGGGAGAGTAGGGGTAGTTAAAAATATATAAAATTATGACCAAGTGATTAATGATAAGTTATGGTATCTTGTAAGATTTGAGTTCAAATCCAAGCAATTCCACCTCTATTCCTAGTTATTTAATATTTCCCTTATAACAAAAAAAAATGTAAAATTTGGAGAAGTTGAGAGGTGGTTTAAAAATCTTTAAATGGATGGATAAGTTTTTTAAGTTTGTAAAATTTAAAAAGAGATATATTTAAATAAATAAAAATTATTTTAAATATATTAGATTTAAAAATTAGATAAAGTAAAGAAATGAAGAATAAAATCGTTATAGGAGAGAGTGGAGAGGAGGTTAAAAAAAATTTGAAAAAGTAGAGAGGTAATTAAAAAAATCTTTAAATGGAGAGATAAGTTTTTTTATTTTTTAAAAATTTAAAAGGAGATATATTTAAATGGATAATAATTATTTTAAATATATTAGATTTAAAAAAATAAAAAATGCATTAAGATTAGATTTTTAGATAAAACCTAATAAATATTAAATAAATCATTTTAAATAGATTAGATATTATATAATTTAGATAATTATTTTAAATTGAAGAACAAAAATCTAAAACATATTAAGTTATTTAAAATAGATAATTTGATAAAGTTTTAAATAACAAAGATTTAAAGAATATTAATTTGTTTAAAATAGATAATTTGATCATGCTTAAAATTTAAATATTAATACTAGTTTAGTAGAGATTTGAGTTTGCAGTTGTTATGAAATATTAAAAAACCGAAAATAAAGATAATAAAGAATTTACTTGGAGAGATAATAAAATAATGACATGTGTCATTACTGTTTTTGAAATATAATATATATATGATGAGTTGTCATAAAAATAAATAAATAAATAAAATCTTCCCTAGCCACCCGTCAATTTTAAGTTTTAACCAAAAAAATTGGCAACATGACACATTTATAACAATATATAAAAAGAATTTCTTTGATGATACGTTGACATTTGTCTTTTTTTTTTTTTTAATTCTTGAGTTGGCAAGAACACGAGTTAAGAAGCTGGCTGAGTTCTTTGATGTTTTGAGCTTTGGGCTTGTGCTAATCTGATGGCAAACGTGATTAGTCAGAAGAAAAACTCTCATGTTTTTTTTCTCAAAAAAATGTTAATTAATTAATCCTCAACTTATTTTTTTTTACTTCTCATTACATTATTTTAAAAATTAATAAAATAGTTTAGTTTGTTAAGTAAATATATTTCGAATTTTTTTATAATAAAAACTAATTAGTTGGGTCAAAAGTACTTTAGATTATTTTTTTGGAATAGACAGGTTTTTTGTATGGATTTCAAATTTATTTTTTTGTCCCTTTTTCTTAGATTTATTCTTAAATTTTTTTTACAATTTTTTAAGAAAAAAAAGCCATCAAGCATACAAATTATTTTTATTAATTTATATTTTTAAAATAATTAACTTTGAAGTTTTAAAAAATTGAATTAAAAAATCATTTTGTTATAATCTAATCATCTTTTTTATTAATAAAATGTTTTTCTTAAACATAAATCAATGTATTTGGTAAAAAAAACTATATATATATATATATATATATATATATTCAACTCAACAATAAATATATTTTCTTACATTTAAATATTATTACAACATGTTATATAAATTTATAATTATTCTTATGTCATGGACTCATTTCAATATGTATCAAACATTACACGCAATTTCTGGTAAAAAAAAAAAATTTGATACCTGCATACTATAAAATAACACAAGCTCTTCACCTTAGGGGCCTTAAGTTCTTTCTTATTACTTAAATGCCCCTCCCATTTATCACTGGGCTAAATTCGGCCTTTTTCATTTACAACATCGGCGAAGCCCAAAAGAAATGGGCTTAGAGTCCAGACGATGCACCGTCGTTTTGTAGTTTTCATGGTCTCACGCTGCGTCGCTGCCTGCCAGAGCCCTGCAAGCAAGGAAGCAAAGCGGGTGAGAAAGTTTCATGATTGAGAATTTAGAAGGGAGAAAATCAAGGCTAGGGCACTATCGTTTCTCGACTCAACTGCTTCTGTTATATCTGTAAGCTCCTTTTTCTTTTTGATGTCGAACCAGCTACATCAGTTTTATGAGTACTCGCTACTTCTTGTTTAAATCCATAAATTTTGCCCCTTTTTTTGTTTACAGTCTTTGGATTCTTTGATTTCTAGGTAAAGTGCCCAAAGCTGCAAAAACCTTCATATTTTAGTAACTTTCGCTCTCTCTAAACTTTAAGTCTTTGGTAAGTAAAAAGGATGAAAACAGACGAACATGGAAAATTTACTAATCTAATAATTAAATTACAAAATAAAAAAAAATAGTTATAAAACCTAAATTTTTCATTCTCAGTCTCTTTCTATCTTTTTTTACTAAGCAAAACTTAAAGGTTAAACCTTATTCTCAGGCAGCATTGCCCATTAAGGGATTAGGACTGATTTTTCTTCCCTTTTAACGTAAATTTTGTTGAATTTTTTAAAATTAACTTAGAATGGATACTTATGTTTTCAGTCAGGCAGGAAAGAAACAGTCTTGGATTTGGCAAAGTTTGTGGACAAAGGTGTTCAGGTCAAACTCACTGGTGGTAGACAAGGTTTGTTGCTGAGCTTTCAATTTCTCTTTGGTCTTTATGTGAATACAAAGGGACTGGTTGGGTAATCGAGAATTGAATGTTATGTGCTGGTTCTACAACTGAAAATTTTTTCCTCACTTGGGTTTAGATTAAGAGTGATGCTAAAGAATTACCAATTTACCATATAGAAATAATTTGACATCAGGAATCTGATATATCGTAGCGTCTGTGTGCTCTAATGCCAAGTATTGCACCATGTCTTGTTCCCTAGATCTATGGAAGTCATTTTCTTTTTCCCCATCATTTGTTTGATCTAGTGTGATGTAATAATAGCCGGCAAGGATAAGATAACAGTACTAAAGAGATCATCTCCTGAATTTTTTTTTTCTATGTATGTAGGCTTTTTCTTCTCATATTTGTTAGTATTATTGTTCAAGTCTTGCAGTCCCCATGGATGCCTCAAAAATTTCTATGGCCGTTGAAGAGAATGAGGAAGAAGAAAAACTAGATGAAGGCTACCAGAAAACCATCAAAAGGTTCAATGAAATGCTGCCAACCCTCCCCAAATGGGAAGGCTGGTGGCTTGACCAGCTTGTCCAATACCAAGGCTTCTGGCTTCCAAGTAATTGTCTCCGGGGAAACCTGTTGATCCTTGACCACTTCAAGCCTCGATTCACAGATATCATCTTGTCAACGTCCCCTAAATGTGGCACAACGTGGCTAAGAGCCCTCATTTTCGCCACTATCAACAGAAATTCGTATGACTTCTGCAGCCACCCTTTGCTCGCAGCAAACCCTCAAGACTTGGTCCCCTTCTTTGAAGCATACATTCAAAAAAGTGGATCCACTTCCTTCATTGAAGGGCTTCCGTCGCCTCGGTTTCTTTCAACTCACCTTCCTTACTCTTCCTTTCCCAAGTCGATGACGTCCCAAGATGCCTCTGCTTGCCGTTTCGTTTACATCTGCCGTGACCCCAAAGATGTTTTTGTTTCAATGTGGCATTTCACGAACAGGTTGAGATCCAAAGAGTTGCCCCCACTTTCACTAATGGAAGCCTTTGACTTGTTTTGCAAAGGGCTTTCGCACTATGGACCATTTTGGGATCACGTTTTGGGGTATTGGAAAGCTAGTTTGGAGTCACCAAAGAAGGTGTTGTTCTTGAAATATGAAGATGTGAAGAAGGAGCCTTTTGTTTGTATGAGGAAATTGGCAGAGTTCTTAGGGGTGCCCTTTTCTCCGGAGGAAGAAAATAGAGAGGTTGTGCAAGAAATAGTGGAGCTGTGTAGTTTTAAGAATTTGACCAATCTGGATGTCAATAAAGACGACACAAGGTATTGGAAGCGTCCTGTTAGCAATTCTGCTTTTTTCAGGAAAGGTCAAGTTGGAGACTGGGTAAATCATTTGACACCTGAAATGGCAGAGATATTAGACCAGATTACTCGAGAAAAGTTTCAAGGTACTGGATTGAGCTTTCAATGATTCTCGATATATCCAACGATGTTTTAAACGAAGAACTCCTGAATCTGTAACTTTTTTTCTTCTTTTTCTTATAATTTGAAACTATGCTGCTGTGAATGCTATTTGTCAAAGGAACTTCCATATAGGAAGCAACACAATCTGGGAAGCTGTAAAAGGATACATTAATCGCCATGCCCATGGATCCTATTCCCATGCACATTGAAGCATTTGCATCAGCTAGGTTTCTTTCATTTCACTTCCGTACTCTTTGTTCCCAAATTCTATGACGTTCCATGATGCCTCTGCTCGCCGTTTAGTTTACATTGACCCCGAACCTAAAACGTGATTGTTTCAAAGTGGCATTTCATGACACGGTTGAGGCCCAAAGAATCGACACCAATTTTATCGGAATAAGCTCTGAGCTATTTCCCAAAGAATTGACACCAATTCAATCGGAGCAAGCTCTGAGCTATTTCCCAAAGGGGTTTAGTTGTGTAAACGAATGTGGGATCATGCATGGAAATTATCATATTTTTACTCAGAACAATCACGTTAAAAGAAGGAAAAAAAATATCATAGTATAAATAAAATAATTGTATTAAGCAAAACTATAATTGCATATAGAATTTTTCTCAAGATACTGGAAAGCATGTTTGAAGTGTGTTGCTCTTAAAATATGAGGATGCCAATGAGCCTTTGGTTTGTGTTTGCGAATTGGCAGAGTTCTCTTGGGTACCCTTTTCACCATAGGAAGAAAAAAAAGTTGTGTAAATCTGCAAGAAATTATGAGATTGTGTAGCTTTTAATTGAAATATAAAATTTGAGATTTTAATTCAATTAGTTCAAACTATAAAATAATAGTATTTTTTTTAATCTCTGATCTAAATATATGTAATTTGATATATCATCTAATCCAAACCAAATAAATTTTTTTTAAACTTAAATTGAATCAATCCGAACTCTATGATTCAAATTGATTTTGTAGTTTCTTATATATATATATATATATATATATATATATATACACACACACACACACACACACACACACACCTTTATCTTCAAGCTGTGAACTTTCATTATTCCTACTACTACTACCTTTTTCCTTTTTTTTTTTAATTTAAGAAAGGCAGTACTGTTGCTTGATGGGTTATTACTTTCTCTGTGTAACATCCTGCTGCTTTCAATAAAAAGAAAATCGATATGAAATTCTTATCAAGTCAAAAAAACTTGTAGCTTGTCATCTTAATACGATTTGTTCAAGATTATATTTTGATTATAAATAGAGGAATGATTAATTGTTAATTAAACTCTAAGGATGTGTTTGATAAGATGGAAAAGTGAAAGGATGAAAAAAAAAAACGTGCGACAAAATAAAAAGAAAATGATTTTTGTTTGGAGGCGGAGTTGAAACAAATTGCGGCTCCAGTGAGACAAACAGTAAATGTAATACGGGAACGTCCACCGAAGGAATGTGTCAAAGTTAATGCTCAATTTCGCGTGCTGAATTATACGCTATCTACTACGGTTTATCAATGGCATGGGAACAAGGCTATAGACGAGTGATCGTTGAATCTGACTTTCTTTTTGAAGTGTCCAAAGTTACTTAACCACTTCGAGAACATGATCCACTCTCTCAGATTATTGTAGCATGTAAATTGTTAATGGGCAGAGACTGGAACTGCACGGTCAGGCATATCTTTAGGGAGGCAAATGTGTGTGCTGATCACTTAGCTAATGCGGTGCATGGTTTTCCGAATGATTTTACTACTTTCTTGAATCCACCACGGAGTTTAGAAATCTTGCTAAGCAATGACTGCATAGGTGTTATTCATTCTAGATTATGTGTACCTTAAGCAGTTTATTGCTTCCTCCGTACCAAAAAAGGAAAATGATTTTTGTTAGTATTTGATTAAAAAAAAGTGTGAAAAAAGAAAATAGAGAAGATTTCAACTTTCTTTATTTATTAACAAAACCAAATCATTCCAAATTGGCAAGATTAGTGGAGAGAAAATGAAAGAGGTATGAGTCAAATATATATAATTACAAAATTCCAAATTGTGCAACTTTTATCTTGGCAAGTTTCGATCATCCGTGGAGGAACATTCCATTGGTTTTAATTAAACTCGAGGAGATTCCCACTCAGAGTGCGCGGGAAGAAGAGATCATATTGATAGATTCCTTTACATCAATTGCAATAGATCGTCTAGTACTAGACTCTAGTCTCGGTGATCGGTTGGGCTAGGAGCTATTATAGCGCTAATATACATATCAAGGCAATTGAGGCATACCAACGACCAAAGCTACCACCACCGAACTATGCTACATGGAATCAAACCTTGCAACACGTGCGAAGTTGGATTGAAGGGCGAATTTGACAATTATTCAAAGGCAAGAAAGACTGCTTTTATAATTGCGGAATCCTTGAATCACGATTGTGAGTACGGTCCGAAAGCTCTGCTTAAATCTACACCTGATGTTGCTTTCACACGAACGATTCCAGGATTTTCCCATTGTTTCCTGTTCTTGAGTTGCTTTTATAGAACTGTAACCGCTTCAATCACTCTGATGTCACGTTTTTTAAAGTTTGCAAGAAACTCATATTAATTGACACGACATGTTGTAGTTTGTTGCTTGTGTTGTGTCCAATTCCAATCGTTTTCCAATTTACTCGAATGATAATATGGTAATAAATAGGAAAATAAAAATGAAATAGGCAAATTCTCATTTTTATCTCTTTCCTTGGGTCAATGAAAGGATCACGGATGAATGATTTGCGGAAGACGAAACCTCCTAGGAGGAAAGTCACTGTATTTGGTTGCTTGTGGCAAACGAACTTCGGATTTTGGCGTGCTTCTCCGAGCAACAAATCTTGGTTTTTAAGACCTCCCAAGTTATTCTCGTAAAATAAAAAGAGTCTGTGAAAACCATGCAAGAAACTCGTGGCTTTAAGTATTAGTCTATACTCTATAACAAAAATTCTATTTTTTTTTTATCAAATCTCATTATATCATTCCTTCTCTCTAAGACTTCTTCCCAAAGCAACTATGTTAGATTAAAGTAAAGAAGAAAGTCAGGAACGTTTTGAAAGTCCTTGACGCACAAGGAAATAACGTCGTCAACATAACTGTCCAAACTGTCACTATTGTCTGTCAAATTCATGACCTCCAAGCACTTGCTAACGAGGAACGTCGTTGTTTCAGCCTCCGGGAGCAACGCTAGGCAAGACCTGAAAACAATCGTCGCATGCTCTCCATTGACGTCGAGGAATCGACGGAAGAAACGCTCTGCCATGTGCTTCAAATGCTGCTCGCCATTGCCTTTAGTCTCCGCCATTCCGAGGAGTTCTGCTGCTAAAAGGAGGGAGGCTACGTTGAACGGCGTTACGAGGAGTTGGGTCCCGTAATAGAAGTCGGCAACGAGACAGATTGTTTTGGCAGTTATATTCAACGGTGGAGATAAAGTTATTTCAGACTGTTCCGTTAGTTATCGCCTTAAATAGGTGCTCCTGGACGACAGAGGATCCTTGTGAAGGTGAAAGGCATTTCCCTGTCTTTCTCTGTCTCTTTTTCTTTTTTACTTTCCCACATAATTTTTTCTTCACGCAGCAACTTCAGTCCAAAAGCTTTGTAGCCACTCGCGGTCTTCCCTCCATAGCCTTGTCAGTTCTGCTTCAGGTATATTGCTCTCCTTTTATTCGACTTTAACGTATAGCCAAGGTGCAATGAAGGTAACGGGAAGGCAGCACCGGACTGGGGTGTGATTTTAGTGATGGTTCCGGTACAGTGCAGCTCGGGCTTAGGCGATACAGCAATGCAGCTTGAGGATGATGGTACTGCAAAGTTGAGTCGAAGATGATGATCCAGACAGAGGCACGATGCGACAGCTGTTTGGTGGCGGAGATAAATGGATTCGAAGGTGTGTGGTTTGCGGTGAAGCAGGATGTTGGCGATGGAGATGAAGCTCAATTACTTGAAACCAAAACCATGTCGTTTACGTTGGGTCTTCTCCTTCCCACTTATATCTTTTCTTTGCTTTACTCAAAACAAAATATAAGCACGATGCAAGATAAAAGCATGGAGTAGGGCACAGTAGACTTGGCGTGATAGCAGCCTTGAAGCAGCGGCAAGGAGAGTCGGGCAGCAACTTACAACAGCAACAATGAACTCTTGTAACAGCTGAACTGCAGCAGAACGAGGAAAAGCAGGGGCAGTTAGGGGCAAGGAAATGGCAACCAGATGATGGCGCTGGCAGCGACACAAAGCGGGCGCAGATGATGGTGCCAGTTCCCTGGATAAGATGCAGTGATGATGTTCACGCAGGGCAGGGGAAGACGAGGCTAGGTAAGCAATGGAGGTGAAGATCTCGGACGAGCGGCCGCTAGGGGATGAAGTCTGCCGGCGAGAGCCTCTCTCTCACCCAGCTTGTCGGATGCGAGAGCCTATCTCTCGCCCTAGGTCTGTTGTCAGCCATGCTCCAACCTTTCAAAGAAGATTAAAAGGAGTTGCAGCTTCGCCGGCGTTGAATATCGCGGCAAAAGGAAAACATGTTGATTTTGTTTTTGAACTTCTCTAGATCAAATTTACACTTCAATTCCAGGAATTTTTCATTGCCACAGTAAAAAATGGGGGAATGCTTCTGTATGCACTGAACAAAGTCATGCACGCATCCCTATTTATTTTTATATAAATAATATACATATATTTTTGGTTGGTTTTGCAATATGTTTGACTCATTATACATGAGGCTCTCTCGCTCAAATGACTCTCTCGCCTAGCTTGTCGGGAGCGAGAGCCAGTCTCTCGCCCAATACTGTTTCTGATGTGTTAAATTAAGGCTAGGATAGATTATGTGCCTACAGGCTTTGTGCGAGAGGCTTGTGCCGGCATACTTTGTGCGACAGGCATGCAACCAGCTTTGAAATGTGCCAGCAGACTTGTGTGACAGGCTTGTGACGGCAGGCTATGTGACGACAGGCTATGTGACAAAGGCTTGTGCGAGAGGCTTGTGCGACAAGCTTGTGACAATAGGCTATGTGACGAAAGGCTTGTGCGAGAGGCTTGTGCGACAGGCTTGTGACGACAGGCTATGTGACGAAAGGCTTGTGTGAGAGGCTTGTGCGACAGGCTTGTGCGACAGGCTTGTGACGGCAGGCTATGTGACGATAGGCTTTTGACGACAGCGTTTTGACGATAGGCTTGTGACGACAGGCTAGCCACTCTCTCGCCCGATGCTATCTCGTACGGAAGCCACTCTCTCGTCTAATTGCTTTTTCGCGTGAGCCTCCTTCTAGCTTGTAACAGAATGTCTGTCGCATGTATGTGGGCGAGTGAATCGCTCTGTCGCGTGAAACCTTCCGTACGATAGTAGTCTGTCGCGTGTATATATATTTTTTCATTTTTTATTTTTTATTTGTGCGCCACAGACTCTTTTATCTCTCGCGAAACTAGTAGTCTCCCGCGGGTCTTCCGCACCCTTTCACAGACTTTTATGTTTGGCTTTTTGCTTAAGTTCCCACATACGGCGCCAATTGTTGTTGCCCAAAACAACAATAAATGTTTGTTGACATCGGATTCTCGATCTTCGCATTAGTCTGTCTCCAACGAATCTGCGAAATAGGAAAAGTCAGAGGGGCGCAGGGGTTTTTCCCTGCGCGAGCACTCCGATGCTTAAGTCAGACAGGGTTTCCGTAGGCAAATAGAGCTTAGGGTTTAAGAATGATACCTGTGACCTATTTATAGGAGTTATTTTGCGCGTAATTACCTTTAAGCCTCACAGCTTAAATAATAACCCAGTGGATCATTTATGGGCCTTCGAGTCCTCTTTCCTCTTAGGCTTAGATTATCATTTGGCTCAATGATCTTTAACTTGATTTATAGAAAAGCCCAATAGTCTTTAACCTGACCCACATCAAATCATATTTTTTCAGAGCCGAATTAATGTTCTGGGTCGAGATAGCTATAATATATTAATTTAAAAAATAAATATATTAACATAGAGTTAAGACCTGAGAGCAAAAACTTAAGAGTAGATTTTATAAAAAAATGTCTAAATAATTTAATTGAAAAAAAATTGTCTTTTGCTTGTAAAAGTGAGAAAAAATGGAAAAAAAAAAGACCTTAATTAATTTCGATTACATATGTCCTTTTGTGGTGAAAAGGATGGAAATCTCCCATTTTTTTTTAGTAACCAAGATTCTCACCTTTTTTTCTTTTTTCAAGCTTGTTCAATGTGTGGGCTAGTGCCTTAATTATGGGGTTTCCTAAAAAAAATGAAGTGAGAACACACCTAGAATGGCAAAACTTTGAACATTAACAGTTAACATATGATGAAAAGAACACTCAAAATCCCAATAACCTACAACTATTAGAAAAGACTAGATTTTTTTTTTCCTGTCAAGAAAAAAGGTTGAGAAAAATCCTTATCAAACCGTTTAATTTTTGTGAGAAGCATTTCAGAAGAAAATTTCTCAAGGTATTAAAGTGTTACGAGACATTGCGTCCTTAGAACCCGAAAAAGAGTTTGAGTTCAAATAAAACTTGAAAAATTTTCTTAGTTATATTACAATAAAATAAATTAAAAAAAAGGATGAGTTCCTCAATAAAAGAAAAAAATGATCAGGTTGATACCTCCTTTACATAAAGTGAAAATTTGTGAATATGAACTCATCGTATTTTTTTAAACTATATCATTTTTTAAAAAATATTAAAATTAGAATGATTATGTTTATATACAATAAAAAGTTAAAAAAAATTAGAAGGCTCCAAAAACATATATGTTTGTATCTCTTTTAATTTGATTGCTGCATTAAAAAATATTTAATAGCCAAGTATACCTTCAACATTTTGTGGAAAATAGATATAAACTTTCAACCTTTAGTTTGATTGTAAAAATCTATAAATTTTTATTTTATTGTAAATAAACCCTCAACCAATGAAAATAACACAACTAAATAAAATAAATAAAAGGGTGAGGTCTTATAAGGTCTTAATATTTAATTTTGTTGCTAATAATCTCTTAACCGAGTGGTTAAAGATCAGTTGTGATATATTATAATGCTGAAATTCGAATCCAAACAACTCCATCATTAATTATTAAATATTTTCCCTTGTAACAAAAAAAAACTTTAATTTTACTATAAAAGTCTACAAAAGATTTAAAATATTAAAAGTTTATACAGTAAAATAAAACGTTAATGGCTTATATCTATTTTACGTAAAAAATTAAGTGTGTATTTGACTATTAAACCTTAAAAAATTTATCCTGATAAAAAAATATTTGCTTAAAGTGTTATAAAACCAAGACAAAACATGTAATGAAAATCTCAAACTCAATTCAATTAAAAACCTTTATGTTGAGCTCAACTCGAACTTCATCAAGTTTGATTTTTCTACATTTGGATTAACTAAAAAAATAATTGAGTTACATAAACATAACATTACAGTTATCTCAATTGTCATCATCATTAATGAGTTCAAAATCCTACTTGCAGTTGTATTTGAAACGAATAAAAAAAAAAGAAAATCATACAAAAAATATAGTATATCATACAAAACCATTTAAGAATTTCGTAGCTTATTTAAGCTTACAAATCACTTGAATTAGATATTAAGAAAAATATATCTTAATTAAATTTATAATCAATTTTTTATTAGAAATCAAAGATATATGCATTAATTATTTGGTTTATATATTATGCATAGATAGTGTATAATTTTTATATATTGCAATACATCAGAGATTAAGACATCATCAATAAATTCTTATGAATAAATTGAAAAAATTTATTTATATTTATTTTTACGTGCATTGTATGTAAATCTTTAATTATTTATTTAAATGTTCGAATACTCTCCAACTTGATTTTACCCGACCATAATGAATGAGTTGAATGGACAAGTATAACCTTTAAATAATTTTACTTGTTTACATCATATTCTCCCTCTCATATTAATTTTGTTCCATTCGTTGTCCGTCGGGCCAAATAAAGCATAAGAGTTCGTCTGAGTTGGAACAAAGATGAATATTGGCAGGTGAAGTTATTCTTTCCGTTCCATTTTTAATTTGCTAGAGAAAGGGGTTGGAGACATAATGCTTTGCTTCGTTCACAATATTCAACGGAATCTAGGATTTATGAAACTGGCTTCAATATGAAGGTTGTTTTGTTGCCTGGCACTCCGTTAGTATACAGGAACTGGAGTTCCCCTTTTCGTAGTGTATCTCCTATTACAATGGAACCACTTCTGGATTTTTGTCATGGAATTTGTGGACTTACGTGCAGTTTAGATGCCCGATTGGCATTGGCATTGCTGTGCACCGATGCGATTGGATTTATCATAAAAAAGCGAAAGAATAAAAATATTTTTTATTTTTTTTTTATTTTATTTTTTTTATTTTACTATAATCAATCAATCTTACGATACATTTAAATTAATTTTTAAATCAAAATATTATGATAGTTTTAATTTTATTTTGAAGTATGATAGTTTTAATTAGACTTTGTTATTCATGTAATGTTAAATGAATTAATAGTGTCATATCACATGTAAAATGTATAATAAATATGCTATGTTCATATTTAAGATTTGGATAAATTTAATTATTTGTGTTGGTTCACGTGTTTTAATTATTCGTTGTCATGTCAAATTTGAATAGATGGATTATTGATTTTAAATTTTTAATAAAAATTATTTTGAATATTTTGCAAAAAAAACAGAAGGCTAAGAATGAAATGAGCCCAGCAGTCAAAATTGTTCATTCGCATCTCATTGGCCCTAAACAAAAAGTCATCAGATTCGACGGTCATCATCGCTCCGTCATTCCATTCCCTGTACTAAATCTCCCGAGATTCCCAAATCTTTCTTTTTTAAAATAAAAAAAGTTTTACAAAAATATATAAACTAAACTATCAAATACGGTTCATTCAATTTCAAACAAAGGCAAATAAACTGAAAGGAAAAGAAGGAAAAAAATAGAAAGCAGCACGAAGATCGAATAACAGCCTCCCGAAACTTCCAGCAAAAAATCCCCCACGCGCCACTTCACGCGCAGCCTTTTTGTTCCTCGAACGTTCTAGAAGAATGGAACAATCGAAGACGGAAACCAAGCCGAAGTCCAGCTCAACGCAATCTCCGGTCCAAGAACCGAACCCGAAAGAGTTGGATCCCGCAATGGATGCGGAGGGCTTTGTTATGGTGCCAACAGTAGAGCCAGAGAAAAAGGAAGAGAAAGAAACTCAGAATCCAAAAGAGAGTCAGCTTCAAAGCGAAGAATCACCGAACCGAACATCGTCCGGGTCGAGGAAATCGGTTCATTGGAGCCCCGAATTGGTTAGTGAATCACCTGCCGGGGATCACAGCGCCACCATGTCCGCTCCTAACGGATCCAATCCTTACGTTGCACACGCTCCTGCTCCGCAATCTTCTTCGGCTTCCTTCAAAGGCAAGCCATTACACATTTGTTTCTAAAATTATCTTTTATTTGAAAATTTTAATTAATTAATTATTATTTTTTACATTGAAACAGAGAAAATGGATATAGTGAGGGATGTCTTAGGGAGATGGGGGAGGAAAATGGGAGAAGCGACGAGGAAAGCCGAGGATCTGGCCGGGAACACGTGGCAGCACTGTATTTTTTTCTTTTAAAATTTCAATTGCTCTTTTATCATATTTTATTTTTAATTTTTAGTATTTTCCTGTTGATTTGATTTTATTTGGTTTGAATTGATTTGTAGCCTTCTAGGACTGGAATTGATATTGAGTGCTCGGTAATTTGATTTGTTTTAGTTTGTGATGAATAAAGCTTTTTTTTTTTGTTGTTGTAATGGTTGCATTTGATGTTGGGTTATTGAAAATTGAAATCTTAGATATTGAATTAGGAGTTAATATTTCGAAGTTGGTTAAGGCTCAGGTACACCATTGTTTTTGTTGCAGGGTTGGTGTTTTATATTGCTCATTTGTTATAAGACTAATGTAGGATAACTGGGAGTGCGGTTTGTTTCATTTTGTAAATGGTTGGACAATTTTAGTTAATTGTGACTAGTGAAAGGAAAGGAGGTGATAAACTTCATTCCTTCTTTTTCACTTTTAACATGTGTTTAGCAGTTTTAAGGAAATGCGTTTAATGAAATGTTGAATGGAGTTAACATATGTGTTTTAATCATTTACTTGGAAAAGAATTGGGTGTGATGGATGATTAGGGTTTTTTTTTTTTCAGAAACAAGAATATGATACAGGGTTTCCGCAAATTGCATGTTCAAAAATTATAAACCATGCTTAAGAGATGAGATATGCATATGCATTTTATCAAACAAAGGACTCAAGTTGATAAAATATGTGACAAAGCAAGATGTTCCTTATTTACAGCCTCACTAAGGTGGTAATTTTAGGGGTAACTGAATGGGGTGAAGCTGCTTTCAGCGCAGCTAGACCTTAAAGTTGCATTAGTCTTAGATTGGCTCATTAAAGAGGACTATGACAAAGCTTTAGTTTCCGGAGTTTTCATAGTTATTGCTTCCACAAGTCCCAGTGGTTAGCTAGAGCATTCTAGTCTATTTTCTCAGAATGATGACATAGCTATAGTTTCCAGAGATTGCATTGTCAGATAGCTTCCATAAGTGACAGAAGCAAGCTAAATGTTCCTTTATTCTACATTTTGTGATGTAGCTAATTATAGCTTATAGATATGTGACAGATTATTAAGACAGTACTACTATCATTACTAGTATCATTTTAAGTTTAATCTTTTTAGTTTGCTTAAATCATGTGTAATCATCTCATCTTAGGGATGCACAAAATCTACCCATATGTTAAATATGAAACATGATACATTCTTGTTTCTGTGTAACAAATACAATTATTATTATCCAAATCATATTTGCTATTTTGATTGTTGAGATGTCTCATGTACATCTTTTGATGACAACTCTTGCACTAAAGACATCCCATAAACGTTACTCATATCATTTTAGGACTTTTAGCTGTTGTTTTGCTTTTACACTCTTTTTTTGCCTTTATTTCTCCAACATTAGAATTTTCCCCCATTCACTATCACTTTGTTTAGTACCTAATACCATAATGTAAGTGTGCATAACCTCATTTGCACTCTCTGGTGTACATGTTCCCTGAGCAATCTCTAACCCAAATTGTCACGTTCCTTTTGCGCTTATGGGCATCTGTAATAGCTTGATTGCTACATTATCTCAACATCTTTTAATACATTAGATTACCTCACTTAGTCATACATCAATGACCATAAAAATAATCATCTTATGTATCATTTGTCATGTTCTCAACTGTTTTCTGTTGGTCTTCTTTGTACATCAGTTTCCTTTACAATTGCAACTGTTGTTATTGTTTGAGCATTAATAAGGATATTTTTTATGGTTCAATTTTATACAAGGAAGAAATATGGAAAATAATGTTCGCATTTATTAAATAGAAAAATATGCTATTTCTGATTTTATTTTTTCATGAACTCAGCTTTCAGTTCACCCCTGCCTCCTCCCTCTTGCTTCTCAAGCAGTTTCACATGCATAAAATTACTAAAATACTTTTTCCCTTTTTCTTAAATCAGTAAAAACAAGCCCAAGTTTTGCTGAGGCTACCATGGGAAGAATTGCTCAGGGAACAAAGGTTTTAGCAGAAGGTGGCTATGAGAAAATTTTTAGACAAACATTTGAAACAGTCCCAGAAGAGCAACTTCAAAATTCATTTGCATGTTACTTATCCACATCAGCTGGTCCTGTCATGGGAGTTTTATACGTCTCTACAGAAAAGCTTGCATATTGCAGTGACAGTCCTCTTTCCTATAAAACTGGTAGCCAGACTGAATGGAGCTACTATAAGGTATGATTGATGCATTAGCCTTACATGCTTGCACTTAGAAAAGATTGGTCATATAGTGAGATCCTATTTCCGCTCTGCTACATGGTGTTGAAGATTCTCGCATCAGTAACTTTATGTACCAAAATACTCGGATACTGGTTTATGGTATAGGAATTTACTGAGTTATGATTCTTGACATTTCTCTGTCTGCTTAAACAGGTAGTTATCCCATTACATCAACTTAAAGCAGTTAATCCTTCAACAAGCAGAGTCAATCCTTCTGAAAAGTACATCCAAGTTGTCTCTGTTGATAGTCATGAATTTTGGTTCATGGGTTTCTTAAACTATGGTGGCGCTGTTACATGCCTACAGGAAGCTTTGCAACTCCATAGCTTACAATCTGTGTGATGTTTCTGTGTTTTATCATGCGAAGCATTTACTCAGCTGCTTGCAAGTATTTGATAGTACATGCTCCTGTGGAAGCTCTTCGTTATTCTATGGAAATGAAAAATTAGATGACTGTAGAGTTTATATCTGGATATCATGTGACAGTTAAAAGAAAAGAATAGAATGACTGTTCTGTTTCAAGCTCATTCCATCGTAATGTCAGTAGCTATAATCCACATTAACTAGATATCGTACGAATATTTCTGTGAGACTAGTTGCTTTGTATTCCTTCTGCACTTGGTTTTCCTTTTTTGCCAATTTTGCCCTTGTCGAATAGGTTTAGATTAACAGGGTGGAAAGCTAATTCTTGAATTCTGATGCGATAATGATGCATGTGCTTTCTCTGCCATGTAATTGAGTATCTGCATATCATTTTCTAATGTGATGTGGATTCTGTTATGTGGGCAAATTCGGTTTTGACCTAAAATATTCCTTCTAGAGCTGTCTTTAAAGCATGTTTGGATGAGTGGAACAGTCATTTCTTAGATTCATCGGAGCTATATATTTCTGTAGATGGTTTTTTCATCATTTGATAATCTTTTAGTAAAAAATTGTTATTTCATGGAATGATTGGGTTTGAATTTAAATTTTATGGTATGTTATCTTTTTTTTTTAATCATTCGAGTGAGAGATTGTTGGTAGGAATGATTATTCTTGTTTCATAAAAAATAGAGATATTGTTTATTGAACAATTTTGTCCTTACATATTTTGATTAAATTCCATCTGTATTCTTGACCCAAGAGAGAGAATATTGATCGGGTATGTTTGGTTTTGTACTTGTGATCAAAATCAGCTTTAAGAGGATTGAAGTATAGTTTCTGTATTCTAGTTTGGTCTAACAAACTAGGTTTAGAAGATTTGTGTTCCAGGAAACTACAGTAAAACTTTTTTATTTAAAATTTCAGCTTGGGTAAAACAAAACTTACCCTTACTTTAGCATTAACACTGATTGGGGATGTAAAGTAGATCATTTTATAGACATTTCGTTGAGACTCATAATTTTTGGAATCTTTATTTACGTCATGAGATTATTGCATTAAATGTAGATTTTATTATGGATAAAATTTTTTTGAGGTCTTTAAAATTTTATCATAATTCAACTCTAGTCCATTAGTTTGAAAATTTGATATTTTGGTTCAAAATAATAAATTTGACAGTAAAAGAAATTGTTTTATGAAGTTATTATTAAAAAATCTATTAACCTAAGTATTTGTTACTAATGAAATATTCATAATACTTTTTTTGTATTAAAAAATAAAAATCTTACATATAATAATATTTTAAAAAATTACTTAAAAATAATAAATTGTAATAAAATTCATTATTTATACTTGAAAATATGATATTATTAATTCATAATTGACTGATATATGTCAAAATCAGTTGTTATTTTGAACCAATGTGTTTATTTTCAAAATTAGTGGACTAGAGTTGAATTATAATAAAATTTATTTTTTTATAATTCGTGTATTTATATCATGAGTGTTTCAAATCAAACATATGTAAGACATGAAAGAATTCGTATGACATGTCAAATACAAACATGGATTTTTTTAAAAAATTTTTTTATTAAATACATATACAATTTTCTTCAAAATTTTAATCTACATTATTTTTGTGCTTAATCTTAGTTAAATGTGCTTACCCCCTTTTGCAACATCTATTTAATAGAAGATTAATGAAGGCAAAATTCTCCTCCAAGCGTTCCCCCAATTTCTCGCCATGGGCCCAAAAATGTAGTTTCCTTTACATACATAGGCCGGTGATTGTAGTCCAAAATTTTCTAGTATAAACTTTAAGAAGTGGGGATCAAAGCTGGGTCACGGTATACTGGGAAATTTTGGGCTTGTAATTTATTTCTTCATCGTCATCATAACTTTATCTCAATATTGAAGTAAGTTATATGAATTAATATATAATTTCACCTTAAGTCATCAGCATGCATTTTTTCTTCACTCATTTTATTTAAAGTAATGTTCTTCTAACTCTGTTCCACCATATCTTTTTTGATTATTTTTTTTCCAAATCTAAGCCTGAAATTTATTTTTTGAAACAAAATCATTGACCACGTAGAAAATGTTCTTAATCTTAATTAAATTATGCTAAGAAAAAAGATTATATAAATATTTATTCTATGTCAGCATATATAAATTTCATTAAAATCACATTACACAATCAAATTATTAATAAATATTAAAATAAATATTATAATTTAATTATCACGTATAATAATTGATTAATTTTTTAATAATATTATTACGTATATGATTTTAATAAAAGTTTACATACAATCCATTCTACTTGTGTAATTATGATAACCCTATAATTAATTATGCTGAAGTCTACATGCTAAAGACTTTATTTTGCACGCCTGGATGTCATTTCACAGAGTGACAGGGATATTTTTTTTTCCTAATCACATTATTAAAAGCGAAAATTGAGAAGAAAGTAACGTTACCGTTTTCTTTGGGAGGGGAAAGCCTATATTAAGTCAGACACCATAATTCTTTGAGAATTTTGCCAAAGCAAATTAAATAATGGGAACCAGCTCAATTCTCACTTGGAGACAAGTAACTTAATAGGTCATTTCAATGCAGATTTTTTGAATAATAATAATAATAATATAGAAATATTTGTGTATCTACTTTTCATTTTTATTTATTAATTGGAATTTTCTATAATAAATTTATAATTTTTAATCAAGGGTAACTTAATGAAGGAGAGTTAATTTAGTGTTAATGGATGTATGATATTAATATTAGATTTTTAAAAAAATTGTGAAATCAGATTATTTAAATGAATGCTCTAGAAATAATATTTTAATATCATCCTGATATTAATTTAAACTCAATAAAAGAATTATAGATCTTTAAAATTCACTTTTTCTCACGCATGATCAAAATATTGTGATTATTAGACCATTCATAACTTGGAATGTTACATTTTTTTCAGCATAAATCTTAGAAAAGAATTTAATGCCAATCATCTTGGGTCAAGCATATTTCAAAATAAACAGTATACTGCATTAAAAATTCATAATTGTTATGGTGTTCTAGAAACAAATTATATTATATCCTCACAGAGTGTGCAATTTGATTTATGCTGCATCAAATAATTCTGATTCTTTTCATCATCATGCATGTTTTTATTAAGTCTAGCCTTTTTTGTTACAAAAAAAATATTAAATAACTTGAGATTTGGTGTTTAGACTTAAACCAAAACTTATAGGCAAATTCTACAGTAAGGTCACAAAAATTGACCTTATTTTAAGGTTATTGAATTAGAACCATTGGATTAGTCAAATCTAATATAAACCGTTGATGAAATTTTAAAAATTAAAAAACTCTTTAACCTGGTAACCTGCTAAACCAATTATTAAAATTAACATTATTTACTAAATATTATTAAAATTATACTATTATATTACTAATATACCCTTGTTATAATTGTAGTACTATTCTTCTTATATAAACCTTTTTATTGTTTTTAAACCTTAATTCCTAAATTATAAACCCTAATTCTTAAATCATAAACCCCTTTATTCCAATTTTTTTCTGTTTCACCTTTAATCCAGTTGTAGCTGTCTCAGTATTTTATAAATCCTAAACTTTAAGCCTAACCTCAATCAAATAGTTGTTCTTCTTTATTCCCCTCTTATATTTTTAACAATGGGTAAGTTTGTGGAAGAGAATTACATAAACGATGGAAATTGCGATGAAAAGTGCAAAGAACCAATGATTTACAAAGAACGTCCTCCCAAGCGACCAAGGAATCATTATATTTTTTATCAAGAAGATTTTTAATTCTTGACATGTTTTCAGGTAGTTGACTGCCTGGTTTTATAAGTGTTTCGATAATAAAATTTATCGGGGAAGTCAATTGCTTCAATCGAGCAGTCGACTTCCTAAGAGAAAATTTATCGTAGAACGTTAATGTGTAAGGCAGTCGATTGCTAAATAGCCAGAAGCATTCTGTTTCCAGAATCCATATGGGAAGTCGACTGATATTTTCGGGCAGTCGAATTCCCAAATTTTTTAAGCATGCTATTCTTAATTTATTTATAGAATGTCGACTTTTATTATTAAGAATTCGACTTCCTATGTATTTTGAACATAATTTTCACATCACTTGTGTAAATTGGATTGTATTCATCGTAAAAGTAAATAGATTAAACGTAAATTTGTCAAGGATCATCGTAAATTAATAAAAGATTATCGTAAATTAAAAAAGGGTCATCATAAATTTGAGTAGATTATTCGTAAATTTAAAAAGGATAATCGTAAATTTGGGTAGATTTTTCGTAAATTTAATAAAGATAATCGTAAAAATTTTGACATTCATTGTAAATTTAATTGGATTTATCGTAATAATAATAATGATAAATAAAACCAAAAAAATAATAAATACTTATTAATAATAATATAATAATAAAAAATATCATAACAACATTAATATCGACCTTACAATAAGGTCGATATTAAGTCTAGCCTTTTTTGTTACAAAAAAAATATTAAATAACTTGAGATTTGGTGTTTGGACTTAAACCTAAAATTTATAATATGCCACAATTCATCTTTAATCAATTGATCAAAAGATTGTTGTTAAATCTGGCTTGTTTTAATCTCTCTCTAGTTTACTTCTCCATCAATCCAGGAACATAATTTTTCAGCAATGTCGATTACCTTTTTAGGCCTTTCTTAGCCTAGGTGATGCATGATGTCTCTTATATTTATAGATTTCACCTTTTTTTTTTTAATTCGGATGTAATTGAACTGTTAAAATTGTTTGAATTCAAACTGAAACCTTATAGCATGTCACAGCTTTTAATCATCCAATCAAGAAATTATTAGCTTTTTATAATCTTTAATTAACTATTTTAAAATGTTGTCATTTCCTTGGCCAGACTTTCTCTCTGTTTACTATTTATTTATAGTATGATTTTTATATGAAGTGAAAAACAAAATATAATAAAAGTATCAATCAAACATAGCTTTAATTATTATTTTAAATTTAAACACCTAGCTAATAGTGGAAATGCTTGCAGCATTGCTCATTCTTTCGGTTTCTAAAAATGTTATAAGTTTTCCTTTTCAAAGGGTACTTAGTTAATTAAATTGCAAGATGCAGATGCAAGCGTATAATAATAACCCTAAAAGCAAAATAATTATTATATTAATTGTTCACTCTTCTGATCAGCCTGTATTTTTACTTTAACTGTTCTAAGGTCAAATGTTTTTTTATTTTTTATTTATCATGTGAAATAGGAATAAATATTTTTGCCAATACGAAACAGGAAAATCAAAGGTGAAACAGGAACAAACGTGCAAACTACATTCAACGTTTAAAACAAAAATGTATCTCAGTATGAAATATGTGAATATTACAAGAAATTTTAGGGATAGGACTCAATGTGAAAAAGAAATTTTTGTTTTTATTGGCAATATTTTGTTTTTTTTTTGTTTTGATATTCAACTTGATTTAGAAAGAACGATTTAGAGTTTAATTTTATCGAATTCAAACCATGAAATGTTGGGTATCTCTTTTCCTCGATATTTGTTGAATAATATATCACTATTACATTTAAAATAATTAATAAACAAATTGAATAAACTACAAAACATTGTAAAATTAGACGAAACTCACAAAAATTTGATAATCTATTTGTTGCCAACATGAAATAAGGGTTGGTTAATTGGACAAAAAACTCTGGCAGAAATCAGAAATGGATGATGGGAGGAAGGAAATTGGCCAAGAGTAGAAGGGCAAGTGATGCAATTGTCATAAATAAGACCCCAATGATTGTTGCAAACAGAGCTGGGTAAAGATTTTCAATTGCACGCAAGAATTTATGAACAGTTTCAAGTCTCAAAAGAGAATATCTTGGGTGTTGGTGGTGCAAGCTAGAGGCTAGTGGAGGAAGCATTTGACAATGTCAGCCCATATTTAGTAGGTGATTGATTTCTTACCCTACCTTTTATCCCCTCCCTCAAACAAAAGAAGAAATGAACACATGCGTTGCCCCTATGCCATTCACATGCCTAACTACAACTTCTCTCACATTCAACCAACCATACTGAGAACCAAATTCAATAAGTAATCCAATTATCTAAGCTTAGTCTATGGTAACCCTTTTCTCTTTTTTGGGGTGTGGAGAGCAAGGTTTGAATCTTCTACCACTTGAGCTTCCTCTCATGAACAAATAATAATGTATTCTTTGTCTCTTTTATTTACATCTCTTGATGAAAAGGCACACAGTTGATTGATTATTGGTTTTGTTATATGTGTTACTCTTGTTACCTTCTTCTTCTTCCTTGTTTACTATTATTTGCTCTCTCCATCTCTTTTTTTCTATTATCTTATCCGTTCCTCTAAAACATTCCATTAACCTACGCGTTGGAACCCCTTTCAAAATTCCCAACCTAGTGGGGAAAGCCATAAAATGGCCAACAAAAATCAGACACAGAAAAGATGATAAGAGAATATATATATATTGACCCAAAAGTTGTCACCCAAATTCAAGTGTATAAATATCCCACACAAGATAACTCAAGACAAATTCATTTGATTCAAAAATTGACTGCACAAAAATCCTGTTGAGAGTAGCTATCTGCGACTGCAATCAAACTTAAGATAGAGGCAGACATATATTAATTGAATATATATATATATATATATATATATATATAATGTTCAAACTTGGAAATCCCACACTATTTAGACTTATATAGTATATATTAAAGTGGCAATTTTGCTGTTCATCAAAATGTAAAAACAAAATGATACCAGCGGTGAAAGGAGAAAGTGTGGGTGAATTGCTATTAAAATCCAAAAAATTGGTTTAGTGGTGTAAGGTTTTAATGAGTTCCTGAGTGAAGATGATTCATAGTGGGAGGTTTTGTGTTTAAATTATTACCCAATCAAATTCTTTGAGTCAATGCTAATTACGTAGCATAAACGAGAATTTGTCTCATATCCAATATAATATGAAAATACCACGGAGTTTAGAAAAAAAAATCAAATTCTTTTGGTCAGTGCTAATTACGTAGCACGAAGAAGAATTTGCCTCATATCCAATGTAATATGAAAATACCATGGAGTTTAAAAAAAAAAAATCAAATTCTACCACTTTGTATCGGACACATACTCGTATCTGGCCTTTTTTGGTATCATGTTGCGTAGGTTTATATTTGGAGAAACTTTAATTAAAATTTGAGCATTTTTAATCTCATATTATACCAATAAAAATCCCATTTTCATAGAAAGTAAAGAGAAAAACCATACCAAGTGCCAACTAATAAAACTCTTTCTTTATTGTTGGACTGAAAGATTCAGGGTTTTCCAACATATAGGAAAAGCACAATAGAAAAACCTTGCTGAAAGGAGAGTAACTAAAATTAAACAGAAAAAAAAAAAAAAGCAATGATGAATATACAGGGGATGTTAGAAGATAAAAGGAGGTTAGCTTTATTATTCCTGTACGAAATGTCAACCAAGGCAATGGTGGTGGGGTGGAAGATGTCAGGCACAACTCTATTATCTCTTTTCTACAACTGAATTTAATAACCCAAACACAAAAAGAACACCCATATAATTTGTAAGTAACCTTTTATCCCATCAAACAAGTGGTCTTCATCATGACTATCTCTGAACTAGTCATTCATTTGTTCCTTAAATCATTTACACTATACAGTTTCATTAATGTTCAAAAAGAAAAAGGAAAAACCCTAAGTCATCAGTTTGAACTTTCAATATATAATTTATATGAATATATATGAGAGAGAAGCATATGAGAAGCAAAAGAAAACAAATAGGGGTATTGTTTCTTTGTTTGTTACTTCATATGTTGGTTGGGAATGGTGGTGCCACAAGAAGCAAAGCTGGGGGCCACTGTCTTTTTTTTTTCTTTCAGATTTTTTGTTTGTTTGGGAAGAAAGAGGAAAGGAAAAGAAAAGAAAGGCTGCCAAAGAATATGGAAAATGGAAATCAAGGTCGTCCCACTCTTTTCTCGTCCTGTCTTAATCCACCTCCCTTTTCCCCGCAATTCCCTCTCTCTTTCCCTCAAAAAAAAAAAAAACTCTTTTTTCTTCTCTCTTCTGCCTTGCCAACTAGCTCCCCGTCCCGTTATTCCTCCTCATCAATCATCATCCATGGAATCCCACGTTTCCTGTTTCAAATGTCACTAGATTGAAGGTTTGGTTTGGTTCTTTCTTTGTTTGGGTGCATGGTTGATTGGACAGAGACAGAGAGGAAACGTGTGAGAGCAAGAAAGTGGGATGGCAAACTGGCAAAGGACTAATAAAACATACAATGAAAATCTGCCCTTTCTTTCATAATCTGTCTGTAGTGGCTTAGTGCTTTGCTGGTTTCCCGCCAGCTGACACCCCCAACCCAACATCAATAACTCATACATTCCTCCATAACCACCAGTTATTATATGACTTCATTCATAGATATCTAAGTAGCATTGGTTTTTGGTTTTTGATTTCTTGTTTGTGTTTTTCTGTTCTCTGGGGAGTACTGTGATGTCTCTGTTTCTGCATTGTCAGGCTGTCCCCTCAGACGTCTCTTCTTCCCTTGTTGGCTGTTCTTCAGGATCACATGGAAAACCCACCCACCTCTCCTTTCCTTTGCCAAATACTTCAACCCTAATCTCCTTTTCTTTCTCTTTCTTGCCATTGGCTTGTATTTTCAGCCTTCTCTTATGCTGTTCTTGTATTTTCTTTTTAATTCCAAATATTGCTTTTATCAGGAAGACATTGTATGTGTTTATATATTGTGATAATACTGAATAACTGATGCTTGTTTTTGACCTTGCAATGTCAGATTTCTGCAGTGTTTTCTGCATTGTGTGATTCAGAGGGTAAAATCTGATCATAAAAAGGGTTTTGGTTTGGATATAAACTTTGAACTTTGAAGGGTGCTATAAACATAAAGATTCTTCTAAACCCATTAATGCCACTTCAAGCTTCTGTAACCAACGTAGCGCTCTTTACACGGAACTGGAAGGAGAAGTACTGTTAAAAAATCAACATGAACAACAGGAGATAAATGTATTGCTTGACAGTTTGCAGACTAAATTTACTCATATTTTCTATGATTTGTGCCGAAATGCTGATCTTATTGTCAAGCATGCTTCATACCTTTGTATCATACGATGAACTTGCTGGATTATTGTACTGCTAATTCTCTTTTATTTCATGTCTTTTACTGAAAATTTACTAAAGAAAAAGAACTACTCAGAATCATGAGCATTTCCGTCCAAAACATTAAAAAAACAATTGCCAATGCAATGTAAATGATATTCGTAAAGCAAAGATTGGTTAAGACACAGCAAAGTGGCGGTGATAAAGAGATAAAGTGATAAGAAGAGAACAGTGAGGAGTACCGGGGCAGGGATTAAGAGAAAAAAGCAGAAGCTGATGTCAACTCTTCTAATTCCGTTTCCCAATTAGTGCTTCTAACATAAAATTTTGGAATGGTATGTATGAAACGACAACTGACAGTCAATGAAGTGACGATTATCTTTAACGTTGCCTCCGTCTTCCCTTTCTACACCACCAACAGTCCAGTCTTAATTTTTTTAATTCTAATTAACTCTGCTATGCTTTCTTTAATAATAATTTGTATTAACGTTATTGACATAAAGAAAAAATTTCAACCGTTGATGAGGCCTGGTTCATCCAAGGGCAAGGGAGCTAACACGGTCATTTCACGCGTCAATGATCTTTACATTGGTCAAAACTGGGAATGGAAAAGAAAACTTTGGGAAGAAACGGCAGCTTCGAAAGAATCCCGTTATTTCACCAAAAAAAAGTACAAAATTCATTTGGACCAATTTTTTTCTTCTGATTTTGATGTGATTAGACTGCCCATCACTGTTACGCAGAATTTTATGATAGTATACGGAGGAGAATTATTGAGTGATAGAGAATTTCTACCATATCTCCGCTTCATAAATCTATTCCAATTTTAAAAGGGTTGATTTTTGTCCACACAAAATGTTGTGCACGACAAATTCTAAATGTATCTGAGAAATTTCTCTTCACAATTTTTTTCTCGTAATTTGACGAAAAAAATTAATTTAGTTAAATGGTTTTAGTTTTTTAAAGGCAAAAAATCATTATGTAAAAGGATGAAATTAGTTCAAATTATCAAAATTGAGAAGAAATATACATAAAGACGAACCACAAAATAATTACACAAAAGCAATAGAGCGCCTGTATGATGGGTTTTTGGTGTTTTGAGGTTATTGGATGACTGTATTTTCAATTTTTTTTTTTGGTTGATTGTGGATTTTTGGCTTGCTTGTGATTTAATCAATTTGTTCGGTGAATTTTTTGTTACGGGTTTTAATCAAAAGTCCCATAGAAGTAAGCTTTCGAGGGACAAATTTTCGCTTTTTAGTTTAAAGGTAATAAAGTTATTTAACTAAATAATTTTTTTTTTCATAAAATTACAAAAAAAAAATGTGAACAGTAATTTGTGGATTGCGTTTAGAATTTCTCATTGGACAATCCATTTTTTATCTAAATATCTCATCATTTTCACAATATAAAACATGTTAATGATTTAACTAATTATGGAGGTTTTTTTTTTGGTATGCAAGCATTATATATTTTATCTTTCTAAATTTTTTTTATTTACAAATAAAATCGTAATTTGAGAATAAAAAAACAGATTTAAGTATTGAGATTTAAATTTTAAATTTACTAAAAAAATCATGAATTTTTAAGAGTTTTCATTTAACTGTTAAATGTTCACATATGTAACATATTAAAGATTTCTTCATGATATAACCTGTTAATTTTAGATTTGTAACACATCCTGAAACATAGGAGTGATCTTGAATTCTTGACCTTACAATAGAACTTAAAAGAAAACTTTTTGTTGGGAGGTTGTAATAGCTATCAACACACTATACGTTTGATAGAACATAGATCATGTCCTACTTTTGGTTTTTAATCGCCTGAGATTAAACTGTTTGTTTCATCAAGAGAATTTTACTAATGATCATTAAACTGAGTCATGTGCACTGACAAGATGAGATGTTATTCAATTATTCTTACCCTCAAGCTTCTCCGATTTTTCTCTCTTCTTCTCTACTTTTTTACCTCCTTTCTTCTCTAATCAAATACTAACTTCAGTGTCAAAATGTGTTCTAGAATCCTAATTTTGATGTCCTCTAACCATCCTATTTTCTTTGACAGGTGAGACCAATTTATAATGAAACAGACATGAAACATTCATCGCTCCTCAACAAATTATCTGAACTTTCAATCAAAACTAACTAGTTTTATTCATGTGGAATATTGAAACTATCTGATCATTGTTGGATTATACTCAATGACACACATCATCAATTACACTTTGAACTCAAAGGATAATTTTAATCTTACTTATCTCTAATAGAATCCGTAATTGATCAGAAGCAGCATTCGTGACTAAAAAAAGGCCTTTGAAATTCTTGGAAACTAAAAGCCATTTGGTGGTGGCTCCTATGAGGAATTTGACGTACGAAAGAAAGAAGCAAAGACTGAAAAAAGAACATATACCTCTCCCGAAGTCCCAAGCTCCAAATATTTGTTTCCCATGAATTTTGAGATGTGATGGACCCTTTGACCCTTCAATTGACCCTCCCTCCCATCCCATGTCTCCTCCTACCTATCTTTGCTCTGTGCATGGTTTGGTAACGACAATGACCCTTCACCTCCAAACTCCCAACCCTAACACCACCGCCACTCTTGTCTGGCTACAAGCACGTGCCTATCACGCGATTCAAAAGAGAGTACGCTAATAGTTATTTTTTTACAAAATATTTATGAGTACAAAGATTATTTTATTTTTATAATAAAATGTATGATCAATTTATTAGTGGTATTCACGAAATTATTAACTTTTTATTAAATCATTTATCACAAAAAAAAATTATAAAAATTAAAATGGGAATAATTTGTACTGCACAACTTGATTAACATTAATTAACTGCTTTAGTTCTCTCTCTCTTACAGAACACAGGGGAGCATTAATTGCATGTTGACGCCAAGCGCGCGTCAGCCATGTCGGAAACTTTGGCGCACGTAAGAGTTAAGACGTAGCCCAAAGCTTTGCTTTTAATGCCGACAATTTATTGCTTCCCCAAATAATTCCGTGTCCACATCTTCCTCTGCCTCCCCACCACCTCAACTCCGTTCCCTCCGTACTGTCCTATACGCGCCACTTCACGCGCCACCTGACCATACTTGGAGGTCCCACCTTCATTTAAACGGGATGCGTGCGAGTACAACACCATCTGAAAGGGTCCCATCCGCACAAAACAAATGTTGGTTTCAGTGTCGGATGAAGCGCGTGATTGGCGCGTGAAGCGTTGGATTCCTTTCTTTTGTCCGCTGTGCAGACTGTACCCAATAGTGGACAACCCCCAGCCCTGCTCTCTTCACTGTACCCACTCTGCTTCTTTTTTTTTTTTTTTGACCTTCCCAGTTAAAAACTAACCCAATTATTTTACAGTGCAGTAAAAATCAAGAGAGAATGAAAGAAGCAGCTATTAAGAGAGTTGATTTCAACGAACAGGAAAGTATTGCAAGAAGGATCCTTTGAAACAAAAATACAGCTTCTTTTGCAGATAGAAAGAGAGAGAAACGGGAAATAAAAAAAAAAGAAGTGAAAATTAGGGCCACTCTCTCTTACTCCTCTTATCTTCTTTTCCTTCTTCATCAGTGGAAAAAAGGGTTAAATTTTTTTGATTAAAAATCTTTTTTGGGATTTTTTTTCTTTTGTGGGGAGAAATGGAGTTCGAGGATCAAGAGGAGCAAGAAGAAGAGATGGGTTTGGCACCAAGTTATGACTCGCTGGCAAACTCATCTCGAGTCAAAATGACAGGTGTCGAACTGGGTTCAATAACTCCAACCGGTCAGCAGCAGCAGAGGAAGCCAAGGTATAGAGAGTGTTTGAAGAACCATGCGGTCGGAATCGGCGGTCACGCCGTTGACGGTTGTGGTGAGTTCATGCCGGCTGGAGCTGAAGGTACCCTCGACGCTCTCAAATGCGCAGCTTGTAACTGCCACCGTAACTTCCACCGTAAGGAATTGGAACTGGGTTCCCCAAACTCCGTCCCCACGACGGACCTTTTCTTCCACCACCACCAGCCACCGCAATTCACACCTTATTTTAGAGCGCCAGCAGGGTACTTCCACTTGGCAGGACAGCAAAGGCCATTAGCTTTACCGTCCACGTCAGGAGGCGGTGGAGGGCATAGCAGGGAAGATCAGGAGGATGCTTCGAATCAAGGGAGTTCAAGGAAGAGGTTTAGAACAAAGTTTACGCAGGAACAAAAGGATAAGATGTTGGCGTTGTCTGAGAGGCTAGGGTGGCGGATTCAGAAACATGATGAAGCAGTTGTTCAACAGTTCTGCAGCGAAAATGGGTTGAAAAGGCATGTCTTGAAAGTTTGGATGCATAATAACAAGCACACTCTTGGTAAGAAACCCTAGAAACAGCTTCTTCATGTTTTTGAGAGTGGGAACAAAGAAAAAAAAGAGTTGTTCGGCTAACTTCAAAACCACTTTGTTGGGATTTTAGTTAGATTTTTTAGGGTTACTTTGGGGGTTAGCATTTGGTACTTTGGTAGTGATTATGATGTTGCGAATGGATAATTAATAGTATTATCAAGTTGGGTTTAGATTAGATTATTACTTAATGTTAATGAGTACTCAAATTTTAGTTCTAATATATTCTCTTTTTGTTGCATTTCAAAGCTCTTTTGTAATGTGAAAATGGATTTAGATATTGGTGCATTGGGGCAAAGTGAAGACATGCAATGCAAGAGGCCTGAAAATGGAAGAGCTCTAACTGGTTTTGAGCATGGGAATGTTGAGCTTTCACGAGTAAGAACTTTTTGTGATAACTGAGATAACCAGCTGGAAGGATCAAGGATGATCATTTTTCCTCAGAGACATAAACATTTGCTATAAGCTTAGTTAATTTCCTTTACTTGCAGTCTCTCTTCATTAATTATGAGTTAATATGGTCTCTTCTATGAATCTTTCACTTCTTTTAACCAAACCTTTTGTTTGAGTTAAGAAATCCTCTGCTATCTGATATATGTGTTGTGGAAGTGAGAGAAAGGAAGGGTAGGAGGGGTTTGAGCTTGAGTTTGAGCTTTGAAGTATTATGGATGACATTGAATGAGTGCACTTTTCTTTTTTTTTTTTTGAACATTGTTCCTTCTTCCTCTATTCAATGTAGATACTCTCCAAGGCTAGCTTTTTGTTCCTGTAATTTTTTTTCCATAAAACTTTGCCTTGTTGCACTTCAGCTTCAGTTTCACTTCCTTTTGTGCAGTTTTTTTCTTTCTAGTTCTGAAGCATGGGTACATTTTAGCTTTAATATTCAAACAAACAAAGGCTTATGATCATGGGGCCTCCTTTCTGTCACCAATTGCAAGCCTGCTTTTGTTTTTCCTGGTAATGTATTTACTTTTTCAGTCTCTGAGTACAGAAACTGATCTTTGATGTTTTTTCCTTTTAATTAAATTAACATTTGTTCTTTCATGCATGAGTGCTTATTATTTTAGTGTAAAATATAAAGGTTCTTTCAAACTTCATATAATAATATATTCACTGTCGACCCTTGAGAACCTAGCTAAATGTACATGGATGGATCACCTTGGGAAGGAAAGAACTGATCAAGGTAAAAGGGATTTAATTTTATGTCATTTTTTATGGTTATTTTATTTGTTTATTTTCTTTTGGGAAAGAGAACATGAGTCACCTACAGTAAGATTTTCTACCATGAAAACTCAAATCCAGATGTCTGTTATAACTTAATTATATGTCCATGTTCGTAAAAGTCGATCGATAGATCCAAAGCTTGGTCTCTTAATTCCATTTCCTTCTTCTTTTTTTGTTGTTTCTTTGTTTTAATTAATCCTTCCCATGGAAACATGTGGGGCTCTCACAGGCACAGCAGCAAGGCAAACAAAACAAACTCCTAAAAGACACTAGTTTGTGTCTGCAACTCTCCTCAATTAAAACCATCACACAGAAAATTAACCTTTGGTGCTAAATTCCCTTAAGATCAGAAACATTTTTCTTCTTTGTCCCTTCTGGATACCCTAGTAATTAACCTTAAGCAAACTTCAATGCCCTACACATCCATTAGCCTTTCTCTCCAGCTAGCTTTTCTTTCCAGTTGTGAAAGAAACGGTGATATACATTCATGCATACATCCACCCATACATATATACATAAGTCATAATACAGGCCTTTTCTACATACTCTGGTTGGTTGATGGATGTATGATGAGAAGTAAACTTCCATGTCTTGGTTTAATTTCCTATGTAACCAAGCCTCGTGGATTCAAGTAATTAATACTTGTGTCTTAAGACAGTGATCATACAGATGTTTGAAGTGTACTATATGAAATATTAATGGTCATTAAGAGATTATTCACTGGGGAGTAAGTAATGCTACCTGCAGAGTGCAGTGAGCAGTTAAGTCAGATTCAACTACATTGCAGGTAAAAGAGGGACCTGATTCCTTGCATACGGTAAGATATTCAGATGGGGCAAGTACTATAGATAGGGCTTGATGTTTCAAGTTCACTAGCAAAGATATGATATACTCTTGTGATAAATTGCTTGCTCTAGTGTCCAAAGCTTACCAACAAGATATGCACTTCTGGAGGATACTTTGCTTGATTCGGGAAATTAAACCACAGAATCAGTTAAAGCTGCATAAGGAAATGCATCTCGTTATGATTGTGGTCCAGTTGGGAATCTTGGTCAACTGTTAATTGCATCGGATAGTGATTGATCATCTTCCTCCTACCTGTATTACTTTATGTAGCACATTGTCTTTATTCTTGCTTTGGCTTGCATGTCAAATAGAAGGTAGAGCTTAAAATTAAATTAAAAACAGCAAATTACTCAGTTTTTTAGGGTTTGGGCTGCTTATTTCCATAGTAGTGAATCTCATGTGGTTTGAATTTTCTTGTTTCTTATCTTTAAATCCCTCTTATATATAACCAAAAGTCTGCAGTCTCCACCTATATTGGATTTGACAGCTTTTTCCTGTGGTCTAAAAACAAATTCTACATTTCAGTTCACAGAATTTTAATTATAACTCATTATCGAGCCATTGCTCCATTAAATCTTGTTGTTAGTTCATCAGAGTAAGTATAATGAATTATCAAAGGGATGATTTATCAGAAAGTTGTTCTTAACTGATGAGCAATTAATAAGCACCATATATGCATCAAAACTAGGAGTATTCTTTTCTGTTTAAACATTAATCTGGAAAACTTTCAAGACTTGATCTTCCTGTATTCAAACCTATGTGGCGTTACATGATATTTCGCTTCTTGAAAAACATACCAAATTGTCGGCATTTAAGTAGGCTGATAAATAATATCTTGCCCCAAACATATTAATTGCGTTTAGGTTAAAGTTAGAGGAAAGAGATTGTAAGTTTGGTAAAGAAATTTTATGAATCAATTGAGTTAAATTATCGGATTTATATAAAAATTTACTTCATATATAGCAAGCTAATCTTTGAAAAAAAAAATCAAAGGTAACAATTAATTTGATAGCGTTATTAAATGGGACGTGTAAAATGATCAGATAATATGAACATCAATTTAAAAGTAAAAATTTAATTCCTCACATATTCAAATGATTCTATACTGTTCCAATTCGAAATTAACATTTCTAATTTCATCTCTCTTCCAAATTAATTAGTAATTAATGCAATTCTAATTTTAGTAGGGATCTAGGGTTTCTCTGGTTCCAAAACTAAACAGAAATTAATTGCTTCATCAAACACTTAAAAAACTATTAGCATGGTTGCTAGTATTACCCGACTAACCATTTCCGTACGTCTTAGGGTGAAAGAAAACCCACTCAATAATAACCTGCCTGCGTTTCAAGACCATGCAAATTATCCTGTTTTAGGGAAAGGTTAATGGGTCTATAAATACTGATTAAGGGTCTGTTTGGCCTAGCTGGAGCTGTTGTAAAAAGTACTGTTTAAGTAGAGCTTTTTAAAAGTGCTATTAAGATAAATTAAATAAGTGTTTGGCAAACCTAGCATAAAATTACTATAGAATGTTGAAAACTATTTACTAGAATTTTTTTATATTTTTTATAAATGAAAAAAAATAAAATAATAAACTTTATTAAATTAAATCACAAGTTTTTAAGTAAAAAAAAAAACTAAATAAAAATTTTTGTTAATTAAAATTAAACAAATGAAATAAATATAAAAATGACACAAAATAAATAAATTATTGTAAAATAATACGAATCATTTTTTATAATTTTGTAAATTATTGAAAAACAAAGTGAAAATGTGGAAGACAATGCACTTTGGAAGACTATCATCATTAAGAAATACAGGGGCAGCCACACTGATCTGGTTCCACCTCACATGATCAACAGGAGGTTCTCTAACACCTGGAAAAGTATCATTAAGCCCTTATCCTCCAACTCCAATTACTCCTCGGCTACAAATGCAGGTTTGGGTTTCTCTCTAGGCGACGACAGCTGTATTGACTTTTGGAGTCAGGATTGGATCGAAGGGATTTGTCTCATGGAGGAATTTCCTAGGATTTTCGCACTTGCCACTAACAAAACTGGGAAAGTTAAAGACTATGGTTTCTGGAACGAGAGCGGTTGGAATTGGAGCGTTAACTTGAGAAGAAGGATTTTTGACTGGGAACTATCGCAATGGCATTCGTTTAGCAACATCTTGAACAACTTTCAAGTCTCAAAAAACATGAAGGATCGGTTAATTTGGAAAGGCAATCCTAGTGGCCTTTACTCTGTAAAAAGCTTCTGCAAGTCAGCCCTTTACCTCTCTGGCTTGGAGCACGAGTGCTAGAAATACGTTTGGTGTGGTTTGGCACCTCCTAACATAGAAGTTTTCTATTGGAAGTTACTCAGGGGCAGAATTGCCGTCAAAGATCTGCTTGTGAGAAGAGGCTTACTACAGTCTAGCTCGGCTGACTGTCCATTTTGCGGTAAGGAGACTGAAACCATTGGACACCTTTTCTTCTCTTATGAATTTGCCTGGAAGTTATGAGTGCATTTTTGCGACCTCTGGGGTATTTCTTGGGTTAGTCATTATGAGCCTACTGAGTTTTTTATGGCCTGGAAATCAGTTCTCCCTAAATCTCATTGTGATAAAGTCTGGCTTATGGTTTTCTTTGCTACAGTCTGGACAATTTGGTTAGTCAGAAATGAATTCGTTTTTGAAGGTAAACCATTCTCCTTGAATCAATCTTTGGATTATGTCAAACTCAGGCTTGCTTTTTGATTTAAAGCCAAGTGGCCTCAGCTTCACTCTTCTGTTTTGGATTTCTTAAGATACCCCTGTTTGATTAGAGTTTCCTCCAAACCTAAGAAAAATAGACAATCCTCGACTTGGACTCCTCCTCAAGCTGGCTCCTTGAAATTCAACGTAGATGGATCTGCCTTTGGGAAACCCGGATTGGCAAGCATTGGTGGTTTGTTGAGAGATAACAGTGTGCTGCAAAAATCATTTTCTCCAAAGGTGTTGGTATTTTAGACTCCAATGAAGCTGAGTTTCTTGCAGTGAGAGAAGCTTGCATTTTATTTGCAGCCTCAAAGTGGGTCAATTCTCATTCTTTAATCATAGAAAGTGACTCAGCTAATGTTGTCAAATGGATCAACAACCCCCAATCCACCCCCTGGAGACTTATGAAATACATGTCCCTTATTGAAAATTTGAAGTCCAAATTTATCTCATGGAGTTTGCATCACATCCCACGCGAATCTAATGATGAAGCTGATTCTCTAGCAAAGCAAGGTGCACACAGAGCCCATGATCTTATTAAGGTCTTCTAATCTTCTCGGTCTCTTCATCACTTCTCCGTCTGGTTACCTGCTGGTCATTTATGCCTGTGTTTCTTGTCTTCCCTACTCTTTTTTGACGCGAGCCTGGGTCCTTCTGCCATGTTCCTGCTTCCGTTTTTGTTTCGGGTGAAGAACCACATATCAACGTTTTTGGTCCTCACCACCTGTGGACCTGTTGCTCTATCCTCTCGATCTTTGATGACTGTCTACGCATTCCTTCTATTTTGGGATTCCCCTGTTTGCTGACTTGGTCCCTTTTATACTCTTCATTACTTCTTGTACCGCTTTTCTTTTAGAGCTGATTTGTGCTTTGCCTGACCTCTAGGGACATTTTGTCTTTCTCCTTAGAGGTTCTTCGGCTCACTTAATAAAATTCCTCGCCTTTCAAAAAAAAAAGTGAAAATGTAAAAATTTCACTAAATACATATTTTTAATAGTAACACTTCTTGAAAAAACTTCAATTTATAGCTTCATCAAAAAGCTCAAATCTGCTTCCCGCATAAGCTAAAATTTTTAAAAATTTGAAAGCCAAACATCTGATTTCTGCTTATAAAGTAGATAAGCTCTTTCATAAGCTAAGCCAAACATGCACTAAAAATAATTAAATTACTATTTTGTTTTAAAAAATGTATTTAATATATTGTTTTTATTAAGTTAAAAATACATTAATTATCTTTTTCTTTCCTTAAATATCACTTTAACTGTAATACATTGGCACCTATTGATCGAATTTTGTACCTTATATTTTAATAAAGACCCAAAGTCAAGTGACAATTGCTGGCCCTCTAGCCATTCATCTGATGTCTCCAATTTGGCAGGTAACAAATTAAATAATTAAGAAGTTAGTTATCAGCAATTAAATCATTGTTAAAATCTAAGCTAAAAAGTAATTAAATAAGAACATATTTTTAGTAATTAAATAAGAAACCATTCTCCTTTCTCATTAATCTCATTATTTTACTTATAACTTAAAAAGTTAAACATGATGATATAAATGTAATCAACCCTAAAACAAAATGATTCTTTGCCAAGGCTTCATATCCAATTTTCTTATTTAATTAGTGATATATATATATATATATATATATATATATATATATATATATATATGTGTGTGTGTGTACAATTAAGGAGTTTACAATCATTCATTTATTAATTATTTTTAAATTTTGAATAT
The DNA here is from genome assembly GCA_031772115.1 of Heritiera littoralis. Lineage (NCBI taxonomy): Eukaryota > Viridiplantae > Streptophyta > Magnoliopsida > Malvales > Malvaceae > Heritiera > Heritiera littoralis. The sequence goes on along the minus strand of JAPDPK010000190.1, from coordinate 248,053 downwards.
TTATAAATATACTTTACTAGAACATTTATCAATCATTTAATTTTATTGATGGAGTCTTAATATGAAATAATTTTTTTCTATTTTGGGTGCAAACCACAAGGTGTTCATATACTATATTAAGTATGAGATTAATCCTTACTCGCACTACATGGTTGGTGTTGGTTCAAGAAAATTTGATCTGGTAAAGATTCAAACATGAAACTTTTACTATAGATCATCCTCACTCAATAACTTAGACGGATTTTATATTACCGTGTTAACTTTTTGAGTTATTGTACTTAGTAATTTCTTTTCCTAAATAAGGTAGATATGCATTGATAAAAGGAAGATAGCTTAAATGTTTCATCCCAGAAGCCTTATTATCTTCAATGAAATTATGCTTATAAAAAAAAAAGAAAATAGCCTTTTTGTACAAATTAAAGAGATTAAAACTTGAGAATAAAAGAAAGAATTGCAGGTGTTAAAATTTGAATTCAAATTTACTGGATGCTACTTTTTAAAAATAAGTTTAGGAACCATTTAAGTTATTAACTTGGAAGAAGAAGAAGAAGATCAGCTCTGTCATTAAAAAAGAGAACAATTATTTCGATGAAAAGGGAAAATGTAGGAGGAAATGGGTGGAAACTGCAAAATGTGCAGAAAGAGTGGGATGGGGTGGCAGATGACTCCAAATGGAAAGCAAATAAGACACAAGAAGGGAAGCCCAAGGGAAGTGCGAAGGGGTCCTCTTAATAAGATTCGTTTGGATTGTTACCTTTTGGAAAGCAAAGAAACCGAGAATCGGAAAGGTTGAAAAAGATAAGAAAGAAGTTTTGGCTTATGCACCTTATCGAGATGCCCTTTTTTTTTCGAGTCTTTGATAGCTGAAGGACTATGACCCTTCATTGCCCTTTGCCGCACCATCTCTCTCTCTCTCTGGTATGTTGTCCAAAAAAATCTGTGGCATCAAAACTTTTGTGTCATTTGCAACTCTAATGTGGGATGCCACACAGCCCCACAATTTGGAGTATACCAATTGAATATTGTCAAATCTTTGCAAATTATAAGCGAAGTTTCCTTTTTTTCGGCTCATATTTGAACATTGAATTTAATCTTAACAAAACACTCAAACTTCGGTTGTTTTTTTTCCTTGTTGAAATCGAATGCTCCGTCCATAAGACCATGGAGTGGGAATTGTCAGCTTCAATATTATTGGACCATTAATTTAGACCTTTGGGCTTTGACATGTTTTGACTAAATTCAATACTATCATGAATTTTTTTAAAAAAATCAATAATAGTATGTTACATCGCATTATAAAAATAAAACTTTCATTGTCGATAATAATAGAAAACTAAAATCAACAATTAAAGAAACCATACTTGAGAAGTCTCATACAATCAATTTACATGAAAGAAGAACAGATGCCAATTATCACACACAAGCACTTTTAGTAAGATTATAGGAATAGCATATCCCATTTGTTGAAATCTTATCTGTTAGATATTATACTCACGCAGTCACACTTAAACAAACCAACAAACTCAAACCATGTTTAAATCACATACCAAAATGATCAAGTTTAACATTTCCATCCTAGCTCAAGAACCTTGTTATTGAGACCAGTATCTCCCTTTCTCAGCCCTGAGGCACCGGCCAAATTTCTCCTTGTATTATCCAGGTTAAGATTCATGCGAAAACCCCTGTCATAGCTTGGTTTCTTAGCTTGATATGATCTTTCAATTTTCCTGTTAATAACAGCAGGGTCTGTCCCAGCTCGCAGACTCTTAGCCCAATCAAACTTCTTAGCGTTAGAGCCAAGCATGGCTTGCACGTTGGCATTGTTTGATTGGGAACTCCGCAGAAGCAGAGGCACACCCTTTCGATGATCAGGAGCTTCTTTCTTAGTCTCTTTTATCTCAACTTTGGTTCCACCCTCCATTGTTATGCTTATATTCACTTCGGAAAGTGTTTTGTCCCGAGCATTCCTTTCCCTTCTGTGCTGATAAAGCCGGTGCAGTCTAAGTACGAGATGGTATATTCCATCTTTAATCTCTTCCTCCGAATCTCTTTCAATGTCATTTTCAATCTCATCTCGAATTTTCCGTTCTTCTTCAGACATGACTGCCCTTGGTTTTTCTGCTTCCGTATTGGAGTCCTTGAATGGTTTTCGCTAATATCAATCTGCACGGCCACCACAACACATAAAGCTGCAAGAACCCAACATATGATACAATCAGCAAAACTTAATGGAAGTTGAGATATTATAAAACACATAAAATGATGGCTTGAAAAGAGAAACTGATCGAGGAACCTAAGATGTCTGCTGCTTTGGAGTTTTTTGGTCTATCCCCTAGATTAAACTCGTGTTATTTGTGGTGGTCTGATAACAGTGGCACACCAGCCATTTAAATCCAAGTAGAAGGATTAAGACTTGTGGGATGGGAGCAATGGTAGAGCTGGAACGAAATTGACATTGCATGGGATGTTTTTAGGGACAAATGACCGTTGGAGAAGTTGTTTTAGCTGGTTGATTGAAATTTAAGGGTCAAATATCTCTAAGTGGAAAAGGGAAATAATAATGAAATTACTATGTGTAGAAAGGTTAAAATAAACGATATCTTCCTAGATTAAGGAAGTGCTTTACGTGGAAGGGATCAAGGGGTTTTAGGTTGCCCTTGAAGCACACTCAATATAGGGTACAATATCCACATGTTTGATGTGTGCTTTTGGATACTTACCTTTCACTAAGGCTCTCATAGGTTGGTTGAAGGGGTTACCTTTTGTTTAGGTTAGAAATCGAAGAGTTTATATTTAATGCATTATCAATGTATGAAATAAATTTCATACATTGTCATTCAATGATATTATATACGATATTTTATTAATTAATAAATTTAATAATAATATATTTATAAGAATTTTTCATTTTAAAATTTATAAATTGATGAGATGTTATATTATGATTCATGAACAATGTATAACATTTATACATTAACATTCCATCAAATATATAAATTCAAAAATCAAATTTTTGCATTTTTCCTTTTTAACCTAAAGGCTAAAGTTTATGGGCCAAAGTAAGTGGGTGAGATGATTGAGAAGTTGGCAGAGTGGTAAACTACTCCACCAATGGTTCATGCCCACGCCTAGCCACTTTACTAACCTAGCTCACTTTTCTAAGGGTTGAACTGGATGGGCCGAAGTAAAGTGCCTCAGTATATAAGAAAAAAAACTCTTTCTATTTTTTTTAACATATGAAAATTTATGGATTTTGAAGCAGCCATCTCATCATAAGATTCAAACCGAAATTCATCAAGGATGATTAGGAGAAAATCCATAAATAGAACTTTAAGACGTAAAAACCAAGCATAAAACAAGTAAATAAATCATGTTGACACTAATTTTAAATGTAATGCTTGAAATTCTGTATTGTTTTGGGGTTCCACTTGCATTGCATTGATGCCAGTCAGGAATCCATAGAGCCTAACAATTCACTTCCAAATAAATGATTTTGTGTTGAAATTTTACGATATCTAATTCGTTGGCACTAATTTCAAATGCAATATTTGTGGAGTACAAAACATTTTGTCAATAACAGAGACCGTTATGGGCATTTATAATTCATTTCTTGTCTATGTTGGGATTAACATTGAACCATGTTTTAATTCTTGGTCTTTGGATTATTTAAGATCTAATTATGCAATTGATTTCTGTATTATCAAGTAATTTATGGTTTGGTCCTTTTAATATAATTTATATAATTAAGTTTTTGTAGCATTATGATTTAAAAATTTTAGTCTAATAGTTAATGTTAAATTATGATCTAGAACCTCTTTCTTATCATTAAGGCTCTGCTTGGTTCAGCAGAAAAATGGGAGAAAGAAAACAAATTTCGAGATTGTTTGGTAGAACAGAAAATAAGAAGGAAAGAAAAGGGAATGAAAAATTGTTTTCTGTCGTTCAAAGGAAACTAATCTGCCCAAAATGGAAAGAAAAGTGAAGAGAAAATATGGACATGAGATTAAAATAAACTGAAAATACACAAATACCCCTAACAAATTTAAAAATTATGTTTTTTTTTTCTTCTAAACCATCTCACCACAACTATCCCGATACTACAGATATCCATGAATATCTCATTGAAGAAAATCCACTGCTTATGATTACCATTGATAATCATCACAAATAAATTAGAAATAATAAATTAATTATTAATTTGAAACACTACTACTTGTAATCATCATAAATAAATTAGAAATGCCACTGCTTGTTAATTTATTTGTGATGAAAACTCAATAATATATTTTTGATGACTACAAGCAGTAACGTTTCTAATTTACTAAGAAAATCTCATCACAAATAAATTAAAAATAATAAATTAATTATTAATATATTATCTTCACAAATTTTTATTTTAAAACATCTCATTGAAAATGAAAACTCAATAAGTGTAATAAAAAAATTACACTTATAAATTATTGTATAACGGGTAAGATGATAAAATTATTTTATTTCTAATTTTCTTTCCTCTCATTTTTTTTTCATTTTACCATGTGCTAAAAATAAAAGAAATTTATTTTCCATGTATATTTTCATCTTTCCTACCAGGCATACCCAAAAAAAAATTGATGTTTTCCATCCCTCCATTTTTCTCTCATTTTAATTTTCCATCTCTTCAATTTTCTTCAATTTTATAATTAATAATGAATAAATTAATTAATTATCATAAATTAATTATTATTTAATTAATTATTAATGAATTATTTTGACTAGATTTTGTTTTTTTAAAAAATATCTCATTGAAAATGAAAACTTAATAAATGCAAAAAAAAATCCAAAAACAATTACACTTGTTAAATATTTTTATAAGGGTAGAGAAGTAAAATTATTTTATTTTTAATTTTCTTTCTTCTCATTTTTTCACTCTATCAAGCAATAGGGGGAAAGAAATATATTTTCCTTCCATTTTTCCATCTTTCCTACCAAGCACACTTAAGGAAAATAATTAATGATTTCCATCTTTTCATTTTTCCATCCCTTCAATTTTTCATCTTCCCATTTTTCTTTCCTATCTACCAAGCAAACCCTAAATCAAAATTTTATTGGCAGTGGCATAAGCCAAGAAATAGTATTCAATGAGGCCAAAAAATAATTATATTTTTTTTTAAATTATGATCTATTTTTTCTTTAAATTGTTTCATCTTTTTTTCAAACATCCTATATATTTTTTATTTTTTTAATCATTTATTATTTCATGTTTTTAATCCATAGAAATAAAATAGAAATGTATAAAAAAAACTGAAAATTATCTTTTAAAACACAAATATATGAATATAATTTTTTTCATACAAATTTTTTAAATAATTATAATATCATAACAAAATTTATGTACAAAAAAAATTTTATATTTAAAAAATAATAAATTTTTTATTATTAAATAAATATATAGCTACGATAAAATTGGCTTGTGAAGTTAAAAACTAAACTATTGATATAGAGAATAACAATCCAAAAGAAAACCTTTAAAATGAAGATAGTGTTTTACAATGTTATGAAAAGATTTCTTATTTTATGGCTTAGTTGATTTATCCAGTATGTACTAATAATTAATTTTATAAAAAAAATTATATAGTTTCAATTGATAAAATCAAAACTAGTTTTAATATAAAATTTTTTTTGTTTTGATTACTTTTTATGTAATCTTTATTTTTCACTAACTATATTGATCTTAAATGATTTATATATTGATTTTGAAATTTACATTTCAATGAGTTCAAAAAAATCGAACTCAAAATTTTTTTGTAAGATCAATTTATGATTTATTTGACACTAATACATATATTATACAAAAAAAATTTAAATTTCACCGGAAGTGACCCCCTTTTTTTTTTGGCCGCTAAGCCACTATTTATAGGCACCGCTTTTTATTTTTTTTAGACAAATATTGGACTACATTTTAATTCTTCAATTATTTAACATTTCATTTTTTTCAATATTTAAATATATTACACTTTAAATGTAAAAATTAAAAATAATTTTTTTATAATTGAAAAATGATTATCAAAATTATTTGAGTTTATATTTAAATTTACTATATTTTATAATTTTTTCAACTGTTCAACTAAACTATTATAGATAAAAATAAATAAACTTGATTGGAATTGGAAGCGGTGTGCGGCAGGAATGTACCATTAAGCATGCGCGCTGCCTACGTGACGTTGGCATAAAATATGCGAATCTCTTAAAGTGAAAATTTTATTATTTGCCTGTGGTAGCTGGCTAAAGTACTACTTGAACCCCATCGGCGAGTCAGCAGCTCCCCTCCGCTGCAATCAAAGGGTTCCGTTCTCAATTTATATATTTGTTTTTTTTTTTTAAATGAAAACATAACATCTTCGAAGTCAGAAGCCTTCAAAATAAAGCTACATTTTTAGGAAATAATAATATAAAATAAAGAAGATTCTTCTTTAAATAAATAAATGAGTGATTTAAATCGCTCCAATAAAAAATTATTCTCTCTTTCCTTTTACGAAATATAATTATTAAGTAAATTAAGTCGTACATTCATTTTTATACTATTATTTTTATTTATAATTCTTAAAATTTTAATCTTTAGCTCTACAATATTTTAAAAATATTCTAAATATATTCATTTTTGTGAACCCATGTTAAAATATAATTTCATTTGTCTTCTTATTGTTTTTTTTTTTTGGTTAAAAGATTTGTCTTCTTATTGTTGATGAGCGTCCATGTGCGTATCTACCCACGAACACAAATAAATCTATTTTTATTTTTAATTAAAATTTATATGTCATGAACATTCACGTAAAATTGAAGTAATATGTTATATTAAACTTTTAACAGTGATTGACAAGATAAATGAATTAATAATATTTTCAAATTTTAATAATTTTAAAAATTACGAATAAAAATAAAAAATATATAAAATTATAAATAATTACATTGTATCTCAAGCAATACACGAATTATTTAAATCTTTTAATAAGTTATAAGAACTATTTAATGAAACCCGTAAGTAAAAAAATTTAAACATGAAATTAAAACTAAAAAAATGGTAAACTTAGGAAATAAAATGGAGAAGTTGTTAGAAGATGTTTAGGTTATTAAAATTAATTTTTTTTAAAAAATTATTTAAAAGTTGAGAGTAGGGGTGTTCATTCGATTAATTCGGTTAATTTCAAACCGAATTAATCGAATTATATATTTTTACTTTCGTTAACCGAACCAAAATTTATATTTTCAAATTAACCGAACCGAAATATAATTCGATTAATTAACCGAATTAACCAAACTTTATACAAAATTATATATATTATATAAATTATAGTATATATTATATATTATAATATTTTATATTATATATATTATAGTGTATATTATATATTATATATATGTTATAATATACTATATTATATATATATATAAAAAATATAATATAGTATATATATTTTAGTATATATTATGTATATTATATGTAATATAATTCGGTTAACCGAAATTAATTCGATTTTCTAATCGAATTAACCGATAACCGAATTTTCCTAAATTCTATTTTTGTTAACCAACCGAATTAAATTCGGTGGCCGACCGATTAACAGAATTTAATTCGGTCAATCGGTTAACCGAATTTCTTCCAAATTATGAACACCCCTAGTTGAGAGATAGTGAATAATTAATCTTAAGGAAATGAAAGATAATGAGAGTTAAATCACTTAACTAACTGAATTTGTATATAACTATACTGAATAACTAAATTTAAGTTCACATACAGTAAGATTCTAACCTGAAATTTTAAAATCTCAAAATTTTAATAACTAAAGTTTGGATTAGTGGTTATTACCTCTACGTATGAAGGTTTAGTTTCAAGGTTCAAAACTCTCTCCCTTCATACCTCCTTCTAAATCATGAAAAAAATCCCAAAACCTCGGCCTTGAGACTAAACCAAGGTTTTCTTTTTAAAATAAATCAAGATCTTTTTTTTCTTTAAAATTGTTTATGCCATCTTCTTTCTAACCTTCTTCTTTTTAAAGAATTAAATGTAATGTAATGTAATATACTAAGTCGTTTACGTTGGTTTAGACACATACGACGTCTTCTTTCAACCTTGAGACTAAACCAAAGCATGTAAGAAATACATAATTAAATGTAATGTAATATACTAAGCCTTTATGTTGGTTTAGATACTTACAATGTCTTCTTTCTAAATATATAAGAAATACACAATTAAATGTAATGTAATATACTAAGTCGTTTACATTGATTTAGACACATAAGACTTTCTTTTCTAAAGTATGTAGAAAATACACAATTAAATGCAATTTAATATACTAAATCGTTTACGTTAGTGTGGATACATATGATGTCTTCTAAAATATTTAAGAAATACACAATTAAATGTAATGTAATATATTAAGTTGTTTACGTTAGTTTGACATATGTAATGTAGACTTATAAATGCCCCATTAGGAGAGTAAAGACTATAAATGTTCAGAAAATGATCAAAACTAAAGAAATACAAAAAAAGGCTAGGAAGGAAGTCATTTAAAGATATAAAGTGATACTATAGTTGGAAGAATACATTGTAGTTTATATCACTATATAATTATTATATATTGTCATTTAATTATATCATGACAATTCATTAATTAATAAAATTAATAAATTTTATTTTAAGATTTTTTCATCATAAAACTTAAGAATTAATGATGTGATATATTAATAATTTTTTGAATAGTGTATGAGACTTACAATGATAGTGCAGAAAATATTATATAATAAAATTACTATGAATTTATATTGATGCATATTAATATATGATGTGGACTAGGTCAATTATTACTGGGTTTTTCTATAAGTCAAGCTGAAGACAATTAGGCCGAATGATAACTTAAGCCCAAGAGAAAAGAGGACTCAGAAGGCCCATAAAAGATCCACTGAGTTATTATTTAAGCCGTGGGTCTTAAAGGTAATTACGCGTAAAATCACTCCTATAAATAGGTCACAGGTATTATTTTTAACTCTAAGCTCTATTTGCCTACAGAAACCCTGTCTGACTTAAGCATTGGAGTGCGCGCGCAGGGGAAAACCCCTGCGCCCCTCTGATGGTTTTCTATTTTGCAGAATTCTTGGAGACAACTTGACATGAAGATTGAAATTCGTACCTCATAAAAAATTATTGTTGTTTTTGGCAACAACAATTGGCGTCGTCTGTGGGAAACAAACAGAAAAGCCAAGTATAAAAGTCTACGACAGGCTGCGAAAGACCTATGACCTGCGAAAGATAGTCCCGCACGCGAGAGCCTTTTGGTTTGTCGCAGGAAAGGTTTCATGCGATAGATAGAGCGATTGGTAACCACGGACGTGCGACAGATATTCTGTCGCAAGCTAGCACGAGCACGCGACAAAAAAATCCGTCTCACATAAAGGTTTCACTCGAGACAATCTATCGCGTGCAAGATGCATGCGGCAAAGCAATTCGCACAACCTCACGCGACAGGCCTTACGAGATAGTGGGACCAAAGCTTGCCAACTGGAACAGCTTTGGCACTCAGCCTTGACAAAATACTCTCGAACATTGCTGCCCCAAAGCCTGTCGCATCATCAGCATTGCTGCCCCAAGCCTGTCGCATCATCAACATTGCTGTCCCTCGCATCATCAGTATTACTGCCCCAAGCCTCTCGCATCACCATCGTTTCACCATCTCCACGCTGCTTGCTGCCATCCCAAAGCACGCTACCAACTTTTGCATCATGCCGTATCAGCCTTAGCCCCTTGCATCGCTCATTGCCGCACCAGTCACTAACCGCTGCTCCATCATCTTCATCAAGCTGCTGCTCTGCTTAACTACACTACACCCCTGCGCATATCCTTCTCGAATCGCTGACTCATCACTTAAACAGCCGCTACACAACCTGTTCGCTGCTATAGCTTACAGTCAATCTTCTTGCACTGTATCGTTTTTTCCTGCTGTTGTGCTCCGGTCCAGCTATTGTTACCGCGCCAGCTGCCTCTGTCGTTCTTCATTGCTCCCCATGAAAAATTCCTGTTCAAAATTATAAATGCAAGGAACACTAAGTTGGCCATTTAACAGAAAGGAGTGAAAGAGATATTGAAAGCGACAACGTTGGTAGACTTTGCCGAGTAATGCAAGACACGATAGCAAAAACATCGTTCACACTTTGGGGATTAAGAGATGGAGTTGGTAACATTGATGGATGGTGGTTGCGCTTGATTAGTACTTGGAGTTTACATTAGGATTTTGCTATATAAATTTCTCAATTTTCATGAGCAAAGTTTTAGAAAATTTGACTTGCAAGGAAAACAATAATTAACATAAGCTTCGGGTTGAGAAGATATCGTCATCGACTCTTTGTGAAGGCAAAATCTAGCAACTGCAAACATGGTCCACAAAACCCTGGAAAATGGACTTACATATATTTGGAAATGAAAATGGTGGAGATGCGGGTAAGCAAGCTGGAATATTTCCAGGACAAAAGCATTCTGATCTGTCACTCTTTTTGGGTTTCCGTGTATATGAGCAAGGATTTTAGGGTATAGAATCAGGCTTGAGGGGAAAAGGTGCTGGTAATTGCTACATGTATCCTTCAGTACAACGTATTTCGTTGGTTGGATAACATGCCAAGTGGTATTTCAAACAAAGGCAAGTGGGAAGAGCCATGCCCTTTATTTTTATCAGCAGATGATGCCTTCACTGATGGCCTCATGTCTAATGGGGAAGATAAGCCATGTTTTAGTGTTGGGATGGCATCTATAGCACAAGATAGAGTAGCAAACAATTCGTGGTCATCTTTGAGCCCTGCTTTTTCTCAAGCACCTCATCTTGTGTCCTCCAAAGCAGGAGGCTCTGAGTTATTCCAGTTCAATACTCAAATCCTAGCTCTAATGGAGTGGTTTAACTTGAAAAATTAATCAGAAGACGCTGTTATCAGGAAATTTTCTCCGGGGGGATTACTAAGATTATCATTTGTTGAGAAATTCTTAGACCTTTATTTTTGCTTTCTGTGAATTTGGATAAGAACGGATTGTTTTTATGGTGAAGGAGAATTCGCTTTCATAGCAAGTCTTCTCTTCTGCTGATAATAGGCATCCAAGGAAAATCTACTGGAAGTCTAAAGTAGGATATGATTGCTAAACTGCATGTACGAACAAAGTTCTGCAAGCTGAATAGTGTGAACTCAAACGGAAAATGTTACGCTTGCGATGGGAAGATTGTAATTCATCAGTTGAAAGTAATGAGTCCTGAGAACAACCGGTTTCTGTGGTTTCAAAAAGGCAGGAGCGTTTCCATAAATTCCATTTCTAGGAATCACAGTTCAACTGTGAAATAGTTCTTGTTTTCTCAGAACTAGCTCATTCTTACATTAATATACTGAAGGATTACCTACGACCAGTAACAGGTTTCCAATATTTAAAAAGCCCCTTAACCGAACAGCTTCTTTAAGAAACAGGTTGTTAACAGACGGGGCATAAACCTCCGATGACACCTGACTCCCCTTTCGATCCTTGCTCTAAGTTTGCGCTCCAAAACTGGATCAAAGCCATCGTAAAGGCACCATTGCTCTTCTATCCCCTGTCTAGTGCTAGTTATAACAATTTCAGAGGCATCAAGAGATAATTCCTCAGCCCCTATCCGTTGCATGACTTTGTAAGCCATATTTATTTCTTCTCTTGATTGCCAACCTGTTTCAAGAGCTGTTATAGCTTTATCCCGACCATGTGAGTGGCTAGTAAAAAGCATTGGCACATTTAGAGCTCCAGATAGAAGAGCTGCAGAGTCACCAACCTTGGGCGAGAGATAAGCGCTCACATGCCACATGTATTGGGCGAGAGCTCTCTCGCCTGCGATAGGCCTTGGCGCGCGAGCGAGGGCTACGCGCGACAAGTTTTCACAAGAAATTGGCTTCCGCACGCGAGAGGCCTTTGACGAGAGAAAGGCTTCCGCACGCGAGAGGCCTTTAGCGAGAGACAGGCTTCCACACGCGAGGGCCTTGGGCAAGAGAGTTGCTCCCACGGGCGACAGCCCTATGGTGAATGGGTGGCCCTCCCATGCGACAGACCTGCTCTCCCAAGCGGGAGCCCATTTGAAAGGCAACGCGAAAGGGGTTGCTCGTGTATGCAACAGGAGGATACCAATGAGCAAAAGGGCCAATCGACATATAATTCTAGGTGACAGAGTAGGCGTGCGACAGGTTACGCGACAGAGCAATTCATGCGACAGGCACCAACGCAACAGAAGGACTCCTGCCACGACAGGTTAATTCGTCGAAAGCAAGGCGATAGTGCAAATACATGAGCACTGATCCCAAGCTGCATGCTGGCCCAATATTAATCTTATGCAACAAGCCATGTGGGTGAGGAAAAGTCACAATGCAAGCATTCTAGGTGAACGAACAGCTCCCGTGAGCCCAGCGACCCGCACACAAGGCGTGAAGCAATGCTGACGAATGCAGTGTAATGTAGCGAGCACAAGATCACTGCAGCAGACACTTTCGGTGATTGAGTGGCATATGGCGATTGCATAACCAACGCCATAACCTAGCCTCCAACGCCACAACCTAGCCTCCAACGCCACAACCTAGCCTTTGTAGCAAGGCTCTCTTGGGAAAACACTTGCCAAGGTGCAAGAAGCAATCTAGATGGACAAGCAAGGAACAAGTTGAAGGGTTTGGCAGAGATGCGCACACAATGCCAGATGAGCTCCCCTAGGAAAGGAAAAAGCTGGACTAAGAGCTCAAAACGAGAGAGCATAAGTCCAGGGGAGCTCTATTGGACGAGTCCTAACCAAAGACCTCAGGGAACACGCCAAAACTTCAAAGGCCAGCTCGTGCTCGCTCGGGTGCGTAAAAACATAGACAAGCGGCTGAAACCAGGCAAGGCACAAAAGGTCAGACGAGCCAGCGGCCACCATGCGAGTATGGTTGTGGGTGGCGAGTAAGAATACGACCATCCTAAAACCCAGGCGAGCAAGCCCTTGTCGACCGAGACAAGAACTCACCTAGGAAAGAGAACTCTATGGGCGAGCCATTCAAGGTGACTAAAGCGAATAAAGATTAGGTAACTCTGTACATCATCAAGCACAACGCTCGAGAAAAAGTTCATCTTTGAACAGGAATGACAACAATACTTCAAAGAAGAACTTGGGGAGCTATATGGTGTAAAGGTACGCTAAATACTGTAAAAGTAAAAGGTATGGTATTGTGCCGCAACAAAATGGAAAGACAAAAGAAGAGAAAGATACAAAAAAGAAATTGTACTTTTCACTAAGAACAAATTTGTACATCGAAATGAAAAGACAAAATGAAATGAAAAATCCTAGTCTATGGTGAGAACCAAACCAACCGGCTGAGAAGATGCATCAACACTAGGATCTTGGGAAGCCGGAGGAGCAATTTCAAAAGCGAGAGCATCGATCGAGGGCCAGCCGCAGTCGCAGAGTCTGGCACTGGACCAATGGCAGTAGAATCGAAAAATTGGAGCTCGTCACCATTTAACCCTTGCAGTGCCTCGATAGGCTCAGGCTAATTGCCTGCCTCGACATGTTCAGACTCATTACGCACTTCGATAGGCCTAGGCTGGTCACGAACCTCAGTAACCCCAGGCTGATCTCGCAGCTATTGAGGAAGCTATAGACCTTCGAGGTTATCCAGGTCATCTATGGCTCCATCCTCTAAATAATCGTCCGGACCTTGTGAGTCGGGCTCATCCTTGGTCCCAGTAGAACGCCCTATTAGTGTTGCCATTGATAGCAAGAAACGAAAGCTATTTGCTGATGAGTTAGAAAAAAGCATGCGGCCAATTGCTTGGATGCAAGGTCAACGAAGTCCCTTGCACATTGTTATAGTCTTCACCGACCAAGCAAGGGACATACGGGTGGTAGCAGATTTGAGGTACCCTCATATTATGCTTTCGATTTTCTTGTCCATTCTAATAGTTGTAATCGTATTAGGCAGGTGTCCAAGGCAGGCACTAGCCACTGTCGTGTCAGGCAGCAAGCCAGGGAGAGCTTGGTTCGATCGAAAACAACTTGTGGCAAGCTCGTGAAGGTAGATTGCTGGTACCGAGGCACGACTTAGTGCACAATCCATGGTTGACAGCAGAACATCCCAGCACTCGTACTTTACAGATTTTTCAAAGACAAAGACTTGGAATGGTATTGGTGGTAAACATTTGCTATTATTGTTTTAACATTTGCTGTAATTATATTGTTACTTACTCCATTCAATTGAAAATACTATATTATGAAACGAAAGGCCAGTTATTCTTATCTGTACTATGATAATCCTCCATGTTTGATAGAGATGTTGCAGGAATAGATGAAGAAAAAACAGAAGCTGGCCAAAGAAGACGCGAGACGGGCACAAATAAGCTCCTAAGCGAAAAATGTGCGAGACGGGCAAAAATAAGACACTAAGCGAGAAGAAGACGCGAGACGGGCACAAATAAGTCCCTAAGTGAAAAATGCGCGAGACGGGCAAAAATAAGTCCCTAAGCAAGAAAATTCAAAAGTCCCTAAGCGAAAAATGAGCGAGACGGGCAAAACAAAAAGTCCCTAAGCGAAAAGTGCATGAGACGGGCAAACAAAAAGTCCCTAAGCGAAAAGTGCGCGAGACGGGCAAACAAAAAGTCCCTAAGCGAAAAATGCGCGAGACGGACAAATCAAAAGTCCCTAAGTGAAAAATGCGCGAGACGAGAAAATCAAAAGTCCCTAAGCGAAAAGTGCGCGAGACGAGAAAATCAAAAGTCCCTAAGCGAAAAGTGCGCAAGACGGGCAAACAAAAAGTCTCTAAGCGAAAAGTGCATGAGACAGGCAAACAAAAAGTCCCTAAGCGAAAAATGCGCGAGACGGGCAAAACAAAAAGTCCCTAAGCGAAAAATGCGCGTAGGCAAATCAAAAATCCATAAGCGAAAAGTATGCGAGACGGGCAAACAAAAAGTCCCTAAGCGAAAAATGCGCCAGACTGGCAAACAAAAAGTCCCTAAGCGAAAAGTGCACGAGACGGGCAAACAAAAAGTCCCTAAACGAAAAATGCGCGAGACGGGCAAATCAAAAATCCCTAAGCGAAAAGTGTGCGAGACGGGCAAACAAAAAGTTCCTAAGCGAAAAATGCGCGAGACGAACAAAAATAAGACCCTAAGCGAGAAGATACAAAAACGGGCACAAATAAGTCCCTAAGCGAAAAATGCATGAGACGGGCAAAAATAACTCCCTAAGCGAACAAATCAAAAGTTAATAAGCACAGGAGGTGCGAGACGGGCAAAATAAAAAGTCCCTAAGCACAAAAGGGTGTGAGACGGGCAAAAATAAGTCTCTAAACGAGGCACGTTACAATCTTATCAGATTACATTTAACGTATTATGTTGGCATAAACGATATTATATTCTAACAAGTCCTTAAGCGGATAGTACGCAAGACAGGACCAATACTCCAGTAAAAGTTCTTCTTTGGACACAAAAAGTCGTAAAGAAAAACTTGGGGAGCACACAGTATGCAGGTTGTGAGGTATGATACGAGGCACGTTACAATTTTATCATTGAATATGTGCTACAATTGATAAACAAAGTGCATTTAACGTATTATGCTGGCATTCCGGATATAAAAACGATGTTATAGTCTTATCATTTCTATAAAAGTCCCTAAGCGAAAATGCGCGAGATGGGCAGTTCTCTAAAAAGTCCCTAAGCGAAAATACGCGAGATGGACAGTTCTCTAAAAAGTCCCTAAGCAAAAATGACCGAGACGGGCAATTCTATAAAGTCCCTAAGCGAAAAATACGCGAGATGGGCAAATTGTGAAATCCTCAAGCAATAAAGTGTATGGATAAATGCGATACCCAAGTACGAATTCTTCTTTAGATGTAAGTGCTTCATAAGAAGAGCTAGGGAGCACTATAGAATAACTTCTGCATTAAAAGGAGTATCGAAACTAATAGGCACCCATGCATATGCGTCCCGAGATGCTATAATGTCAAGAGCTTGATCCTTAGGAAAATTAGTCTCTGGATTATCTAAATAATCTTCGTCCAAGCTTGTGAGAACCTCGACCATCTCGAGTCGACAAAAAGGCTTCTAAGAGCTGGTAAGATCAGATAAATCTTTACAAGTGCCTATCCTCAGAAAAGGTTCCAAATTCTCAACATTTGGATCGAGCTTCAACCAATCAAGAGCATGCCAAGGACAAACCACATCTGATGAAACCAGATAAGAACATATGCATCCGCTTCTGGCACTTCTTGACGATGTGCCCTCATGGCCTTAACCCAGATTCGGTTTTCTTCCTCTTGGCTAATAGAAGGCACTTGACAAAAGAAATGATGACACGATGTCACTTCTGCTACAAATAATAATGAAGTTCACTAGTTGAGCCCTCAAGTGAAGATGAAAAGACTCTTGTGATAATCCCAGGAAGATGGTAGCGAAAGAATTTGAAAAGCTCATTCTTTATATACTCTTTCACAAGGTAAACCTTGCGAAAGAGTGGGGAGCAATTGATGTGGACTAGGTCAATTATTACTGGGCTTTTCTATAAGTCAAGCTGAAGACAATTAGGTCGAATGATAACTTAAGCCCAAGAGAAAAGAGGACTCAGAAGGCCCATAAAAGATCCACTGAGTTATTATTTAAGCTGTGGGTCTTAAAGGTAATTACGCGTAAAATCACTCCTATAAATAGGTCACAGGTATTATTTTTAACTCTAAGCTCTATTTGCCTACAGAAACCCTGTCTGACTTAAGCATCGGAGTGCGCGTGCAGGGGAAAACCCCTGCGGCCCTCTGATAGTTTTCTATTTTGCAAAATTCTTGGAGACAACTTGACATGAAGATTGAGATTCGTACCTCATAAAAAATTATTGTTGTTTTTGGCAACAACAATATATAAAATTTATACTTTGTCAATAAATTATAAAATATCATTTTATTAATGCATAAATTTTTAAAAAATAAATATTATTACATTTCTTGATTAACTATAATAATGTCATAATATATTCGATAAAAAGTATATGAAATAGTGACATTGCATTACGTCTAATTTAGTCAAATAACTGCCGCTTTCCTTCAATTTTAGAAAGCATTTTCTTTTTTTTGGTGAAAAGGAATTTTTTAAAAAGCATTTTCGAAATTTAGTTATTTACTCTAGTTATACGTTAATTCAGTTTATTGAATAATTAAGATAAATAGTTTACATGTAATCTTAATTCTAACATTTGAATATGATTATAAGTTTAATAACTGTTAAAAAAAACCTCCTCGGTTTTATAAGCCAAAATTTGTAGTTTGTACGGCTAAAACTGGCTGCCGTTTTTCATTTTGTTTGCTTTCTCTGTCTCCCTTTATTTCTCCTTTCGTTTTCTTCACTCCCTGGACCTTCCAGTGCTTCGCTTTACCAGAAATAGACCTTTGAATCTTTGATCATTCTCTGCAACAACGAAAGCAAAGAAAAAAAAGAAGCCAAAACTCAACTTAACTTGTCGTTTCATGGAAACTCTCTCCCGTGCGATCACCACTTCCGCTTCTACAAAGCTCACTCTCCCTCAAGACGACAGCGTCTCTCGTCGTCTCCTCTGTTACCGCCATGGATTCAGTTTTTTGAATATCCGTGCACTAAGATCTCGGAGGAGGAGCAGAGTTTTCGCGAAGGTTGAATGTAACCAAGAAAGCTCGAAAAATAACATCGATTTCAGCGATCCTGACTGGAAGTCCAAGTTCCAGCAAGATTTCGAAAAACGCTTTAATATTCCTCACATTACAGACCTTTTCCCCGATGCTCACTCTTTTCCTTCCACATTTTGTCTTAGAATGAGGTAAAAAAGTAGCTTTCTTCTTTGTCTTTTTTTTTTTTACTGTTTTCAGATTATGTTTTCTCGGAATTGTTATGTGTTTTACTCCGAGATTGAGAAAATTGTAAAATGTAGTATAACTATTTCTTTCTTCATTTTGGAGTTCGTGTTTTCAGATATTTGATCGCGTTTATTTATTTCGTAGAATAAATAATTAACTCTGGCCAATAATACTATTAATTAATTTTTTGTTCCAGAACTCCGGTAATTGAGGATTTTGCAGAAGGCTATCCATCGGATGAGGAGTGGCATGGTTACATAAATAATAACGACAGAGTACTTCTTAAGGTAGAAATTTTTCTTTTTTAAATTTAAATTCCTATTTTTAGAATCAGTTTCCTCAAGGTATGCGAAGTTGCCGAATTGTGATATGGAAAATTGAAGTTGTGCATATACTTTTCGTTAAGAACTTGGCGATCATTTTAGTAAATTTACCTTCATATATTCAGTTTTCAAAATTGAAACTTGCTAGCTATAGAGTTGGTAATTGAAATGTGAATTCAAAACTACCTGAAAATTTTGGCATAAATGATTTGAAGAAGGAAATCTGCTAGTCTTGCTCCTTTAGAGGTAAATTCTGGTTTGATTCTCACTCTTATATCTTTATATCTTAAATCAAGAAATTAGTTAAATTCATCAAGCTTTATGGAAATAATCCTGCAATTATTTTGGTTAATCATCCACATTGAGATTAGATTGGTCAAAATTTTCTGATCTTTTAAATATTTCAGGTCATAAACTACTCATCTCCTACATCTGCTGGTGCGGAGTGCATTGATCCTAACTGTACTTGGGTTGAACAATGGTAAATATAACTCTCAACTTGTTTATATAGTTTTGCATATTCAAAAATAATGCATTCTATTGCATACACAACAATACTTTCATTGTATTAGACATGATATGCGGTGAAAAAATGCTCTATTGTTTTTGTTATCATTTTCCAACTTTTGTATTGACTTATGAGAATTGATTATTTTAGATCCAATCTCAGCACATGTGTCTACATTCTTGCCATTTGATATATTTCCTTTTCGCTGTTTCGTTTAATGTATACAACATTTAAGTTCTTTTTGCAGTTATGATATTATTTGACATGACATATCATCTTAGGGTTCATCGTGCTGGGCCTCGAGAGAAAATATATTTCAAACCAGAAGAAGTGAAAGCTGCTATTGTTACTTGTGGTGGGCTTTGCCCTGGTCTAAATGATGTCATTAGACAGGTCAGCATCATATTTAAACATCAGCTTGCCTTTGGCATGCTTGAAATTGTCAACAACAGCTAGGCTATCCAATTTCATTCAAACCAGCATTCGGTGCTTTGACTGTTGTAGTTATGTAAGCATTAGCTGGATTTTTTAATGTTTTGTCTCCTGCTAAAATCTAAAATTCATTTTAGGTGCCTAATGACTGAGATTCAGCGCATGAAATATGTCAAT
Source organism: Heritiera littoralis (assembly GCA_031772115.1). Classification (NCBI taxonomy): domain Eukaryota; kingdom Viridiplantae; phylum Streptophyta; class Magnoliopsida; order Malvales; family Malvaceae; genus Heritiera; species Heritiera littoralis. Next base: position 228,751 of record JAPDPK010000190.1, on the reverse strand, counting down.
GATTGTTGCTTTGGTAAATAATATCAGTCTAATTTCCATATACCATGTATCAAAGGTTTTCTTCATCTAGAAAACTGAACAAGAGTAGTTTTATTTTTATTAGGACAGAATTTTGCCTACTTTATATGAGTTTGCACAAAATCTATGAATTTATTTCATGTTTCGTTGTTAGCATACCATATGAAAAGAGGTATTTATAGTAAATGACTAAATGGTTAAGACTATAGTTAAAATCTCACTCTCATAGTAGTGTAAACTGTTAAAGTAACAACATTGGATCTTGGCACCATCAATATTGGTTTAAATTGAAGTTTCATAGTTAATCTTAAATTTGAATGCTTTAGTGTTTATTGCTCAATAAGTGCCTAAATAATAAACTTGTACAGATTGTCATCACGCTGGAAATATATGGTGTAAAAAACATTGTGGGGATTCCTTTTGGTTATCGTGGATTCTCTGACAAAGACTTGGCTGAAATGCTGGTAAAATGTGTTTCTTTCCTACCAATGGTCTGTTGAAATATGTCTATAGTTTCGTCCTAGATTTTTTGTTGTTAATTTGCCTTTGATTTTCAGCTGTCACGGAGAGTAGTCCAAAATATTCACCTTTCAGGTGGAAGCTTGTTAGGAGTTTCTCGTGGAGCACCGCCTGTCAGTGAAATTGTTGATAGTATGGAGGTGCTCAAAACTCTTTTACTATTATTATATTAACAAACTGTCTTCTTGAAGGGATTGCAGATATTGAATTAAGATAGTTTAGACTCAAGAGGCCAAGAATGTAGTATCTCTGATATGTTTCCAAAATTGATGTCAGGAAAGGAAGATCAACATGCTTTTTGTGCTGGGCGGAAATGGTACTCATGCTGGGGCTAATGCTATACACAATGAGGTTCATATCAGATCTGATGTCTTCTGCATCTATAGCACTGCTTATTAATCTTGAACTTGCTATTTCCTTTGTTATTACTATCTTAAATTCAAAATAGAGACTCATAGACCCTAAAATAGTTTTTTTTTCTCCATTTAAATACAAATTAGTGTTTATAAATCTGTCTAGTCATTTGATTAAACTTTGTGGCATTACAATGATTTCGAGTAACTGAAAAATTCAGATTTATTCGCCATACTTGGTATTTCTAAGCTATGTTTTCCATTTCAAATTCAATTTGATTGAGATATTCATATGTATGAATAATATATCACATCAGGAGGGATAAGGATCCTTTTCTCTGACTAAGAATCTCTAAGGGTTATGACAACTCTCTCTATTACAAATAGGGCTGGTTTTTTTTTTTCCTGAAATCTATGTAATTTTACACTTTCTCTTTCAGTGCCGCAAAAGAAAGTTGAAAGTGGCTGTAGTTGGTGTGCCAAAAACTATAGACAATGACATTTTGCTGATGGACAAAACATTTGGTTTTGATACTGCTGTTGAAGAAGCACAACGAGCAATCAACTCTGCCTACATTGAGGTATATCAGCTTTGATCATCGGTGTTGATGTAAAAAATTTGATTGACCTTTGAAATCATGCATTATGATTCTTTTCTACTTATTATGTGTACAAAGTCCTTCCAATTATTGACTCCTCTATGTTAAACTTATTACTGTTTCTTTTTTCTCCTACAACTATTTTACTAGGCACATAGTGCTTTTCATGGAATTGGTCTTGTGAAATTGATGGGTCGTAGCAGTGGTTTCATAGCCATGCAATCATCCTTAGCTAGTGGACAAGTTGACATATGTTTGATTCCAGAGGTATTTATGCTGACTGTTAGCAATAAATTCTGATCAGCTATATCCATCAAAGTCTTTAAATGCATGTTTCTAATGCGTTTAACTTATCCATTCTCTAGGTACCTTTCTGTTTGCATGGGCCTCATGGCGTATTAAGGCATTTGAAATACCTAATTGAGACAAAGGGATCAGCTGTGGTCTGTGTGGCAGAAGGAGCTGGGCAGGTGACTTAAAACATATATATTTAGCTATTTGAACCCTTCTTGGAAGTGATAATTAATCAAAAAATTATAGTTTTTATGGTACATAATAAGAGGGTTCACATAACTTACCTCTTGGGATGTCTAACTCAATAGAATATCCATCGATGAAGAAGACCTTTTTTGTTTGACAATATGTCTCCATTGTAGTTATTAGCCTTTTACATGATGCTGGTTTGATTTATTATTGTCTTTCAGGTTTCAATTTTTAATCTGTTGTCCGTTGTATTGCATTCTCCCTTTAAATTCTATTTGGAAGTTTTGGATCCTTCTCAATTTAGCTTCTTCTGCTTTTATGAGAATTAAAGATGTGGAATTCAGTTGTTTTTCTGCAGAGAAGATTGTATATTCATTTGGCCTTTTTTGCAAAGATGTTCCTTCTAAAATAAATTCTCGGTGTTTTCTTAGTTGTATTATGTTTTGTCGGTGTAAATCTTGCACTATGATGAAATTCATAGATGCTTAGTTGAAAGGATAAAAGCACCAGTATATTGAATATTGTTTCCCCTTCTAAAATACGTATTTTCAAAACAGGAGTTAAAGCACCGGAATATCTCTATATTTTTTTGATGAATTTTTTACTGCTTTTTCCCTCTTTGAAGAGGAAGAGACAATTCTTAAGAGATACTCAAATTTGGTAATATGAAATACTGAGAAAATACGTGAGTTGAGCATCTCTAAGGTGCTTCTTTTTTATGCAGAATCTCATTGAGAAAACTAATGCCACTGATGCATCTGGAAACATTGTACTTGGAGATATTGGTGTGCACATCCAACAAGAGGTATTTGATTGTAGTTTCTGCCATTTCTTGCATTTGTTTATTTTTAAACTATTGGCTGAAGAAATAAAGTTATACTAAGACTATTTTTTATTTGTCGTCACCTAGTCTAGTTATTTGAGTTCTTCCACTAAGTAACTCTGTTAAAAAGGAGTGAGTGCATGCAACTGTCCCAGTGGGATTTCCTTTCTTTTCCAAGTTACAATCATACATCATTTAATTGACTTGAATGAGGATTGGTACATGAATTTTTATTTGTAACAAATTCTTATAGGAATCACCAAATTGTGCTGTGTCTGATTCCTTTGGGGTTGAAAATTTCATTTTATTATGCCAGTTGCCCATACAATATTCACAGATTGCTTTTGGTTTGATTGAGATTATACATGCATCAGTGCTATGCATGTGTCAAGGAATAAATCAAAGTAATTCACTAACAAAATGCATTAGTAATTTTTATCGGTTTAATGTTTTTGTGGATCAAGTTATTGCATATAATGATGTTTTTTACCTTAGCATAATGATTTTCACTGCATTTAGATGTAAGAATTTCTCTAAGGTGGTCATCTTAGTCCATGCCCTAAAACTTAAAAAAAATGCTAACCCCTTAACCTTTAAACTTTCTCATATGTATCCCCTCAAAAAATTAATACATTCAAAACCTAGGTGGCAGGTGCCTCTTATTTATTTATTTATTTATTTTTTCCTAAGGCTCTGTTTGAGGAGGAAGGAGACGGGAAAGGAGGTAAAATGTTTTAATCTACTTGATGAGTTAAAAAAATAGCACATGTTATGAATCTCAATCATTAGATTTGAACTTTTTCCTTTACATAGGATGATTGAGTTATTTTTCTGCATATGCTTGTTGAACCCAATAGGGTGCTAAATTTGTTAATCCACTATTTTTCTGCCAGATAAAGAAATATTTTAAGGAAATTGGCATCCCAGCTGATGTAAAGTATATCGATCCAACATACATGATCCGTGCATGCCGTGCAAATGCATCCGATGGAATTCTATGCACTGTTCTAGGACAAAATGCTGTACGTATCCTTCTACATTACATACACACACACACACACACACACACACACACACACACACACACACACACACACAATCTTTCAATATGGTTCGTTTGAACTGCTCGCAGAACTTTCTTTGTTTTTCTTCATTATTGAGAGCTATTAGGAACTGATGACATAGAGAGCTCTGGAAATGTAAAATATGTTGGATGCATGCATATTTGCAGGTTCATGGCGCATTTGCTGGATATAGCGGCATTACAGTCGGCATATGCAACACTCACTACGCTTACTTTCCCATTCCTGAGGTCATTTCTCATCCCCGGGACGTAGACCCTAACAGCCGCATGTGGCATCGATGCCTGACTTCTACAGGCCAGCCCGACTTTGTCTAACGGGTTAGTTTCATCAAAAGGTAAAGAAATTTAAGTTTTGAAATTGTTTATTGAAGGACAGCGAGCTAGCTTTTAGAAAATTTCCCTTTACGCTGTGCTTATTAATCAGTGTTATAGGCTGTGTAATAGGAAAAAGGAATAAAACAAAAGATGACATTTCCAGCGAATTAAGAAAATTTTGAATTTTATAGTTTGCATGAGTTCTCAAGAAAAACATCAATAATAAAATCTTTAGGGAATTACCCTCTGGTTTTGTCCTTAGGTATCAGTTTTGGCTGTCCATGAAAATGAGATTGCAGTCAAACAGGGACTTGTTTCTTACGTACAAACGCAGTTGAGATTTGGACAAACAATTGCATTTGTAATCCTATTCTGTTAATCACACTTTTCAGCAGAGCATATTACCGACTATAGTCTGTTAAGTATAAAACAATCAATCATATGAAAAGGAAAAAGCAATTCATATATGCACTGTAAATCTATAACTCCAAATCTTTTGAAATCTTAAACTGAGTTATAACTAATTAAATTTGATACTTCTTTCCTACTTGTCTATTGATCATACGAATTACTATTTTTTTGTTTAATTAAATAATTAAGTCTTCTAAAAAAGGTATAGCTATGAAATTAATAACTCAATAATGCAAGTTTCTTAAAAAAAAATTAAAGTAGAATTTTAGTAATAATTGAAAGAGTGATACTGAAATGCATGTCTGTATCCAAAATCCAAATTTCTATATTTCCTGAACAAGGAATTAGAGTGGTAAAAGGCTGTGGCAGAGGAGAAGATGACAATTTAAGGGATGCAGATATTCTGAAACAGAAATAATCTGAGCAATCCTCCCTTTAACCCATCTACCTTTGTTTTTTTTTCTTGTTTCTTTTCTCTTCTCGTGCCTCTGTCATCCATGTCCTCCCACCACACCACCTCCACCATGCACGTTGCACATACTAATACTTGGTAAAAGTTTTTTTTTTTAATGGGTCCTCAATCTTGGGTTTCGTGTTGGTCTGTGGCTGATGACTCTTAGGCTTTGCTCTCACATTTCTTTCTCACGTTCTCGTCCTGTCAACATTCATTTCCTCGGTAAAAACAAACCTCAGAGGCATCTCCACAATTTACTCACATGAAACGAAAATGGGAAAATTGCAAAATGTAATTCATAAATAAAATTATTATGGGAAAGGAAACAAGTAATTCATAAATTTATACGAAAAAAATAAAAGGAATACTTGACTTCTCATGTCTTTTTTTAAAAAATTTTAACAATTTTTTTCTATTTTTCTCTTCTTTATTTTGTTCATGATTTTTTAAATCAAATTTATATAAAATAACCAAAAATGCGAAGCTAGCCATAATCAGCAAGTAAAGTTTTGATGTAATTCATAGAAAGAAAGGCAACATCAAAATGAAGTCAAAAAGTCAAAACATCTTTAATATTAAAACAGAACACACTATTAATGTGATAACTGGTAATGTCTTCCGCAAAAAAACACTATTAATGTGACAGCAATTATTAAATGATTAAACCAATCATTTTTTTCATTATTTCTACCGATCCTATAAATAGAATTACTTAACAAATCACATAGCAATAATTAAATGATTAATGACCAATCCCATAGAATTACATAATAAAATGATTCAAAATGAAAGGAGTGCCTTCGAATTCAAGAATTAAATGCTGACGCTCATAGATCTCAACTTTGATCTCCTCATAGTATGTATGATTTAGCTTAAAATTACAAAATGGAAAATTAAGCAAAAATTAAAAAGAGATGAACACCCATATAATGGTTGGCGTGCAGTAGAAAAAGGAAGTAAGAAATTGTAAATAAAGTTGAAAATTCCTTACAGAAGATGATGACAGCTCGATTTGGTTGGGACATTCTGTCGGTATAAATATATATACATTTTTTTCAAAAGTGAAATTAGTCTTTAACATTAGAAATCTATATACACAAATTTTATAAAAATACATTTTATGATAACTATACATACATTTGATATAAATATATATACATTTTTTTCTAATAGAGAAATTAATCTTGATAACTACATGTACATTTGATAATTAATAAACAATTCATAATTAATAATCTATAATCTATAATTAATAATCAATAATTAATTAATAATAAATATTTAATAATTAATAATTATAATTTAAGAAATTTAATAATTAAACAGTTTGAATTAATAATAATAAATTATTAATTATGAATTGTTTATTAATTATAAAATGTATGTAGACACCCTATTTTGTCCGGGGTCTTAATTTGTATAAATAATTAATTGGGTTAGGTGACATTTGTATTTTAATTTAACAATTTAGAATTAGGCTAAAATTAAATTAGAATTTTTAGATTTAGAATTAACATTAATTAGGAAATTACAATTAAAATAGGATTTAGGAATAATTAAAAAAAAAGAGAGAGATAAGAAAAGAAAATAAAATTAATTTTAGTATAGGATAATTAGGATAATTTAATTTTTAGGATAATTATTTAGATTAATAGAGTTGGATTAGGATTAATATAGGAATTAAGTAGATAAAATATTAAAAAAAAAGGGGACATAATTATTAGAATAAGTATAGTTGTATTAGGACTCTAACTAATTTATAGCTATAAAAAGGATTAAAGCTCAGGATTTAGGGAGGAAAAAAAAGATAAAAAAAAAAAAGCATCTTCAACCCAAGCTCTTTAACACCATCATCTTTATCACCTTGAGCCACTGCAACGTCTACGTTTGTGTCACTGCACCACCGCCCCTGCTTACGGCATCGTTAAGTAATCCAAACCGCACCGTCTTCACCGCTGGTCACTGAATCAATACCGTTTCTACCCGTACACTATAGATCGCTTCACACCTGCTGCACGCTTCACCGCCTCGCCATAGCTTCGTCTCACCTGCTGCTCCAACGCCATTTGCTCCAATCACCGAAACCGTTGTTGCACGCCTCAGCCATCTCTGCATTGCATCTTCACTGCTGCTTTTGTGAAAGGTTGTTGTATTGCTAAGTGTCGAATTCTGCTTTGCTCGGAACTACCTTGCTGTGTGCCATATTTGGGCTGCTGCATGCTAGCTTTGGTTTATATATATACATATAAAAATAAAGGTTAAGAAAGATTAGAAGGAACAAGTGGAGAAAGCCAAGGAAACGTCCAGGTTTTTCTTTCTTTACTTTATTTCATTAATTGGCTGATTAATTGATTAAGTTAAATAAGTTGTTAATAATTAGTGTAATAATTTAATAATGTGATTCGACAATTAGGATTTGATAGTTTAATCAAGTGTATGTTAATAATAATTCTGTATGTTAATGATTTGTATATTGGTTTTGTATTGATTTAGTTTGCATGAATAAATTCATTATGTTGCTTGTATAATAGGATTTTAGAATCGTAATTTTAGAAAATATGACCCTTTAGGAAAATATGTTTTTTTATGTTATAAAAAAATATATAAAGAAATAAATATAAATAGATAAATAAGATAAGTAAAAAAAGAAAATTAGATAGAAATATAAATAAGAATAAAATAGAATAAAGATTGAATAAGAAAATAATAAAATTATATTAAGAAGATGAATGCAAATCATCCGATGATGAAATTCCAAAAAAGTCAAATGGTACGCCTTGGAAATTTCTAGGTGAGGAGTTTGCTCTAGACTGAACCAGATTGATGGAAGGTTTAGAGTAAATTTTCAAAACAATAATATGTGTTCATTTTCTAAAATAGAAATAAAATATAATAATAAAGACAATTAAAATAAAATAGAAATAAGATATTGAAATAAATACAATAAAAATAGAAAATTAGTAAAGAATTGGTTATAGAGCCAAAAATTAAGATTTTCATAATATATTCCGACGACGGAGCCTCTTCAAGCAAGTCAATCGGTACTACTTGAATACTCTTGAGGTAAGGAGATTTACTTATTGTCTGAACCAGATTGATGGAAGGATTTTAAGTAAATTTTCAATATTTTAAGTATATCGAAATTAATCCAAATTAAAGTAAATTTAGAAGACCTATTGGGTATAGAGTCAATATTAGGATTTTCATAATGTATTTAAATGATCCGACGATGGAGCCTTTTCGAGCAAGTCAATTGGTACTACTTGAATACTCTTGAGGTGAGGGGATTTACTTATTGTCTGAACCAGATTGATGGAAGGATTTTAAGTAAATTCCCAATATATTAAGCATATCGAAATTAACTCAAATTAAGATAAATTTAGAATGACCTAGAATAGTTGGTACCATTTTAGGATGGGCGTTGTGGGGGTGCTAATCCTTCCCCACGCGTAACCGTACTCCCGAACCTTAGATTCTTTGAACGTAGACCAAGCCTTATCTCTAGACAAGAATAGGTGACCAATCACACCTTAGGTTTGAATGGTTGGTGGCGACTCCTTGATATAAAGTTTAGCAGGTTAGGTTCACGGACCTAGACGTTATGACAATGTACATATAGTTATTATAAATACTTATTGTACATAACTCTATAAAGATATTGAAGGAAACCGAAACAACACGCAGCGGAATTTAAATCATTCGGCCTCCACCAAGATCGATTCGGAGAGTTGCCTGATTAGGGTTTCGAGATTTTACCTGACGTTTTCTCTGAATTTTCAGTCGTTGGTCGAGTCACAAGCAGCAACTTTTCGTTCCTGCCTCTACGGTATCCACACGAACGGATCTCACGACTCTTGAACGTCTCACGATCAGAAGCCTTAAAGAGCTTTTTAATTCCTTATAACTGAATTGCTAGCTTCGATTAAAAGGAATGTTTTTGTTTTCTGTTTTTTTAAAAGTGCGGCCTCGTTTTTTTTTGGAAAAACATCCTTTTTATAGGCAGTAAATTTTACCCTAAAATTTACTGCCAAACAGAACTCTAATCCTACTTAGAATAGGATTAGATATATTCTTAATCCAATTCAGAATAGGATTAGATATATCCTTAATCCAATTCAGAATAGGATTAATTAAGCTCCTCATTGATCCGTTCTAAGTGTGCGACCCAATAGGTTCTCAAAACAATGGCAATGACAAAATTGTCACAGGCAATGAGCGGTATCTAGCAACACATCATTGCTACCCATGTAACGAGAATGTCAATGACTCGACATAACCTTACTCGTGATAGATGTTACCGTGTAGTTTAATCCCTTTATCCTATGATGTCTTGATTAGACACAAGTCATGGAATGTGTCACACTTGTATAGTCTAATCAGCGTTTCTTGATTCCTGAGTAGACTAATTAAACAAATAAAATCAATATCTCATATTGACTTATTCGAGCACGGCCATGCATTTCTTAGTCTCACTCTATCAAAGGGCCCAAGACATCACTCTTGTTATATAAGAGGGATAAATCCTATCTTGATCACTCAACATCCCTCTACATAGATCAAGGCATACCCAATTACTACCTTTATAGTCCATCCTGTTACGAATGACATCTAGCAGCATTAAAGTATGCAATTCTCTATGTTGGGATCTCTGATGATCTCAAGTCAAAGGATCACATACACCATCATCACTATGAGAATCGCTTATGACATTCATATAACAATCCATGTAGCGTTCTCATGGAGGGTCGATCCAGTACATAGTTCTCTAACATGTACCTATGTGATGACTTGATATCCTATATCCATGACAATGGTCATCAGTCAACCACATACTAGTCTTATCGTATCATTGTTATCCTTGTTCACAATAATACTTGACTAGGGATATTTTAAGAATAGTGTGTTATTACTATTCTAAGGACATTATTATATAAGATTATATTACGCAGTTATAAGACAAATATAATAATGAACTATGATAAATAAAATGTCATGATACATAAAAAAATGCCAAAGTCAATCATCTAATGAATGGTTCTAAGGGCATAATCCAACAGATATGTACATTTTATGATAACTATAACTCTATATATATATATATATATATATATATATATATCTTCTAAGTGTGAAATTAATCTTGAGTATTTGAATAGCTACAATAAGGCATTTGTGTGTGTGTGTGTGTGTGTGTGTGTGTGTGTATATAACTCTATAAAGATATGTACATTTTATGATAACTATATATATTTGATATAAACATATATATATATATATATATATATATCTTCTAAGTGTGAAATTAATCTTGAGTATTTGAATAGCTACAATAAGGCATTTGAATAGATATATATTCAAATACTCAAGATTAATTTCACACTTAGAAGATATATATATATATATATATATATATATAAGTACAAAGCTTTATAAATTTATAATCAATAATTAAGATTATTAATTATTAATTAAGAATATTTAATTAGTAAATTTGTTAATTACTTACTATTGATAATTAATTATCATTGATTCTCAATTATTGATTATTAATTATTAATTATAGATTATTTATTAATTATCAAATGTACATATAGTTATTATAAATGACTTATTTAGTTATTTATAAAGATATGTATATTTTAGGATAATTATAGGCATATTTGATATAAAGTCTAAATATATGTACATTTTTTATAAGTGTGAAATTAATTTTGAGCATTTGAATGCCTATTATATATATAAAGCTCTATAAAGATATGTACATTTGATATAAACGTATATACATTTTTTCTAAGAGCAAAATTAATTTCAAAAAGTTTAAAAACTTCTTACACTAGAAAAAGGACTTTTAGCAACCAAAATGCACAACGACAAAGAATGTCGTTGCAAAATCTAATTAAATTTGCAATGATTTTTAATAGTCGTTGCTTATTTTATTTTATTTTATATTTTATGCAACGATATTTTTTATCGTTGCGAATTTCTATAAAATTAACAACGATAAAAAAAATCATTACAATATGTCATTGTTTTTGCAATGACTTTTTATTGTTGTGCCTTATTAGGCTTTTTAAATATTTTACAGAACGACATAAAAGTTGTTACAATATTTATATCACATTTGTAACAATAAACAAAATCTTTTTCGAAATCTTATTAAATTAGCAACAATTTTTCATAGTCATTGCTAAATTATTGTAATTTAATTTTTTATATAATTATCATAATTTGTAAAAAATAAATATAAGAAAAATAAAATAAAAAATTACAAAAATTAAATTATATAAGTCAGAATCCTAATTTGCCTAGATCAAAACTTCTAGATATTCTAGAATGTTACATTAATAAATACTCCAACCAAATAAGACTTCAACTAATTTTAGGACTAATTCCTATAAAAATAACTCTACAATTAATCACAAAGAAACATAATTAGATTTTTATTTAAAGAGAACTCTCTTGCAAAATAAGGAACTAAGCAACTCTTAAAGCAATGGAGGAACAAAACAAGCATGAGGATGGAATGAAGATAGTGGGATGAAACAGTCTCTTAAAAACTGTTGGCTGCTTGACGAATTTTGTGAGAGCAAAGTCCAAGACAAAACCAATTAAGAGCTTAATCACCATCTCTATCTTCCAAGGTAAGTGGGCAATTATTCAAGCTATTTTGTCGTTTGCAAATTATGCCTAATTTGTAGGGAATTTATGCCATTTCAGAATATATTCAAAATAAAATTGTGATATTAATATATTGTTAATTATATTTTAGTAAACAAATTTCTTCATGAACTTCTTTGGCACCAAAGATTATTAGGCGCAAAAGGGATGTTATTTCCCTCTAAAGCAATTTTAATTAGCAGGTTATTTTGTAGTATTTAATAACCGCTTTATATATTGCACATTTTCTTTATTGATTTTGAAAATTTTGCTTATTTTTCTATCTAAAATGGTAGGCAGAGGTAGAGGAAAAGTTGTCAAGGGTGGTGTTGCAAGAACATCTGTGCAAAGTTTGCATGAATCAAAGGATTATTCCAGAAATAGGATTAGTCCTAGAGAAAGTAATGGATCAGAGGAATTTTCCAAACCTAATTCGAGGAAAAATATTAATTTTATGGAGAGGATGAGTCTTGTAGATGAAGATGAAAGCCAACCACTGGATGATTGGGAAGAAAATGAAAGAGTTGATGAAAACTTGCCTACAACAAGCATTAAAGGTAATATCTTATCTTCTATTTTTATGTACCTGTTGTCAACTGATTAGGCATATGGTTATCAATTCCTCAATGGAAAGGGAATTGTCTCTATTGTTCATGCCATCTCTTGAAGCATTTTTTTTTTTGGCCATGTCTCTTGAAGCATTTAGGTTGTATATTTTTTGCCAGGAAAATGAACCAACTTTTAAAGTTGACAGATTTCCTGATTTGAGTTTGAATATGTTTAATGTCAGAGGCTATTTAATAGATTTTGTAGGAATTCATGCTGACAAGCCTGTTCAACAAGCAACAAGTTTCACATGCATCAATTGCATATTACTAATAGTATTAGTTTTTCTTCAAGAACTGCAAACAACCGCACTCTTAATTTGCCCATACAAAAATATATTCTTCCTCGGATCGTGTTTGGTAACCAGTGAAGGTTGTGAAAGGCCATATTTATTTTGTTTAATTCACAATTGTTAGCTTGGTAGCTTTGGTGTTGTTTGTATTTTATCTCTTAATGGAGGTCGTGGTAGAGCAGAGCAATGGATTTGTTTTTATATATAAAATCTTCAGGAAAAAAAGACTGTTATATGCTTTAGTAACCATAATTGTAAAATAATATATAGGATGAGCTAATTCCTACACTTGATTAATGATGCTTTGGACATTAACTAATTAATTAAAATGAAGTCATTAACAATTACGAATATATGCAGCACTAGGTATAAAATGACATTACTGTTTATTATTATTATTATTATTATTATTATTATTATTATTATTATTATTATTATATCAGAAAGCTACATAGTCTTTTAATTTGTTTATGTATGTGTGTATGATATGATATTACATTACTGTTTTAATATGCTTATATATTGTTTTGCATATATTATTATGTTTCGTTTCTTCTTATTATTATTATTATTATTATTATTATTATTATTATTATTATTATTATTATTATTATTATTATTCAAGAAGCTACAAGGAAAGGTCGGGGAAGGTATAAAAACATAAAAGTAGATATGAAAACCCATGGCGGAAAATCAAAATTGCAGATTAATATGCCTCAAGACATAGAGCATGCTGTTGGGGATAATGCACTAGATTTAGTGAACTATTGTGGCTTTATAGTCAGGACAAATGCCCCATTGGATGCAAAAAATTGGAAAGAAGTAAATGAAAAAACGAGCGAGTCAATGTGGATGCATATAAAGGTAATTTAAAATGTATACCAATTTATTTAGTACTTGCTAATATATCTTTATAACACATGCATATATCTAATGTGTTTATTTAAAAATTTACTTTCAAGACCGGTTTGCATTTAATGGAAATGAAGAGAGATTAAAAACTTTTGCTATAACAACCATGAGGCTATTATATAAGGGATGGAAGAATAGGTTACACATGCATTACAAACAATATGCATTTGATCGGAAGCACTTGGAAAATAAGTCCGCTGACATTCAATTGGATCAATGGTTGTATTTTATACAATATTTTGGTTCACAAGACTTTAAGGTATAAAATAGGCTTTGTTTTTTAAAATTATTTAATTTATTTTAAATTAGGATTACTTATTGATTAAATGTTTTATAATTGACTCTTTCAGATTATTAGTCAATGTAACTCAGCTAATGCAAAAAAAAAGAAGCAAATACATACTACAGGGAATGTTTCATTTGCTGAGATTGAAGAAAAATGGTAAGAGCATACCACACATTTGAATTAGATTTTTTTAATCAAATTTCAATAATCTGATAAGATTGGGGTTAGCTACAGATGTTTTCCAACCTTTTTGGAACATGAGCTCACAACACATCATTTGGCCTATGGTTCTACTTCCGTATAATCTACCTCCTTGGATGTGCATGAAGCAACCATACATTATGCTCTCACTTCTAATTATGGGACCTAAATCTCCTGAAATGGACATTGATGTGTATTTGCAGCCTTTGATTAAAGATTTGAAAGAATTATGGGAAGGAGGTGTTGACACATATGATACTTATAGTAAGCAAAATTTTAAATTGCATGCATCCATTTTGTGAACAATTAGCAATTTTCCTGCTTATGCATATTTGTCTGGGTGGTCCACAAAGGACATCTTGCATGCCCTTCTTGCAATAAGGACATTGTTTCTCTTTCACTAAAAGGTGCACATAAAGTGTGCTACATGGGCCATCGTCGATTTTTACCAAAAAATCACAAGTGGAGAAAAAAATTAGCTGTCATTTGATGGAAATAAAGAAATGAGACTTGCACCAAAGCAATTGAGTGAGGAAGATATGCTACGACAATTTGATTCGTTCCAGCAATGTCCTTTTGGCAAAGGTATAAAAAAATATGATGCAACTAATAGTGTTTTCAATTGGAGGAAAAAAAGCATATTCTTTCAGTTACCATATTGGAAAACACTTTTAATGCGTCATAATTTAGATGTCATGCATATTGAAAAGAATGTGTGTGATAGCATACTCGGAACTTGGATGAATGTGAAGGGAAAAAATAAGGACTCTTTGAAGTCTCGTTATGATTTGGTAAATACGGGCATAAGGACAAAACTTCACCCAATTGTAGATGGAGCAAACATTCGATTGCCAGCTGCTTGTTATGCTTTGTCTAATGAAGAGAAATCAATTGTCTGTAGATTGTTGGTGAATTTAAAGACACCAGATGGTTATTTGTCTAATATATCTCGTTGTGTGAATGAAAAAGAAAGAAAGATATCATTGATGAAGAGTCATGATTGCCATGTTTTTTTTGGAGCAACTTCTTCCTTTAGCTATACGTGGATTATTACAAAAAAAGTTTGTTATCCATTAGTCGAATTAAGTGCTTTCTTTCAAGATTTATTCTCTAAAACTCTTGACCCCGATGACCTTCAACATTTACAAAATCGAATTGTCTTAATATTATGCAAGCTTGAGATGATTATTTCATATTCCTTTTTCAATATTATGGTGCACTTGGTAGTTCACTTACCGCATGAGGCTTTGATTGCGAGTCCTATAACTTACCGATGAATGTATCCGATTGAAAGGTAACTTGTGAAAATTTTTAAGTGTGCCCTTATCTTCTTATTCACTGTAGATCTTGATTTAGTTAGCTCTTTTTTTTAGGTACTTACGCACATTGAAGTCTTTTTTTCGTAATAAGGCACGTCCAGAAGGTTCAATCGCTACAAGATATTTAACTGATGAATGTCTTACATTTTGTTCAATGTATTTAGAAGATACTAAGATTGCATTTAATCGAGCTAAGCGTAATGATGATGGTTTTGATGTGTCTACATCGCACGATGGTATTGAAATATTTACCGAGATGGGTCGTGCTATAGGGAAGCCTATTCTACATGAGCTTTCAATTTCAGAGTTAAATCAAGCCTATTTATACATCTTGAATAACTGTGATGAAGTACTGCCTTTTATTGAGTAAGTTTCGTAAACATTATTTCATTTCAACAATCTTTGCTATATTTAAAATATTAACTTTTAAAAGTTTTTTTGTGGTGAGCACAAAGAGCAGCTGAAAAATTTTCAGCTAGAAATCTTACGGAGAGGCACAATGCTAAATTTGCTGGATAGTTTAATATGCATGTATGGCATCCTCCTTAATTCTTGTGTCCTTCACGATTATATATTATGTCTTTCAATTATATTTAAAAAAATGCTTTAATTTTTTTTTCTAAAATATTGATATATTGCCAATGTAATAGGTGTCAAAATTACATGGTGAAGGATCCATAGAAAATGAATTAATTAATTTGGCAAGTACTCTTTTACGAATTGCTAGAAGATATAGTGGATATAGTGTGAATGGTTTTAGGTTCCACTCCCGTGATCGTGAACAAAATAGAAAAACTCAAAATAGTGGAGTTATGGTTCGTGGAGATAATGATTCCCCTAGCAAAGAATATTATGGTGTTGTGACTGACATATACGAGTTATCCTTTGTAGGAGGAAAATGGGTAGTGGTATTCAAATGTGATTGGTGGGATGTTTTGCATTATGGCACTGGGCATAGGATTGACTCCTATGGATTTACAAGTGTCAATATTAATCGTACACTTAAGACAACAGAACCATTTGTTTTAGCATCTCAAGTTGAGCAAGTATACTATGTGCAAGAACCAAGAGATCCTAATTGGTTTATTGTGATAAAGGGTCCACCTCGTCATTTATATAACATCCCTATATTAGATATAGATGATATAGTAGATGTTATAGAAGATAATGAAGAAGTTTATCAACAGGAGGAGTGTGATGAAAGTAGTCTTTTATAAAGAGATTTGAATGATGATAGTGGGATTAGTATATTGCAAAGGGATGGCATGACTGAAGAAATATTTCCATGTGAGGTAGCTAGAGAGATTGAAGCAATCATGAAGTCGACCAGCCCTATTGAAGAGTTTATTGATGATGATGATGACAATGATGTGGAGCTTAACATGGACTGTAATGAAAAGTGTGATAACGTTGATGACACTATTGATGATGAATAATATATTTAAAATTTTGGTTTTTGTTTTGTTTAATGTATTTTTATGTAATTACTGCTTGAATTTAATAAATTTGAAAGAAAAGTTGAATTTTTATTGATTTTTAAGGAAATTATCTACTACTTTTATGATTAAATATTCAAAAAGAAAAATAATTATTCCCTTGAATACACATGTTTTAAAAGATATATATTTTTATAATATATAATATATTTTATAACAATATAATATATATACAGTTATATATAATATAATATAATATATATTATATATATTATTATAAAATTTATAACATATTTTATATTTTATATATAATATTTTATTATAACTGTATATATATAATATATTTTATATAGTTAATACATGTGATTGCAAGATTAGTAGAATATCTATATTGTATATATTTTATAATATATTATATACATAGTTACAAACATAAGAGATATAGTTACCTACTATATATATAAAATATATATATATATATATATTATAATATATTTTACATATATATAGTTAAACGTAGAGATGTGGAGATATAAAAAGAGGTTTTTTTTTTTTTTATAATAGAGTTATATATAGAGGTTTCTTTTGGTTACAGATAAAAAGATAGTTGAAAAAAAAAAGAGATATATATAGAGGTATAAAATCCTCACTTGTCAATAGAGGTAGTTATTAGGTCGGGTTGGCTCGACCCAGTTCGCAACCGGATCGGGTTAATCCGGCCCAAAAACCGAATCAGTACAGTACCGATTCAGAACTGGCCCAACCCTATATCATATCGGACTAGACCGGTTCAACTAATTCTAACAGGCCCTGTTCGTTAAGTGCCCGGAATATTCGGGCCCGGTTATGAACCGAACCGGTTCAACAAAAATTAAAAATAAAAAATAAAAAGCAGCGCAGTGGCAGGCATGCACGCAGGTAGTAGCCTGCAAAGGCTACTACCTATGTTGATGGGCAACGACCACCCATCAACTCTGTAAGGGAGGGAGCATTCCCTCCCTTTTTTAAAAAAAATTTATTTTTTAAAATTTTTAAAATTATTTTAAATTTTCATTTTTCCTCTATAAATATCAATTTATTTCCTTTCATTTTTTTTAAAAAAATTTTCTTTCATATTTTCTCTCAAATCTAAACACTCATCCACTCTTATTCTCTTAATACTCACTCATACTCTCTGAATAATCACTCAAATTCACTTAAATTCTCTTATTCCAAATTTATAATATTATCATTTTATTATCTAAATTTCATTATTTTATCATAATAATTTTATTATAATATCATATTCATAATATAACTTTATTTTATTATAACAATAGTTTTATTACATAATTTTATAGTAATTTATTTTTACATTATTGTTACATTAATTAAATAAATTATAATAACTTTATAATAAATTGTTGTTAAATTAAACTATTAACATTATTTATTATAAAAATAAATTTGTTAGATTAAATTATAAAAATATATTAATATATTTTTATTTTTATTAAAATAAATTAATATAAATTTTAAAAAATAAAAAAAATAAATTAAAAATAGGACCGAACTAGTTTAAACCGGTTCGGTCCCGTTTAACAACGAACCGGTCCATGAACCGGGCCGGTTCGCAAGTAAAATAAAGCGAACCGGCCCGGCTTGGACCGGTTCGGACCGGTTTAAGTTGTTAGTGAGCCGGAACCGGTGAGAACCGGCTCGGAACTGGCCTGGTCCGGTCCACTAACAGCTCTACTTGTCAAAGCCTTAAAGCCCTAATTCACTTTCACCATTCTCTGAGTCGTTTCTCCTTATTTTCTCATTCTTTGCGTTAACTCTCTTCACTGGTCCAAAGCATTAACTCATCTTCTCTCCCGAAGAGCATCTCTTCCAAGTCGGTATTTATGTTCAATTAGCCTGTTATGCTTCATATGTTTGCTATACTCCCACAATCAAGTCAGATGTGAGTCTCCACCAAGCAATGAATCTTCTTTATGTTGCTCTTTCCTTTGTTTTTGCATTTTGGTGCCCATATGCTCAATTTGAATCTTTACTGATATACTTGTTTGTTAGACCAGTTTTTGAATTACAGCAGGTTGATTAGACTCAAGCTTTGTGAATAAATATCTCAAGGAGTCCGCTGAACATTAGCCTCTCTGTATGAAGATCTGCCAAAGCCCTTTAAGTCACACAGATATTAGAAAATACAAGGGTTATTGTATCAAATGTATACAGGGGTTAGTTCTCTCTAGTAAATCTGCCCAGGAAAATTTTCTCTTTCTCTTCCTCTGTTTTAATTTCCAAAAGTCAAAGCCATGTTTGAGTGTTGTCCTTAGGGTTGATCTGTCATGCGAGGGCTCTGAATGCCTAGACGCAAGTTACAGGGTCTTCTCAATGTAGGTCCCTTTCAAACACAGGAGGTGAGGGGCAGAGGTAATCACATACCGCTAGCATTGGTCCAGTAATCTCAATTGTGTATCTCAATTTCGTTTATAAGCAAACATAGTGCTTACTTCCGAAGTTCATATGAATGAATAAAGCATTACGTAGAGGCCTTAGAGCAGGAAGTGTTCTTTCACCTTACCTTATTAACCAGACTGTGTATATCTGACTAGATCCCCCCGGAAGTCTTGGTTGCAGATAAGTAAGTAAGAGTGTAGTAGTGAACAAGCTATCACCAAGCGAAAAGAAAAGCTTTTGGAGCTGTGAAGAGAGTTGAAGGAGCAAAAAGTGATTGTGAAAGAAGACCACCTTCTGGGAAGCAAAAGCTCCAACAGAACCCGAGGCAAAGCCTGCTTTTAGTTTGTTAAACTTACTGTAATAATAAATATATAAATTATTAGTTCTTTTCTAATTTATTATTTGTAATTATAACAATATTGTAGTGAAATATTATTTGCATCAATAATATTGATTATTAATTTTTATATTATAAAAATAAATTAGTAATTACTAAAAAAATTTGTTTCTAAAATTAAATAAATTAGAAACATATTATAATTATTGTGAATAAAATAAAATAAAAAACATATTATCAAAAAGGAAGATTTTTTGCTGCGTATTTTGGAATGATACTCACTCTTCTCTAATCTCTACCAACCCAATCCAGTTTTTGCAGTGAGGCTGTAGCACTACCATAGCTTTGGGTCCCCCACTAGGACAAATGCAGATACGATCAATAAAGAAAGGAAACAGAAAACTATATGTCGATCGAGGTTAGTTAGTAACTGTGTGCAAAAAGGAAAATTTGCTGCAAATCTGGTGCGATCAAAGGCTGTCGGTAACAGGAATGAGCTGGCCATGTTGATTATTTTTGCTAGCTATACGTACAAATATACAAATTCATTAGTTTTTTCAACAGTCTGAAGCACTTGTCTGTCTTTTACTTCTGTTGGTTTTCGCTCTCTTTCAAATGTCCATGGCAGAAAGAAACGGCTATTGTTTCCCCTTGGAATCCCCTTAATGGCATTGCCAGTTGCAAATGGGATTATTCGTTTAGTTTTAATATAAATTATTATATAAACCTGATTGACCATGCTTAGCTTTTTGAGTTTAGTTTAGGGTAAAAGGCTACACTCATTCGATGGAAAAAAAATATTTATTATCCCAAGAAAAGTATAGTAGAATCTGAGTGGATACCTTTTTATTTTTTATACCAACCCATTTTAATCCTCCATCAGGCACATGGTGAAGATTGGTATCGTTTCTGCAAGACCCGAATTTTATTATATTATATATCATATTTGTACATGATTTATAGTGGAAATAAATTTTTTTAGTAAAATTAAAGAAAACATTTAGGGTGAATTTCCATTTTTCATTTTAAGTTATGGAAATTAATATTGATAAAAAGGTTAAGATAATGTATATGGTATGAAAGCATTAAATGAAAGTGTGAAAGGAATTAATGGTAATAGGACAAACAAGGGTCCAGTCGATTTCTTGTGTTGAGAAATTCTTCAAGAATTAATATACTACAAGACAAAAGAAAAAAATGAGATGAAAGTCAATGATAGTGGCTGGAAGTGGCTTGGCATGAAGAGGAAGAGAGAAAAGTCAATGTAAGAAGCTATAAGTGGACTACACGCCACCTTGCTTCCTGTACAAATTGGGTGAGACATTTAATGGCAAAGAGGAGCAAGTCAATAATAGTGGCTGCTGGAAGTGGCGTGGAGGGGAAGGAGAAGAGAAAAGAAGAGAAAATTAGTCAAAAATGTGTAGAGATTTCTTTCCATAGCCGTTCCATAGCTACAGTTTTTCCACAAGCTTTTAATGCATGAAAGACGTGAAGTGATGAAAGAAAATGGGATAAGAACAGGTGGTAGGCTCTAAGTGGAATTGGATGGCTATATAAGAAGGAAGACATGAGAAAAACCAACTTAGCCAACTTCATTCTCTCCAAAATCCTTCTCGCCCATTCTGTTGCTCTGCAAGTTCATCTTTTGTTCCTCCGTTTTTCTCATATATGAGCCATGAAAATTCATCCTTTAGTTAGCCAAACCTATCCTGCAGTGTTGAAGAGCTAAGGAACAAGAGAAGTAAAGTTAAGTGAGGCAGAAAAGCACTCTGTTCTGGAAGTGCAACTCAGTTAAGGTGAGTTCCATATTTTTATGGTTCTCCTGATATTTGATGCTAGATTTCTATGTTTTACAACGTAATAAACATAGATATAGCCTGGGTTTAGTTAAATATTGTTGAATATATAATAAACTAGATGGAAAAATAACCAAGAATAAGTAAAGAAACACAATGGGCGAACAGAATCAGCTTGCCAAAATGGGTGAGTATTCGCCCAACGGTTGAGGCGAGCTCAAGAGATGTATAAGGCGACGACACACATGTTCGCCAACTCATTGGATAATCAGACCATTTTCGAACGGGCGAGGGCGAATGGCGAGGACTATGATCGCCCAAAATGTGTGGATTTAATGATCGCCAATGAGGCGAGTAGGAGACAAAGAGGTCGCCAAGCGTTATTCAATTCATGGGCGAGCCCATCTCTGAATGAAAAGCCACGAATGGCGAATTGAGAAGAATGAGCATGGCGAGTTGAGTTGAAGTGGGGCGAGCTCCCATGCTGGGCGAATCCCATGAATAAGCCAGTAATTGAATGGCTAGTAAGATTGGGCGATCTTCCATGTGTAAGCCCAATAACGGATGGCGAGCTCTGTGGGCAAATGGCGATCTTAATCTCGCCAAAATGTCACAAATATTAGGAAGGAAAATATAAATAGTTTTGGATAATATTCGAAAAAGGAATATTAATAGTTTTAATAAATTTTTGCAGACGAGAATTGAGAAAGGTGAGCGGGAAGCAAGGCTTCATCAGACGAGGTAAGGGAGATGTGTGTGAAGTGAATGCATGTCCTGTGGAGTTAAATTTTACGAAATTATTGAGAAATTGTTTTGTTTTATGACATGCATTATTATGCAAAATCGTGTGCTTGGGCGAACTGGTAAAACGGCGGGCGAGCCAAGTGGACGAGCTCTCTTTTATGATATTTGATATCTTGGGCGAGTAGCGCTATTTTAAGTAGAAATCCGGGCGAGCCAATGTGACAAACCCTTTTAATGTTATTTTGGGGCGGGCGACCCCTGTTTTCATGGTTGGGCGAGTTGACCATGGCAATGCCATAAAGGGCGAGCCTTAAGGGCGAGCCAGGTTAACTTGTTTTAGTCACTAAGGACTGGCGGGCGAACACTAGTTCACTATACTTGGCGAGCTGATCATGGGCGAACTGATTTATGAGTATTTTCTCAATGAAAAAAATAAAATTTAATTAATTTTAATATCTTTGAAAATAGAAAATATGAAACTTTTTAGGGTGAGTTGACTAATGGGCGAGTTGACCATTGGGCGAGTTGACTATTGACGAGCTGACTATGGGCGAACTAGCCATGGGCGAGCCAGCTTAACCCATGCCTTTCTCACACGGAAAATGTTGAGATTGCGGGCTGTTTTACTATTTTATAAAACCTTTTGGAAATCAAATCATTTTGTGGAAATGATAACATGAGTGAAATAATTCCATAAAGGTTTTCATGAGTTATAAAAGTGATTTTTGAGACTTTAGGCCCTAAGTTCATGCTTTATTATTCATATAATTGCGTGATCCACCTGGGGCGGTGGCTCGGGTCAATGGATCAATTGGTGCACCTCAGTGCGTCACAAAGCTGATGGACCCGCCAAGTCATCAGCGGTCTCGAGGTCACTTGGCAAGTGAACCCGAGGACCACCTATAGATTATGGCCATAGATCTAGTTGAGATAGCCGTGAGGGGCGGTGGCCTACGGGTGCACCCCTAAGCGCACGACTTGTGTTCCTGGGGGAACAATGAGAGCATGATTTAATTGTTGCCTAGTCTCAACTTATTAATTTCTATTTACTGAAAGGATCTGTTGAATCCTATTTAATGTTAACTATATCCATTGTTTTCCTAATGGGTTGGATTGTTGGGATAAATAAATTGTTTTGGAAATATAGCGTTTATTTTTATAAAGTAGCATACACCTTCCTTACTGAGCATATTGTCGCTCACTCCTTATTTTTCCACTCCACAGATCATTGATTTTGGACTAAGCAAATTACCTTCCAGAGATTTGATACCGAAGGTATGTTGTATTCTTTTATATATTCAGAAAAAGGGTACAGTACTACTTTAAATAGAAGGGAATGTATAAATATCTCTTAAGGAAACAATCTGATAATTCATATTTTCATATTAGTATTAAGAATAAAAGTACTAATTCTTAATAAGTGTTAGGAGTTGTTAAGCATCACAGACAGCCCAACCTGTAAGTGAGTGTGATTTATAAGTGAATATTATGTTATACTGTGGATTTGGGATGTTACAATTTCTTTCTATTTGAGTGATACATATAAATGAGAAATTTTATATATGAAGATAAATACTTGATTTCATATCCTATGATTTCCATTATAATATTTAATTAAATATTTTTCTTAAGGTGGTAAAGTGATGAAAAAAATCTTGTCACTGTCTTAACATTCCAGTCAATATGTAACAAAAAAAAAACTCCAGTCAATAACTTAAAAGGAGAGAATCAAGCTTCCCTCACATCTCATTTGATTAATACTGCTATATAGAGATTTGTGCAATAGCTAACCAAAGGTTATTTTTTTAGTCATCAATGCCTTTTTGTTTTGTAATTTTAACTGAAATTAATTAAAAATATAAAGAGAAAGAATCATAATAAGCAAATGATGATGACTAATGCGTAGTTTAAAAAAGAACTCAATAAGGCTTTATTTTTTTATCATAAATATGGTCATACATTTCTTCTTTGGTTTAGAACAACTATAAATTAATAAATAAGAAATTTGATTAAAATATAAAATGTGGCATATATTCAAAGATAATTTTTTCTACAAAAATAAAGTCATGCATTTTATATATTATCACACATATTGATCTTTAGTTCTCACTTTATTAAAAAATTATTATTATTTAAAGTTTCTATACGATACATTAACAGTGTATAGTTTTTATATACTGTTAATGTATCAGAGGTTGATACTCATCAATTATTAAATTAAAAAAATATGTCAAGCCCTTAAAAATAAATATAAATAATTTTTTTTAATTTGCTCATAAAAGTTCATTGATGAGATGTCAATATCTGATTTATTAACAGTATATAAAAACTATATACTATCAATACATCATATTTAAATACTATTATTTATTTTTTTCTCTAAACGTATTTTTTTTCCTTTTGCCTTTTTTTTAGCCAGTTTTTCCTTTCAAAATCAGAACAAATAACAAATGTTAAAACAAAATGACACCAAATTTAACTTGTAAAATCATGAATAGTTATATTATATATAAAAACAATATTTTATTATAGTAATTTTCTATCAAAATTTTAAAATTTTGGATCCAACACAGAACCTTTTTCCATAATAAAAATTAGCATATGAATTATGACCTGATTTTTTTTTACCACGGTGCTAGAAGTAAATATGAATGTAATAAATAATAATTTTATGAACATTTATTATGTGAAACACTTAAATAATTCTCAAGTAAAAAAGTTAAAAATCATAAGAAATGTTATAACCAAAAAAAAATTCTAAGAAATGAAACACGTAAATAGTTGATAAGAAGAAACCATGAAAAGAAAGAACCACGATGCCCGTAATCAACAAGCATGCAGTCACAGTCTCTCTCTCTTTCTGCTCTGCATCTGCAGTCTGCATTGTGGATTCCCAAGGTTTCTTCTGCTCACAGCTTTGGTTTTCTTTTCTTTTCTTTTCTTTTCTTTTCTCTTCTTTCATCAGTTCAGTATTTCAGAATTCAGACACAAACTCAAAGCTGTTGACCGGTCTTACTCTTACCACACTCTACAGTCTACTCTAACACAAAAATGTTTCTGTGGCCTGTCTCTCTCTGGGCCCACCCATTCAGGGACCCCACTCAAGCTTTCTTCTGAATACAGAATTCTGATCCACCAACCACAAAACGACACCGTATCCCGTTCATGTCAACACACTTCAACCAACCTTTTTGGATTAGAATGATCATAACTCAATAACTTAATTACACACACTCTTATTGCTGCCAGGAAGAATATTTGATAATTTGCTTATAATTTTCCATTTATAATTGGAAGCTACAACAAATAATAATAATAATAATAATAGTTAAAAAAGACCTGTAGTATTTCTAAGAACAACAGCACTATCCACTTCTTCTGCCTGTGATTACCTTGATTATATATAAACAGCTGGTGAAAACTTCTGCTCTTTCTTTTCTTCATGCTTTAAGCATGGAAGAACTTGAATCGTTTTTCACCTTAAAATTTATTCATATTGAAACTTCTCTCTTTGTGCTTCAAAGCCACACCAAAGTTCCCATTCAAGCAAACTGATTGGACTAAAAAGGGTGTGAAATTGAAGGAAAGTTCAGATCTCATGACTTGAAATCCAGTTGGGATGGTTTGTTGTCTTGTTTCCTCCTCTTAATGTCTGGACTAGAATGAGAAGAATTTGGACATGACCCAACTGTTATTTCATCACTTTTATAGCTCAAGCATGCAGCAGCATCCAACACCCCAATGGGGCTTTGGCGCAGAGAGGCAGCTGAGGGAGTTGACACATTAGCACTAGCATTAGCATTGGCATTAGCATTAACGGTAGCAGAGCCATTAATCAATGACAAATCTTTCATGAGTTCAACACACTTCAACACTCTAGCCTGCAAAAATCCCACAAGCAACAGAGAATCCTCGTTTCACACACTCATCAAAATAGTAAAAAAGATCAAAGCCAAGATCTTCTAAGCCCTAACAGCCAAAGCAAATTTGTCCTCTCTTGAGTTTTACTTCTGTGGGCACCACCATTTTATCTATTCTTTTTACCTTTTCTACAAAGATGAAAGATGCAATAGCCTTATCAATGGCAAATGTTTGCACTTCTCCTGAAACAGAAATTGCCACTGCTGCAGCAATTTCAGAAGGTCTGAACTCCAAGAAGTCAATACCTGCATGCATTCATTCCCACCAAACACTGCATCAATTCAAACCTCATTAATCCTCAATAACCAAAATGTATCAAAGAGAAACAAAACAAACAGACAGTGATCAGATAGAAACCTCTGATTGTGCTTAATATTAGTTGTAATGATCTAGAGATTGAAGTTGGTGATGGATATTGATCATTACAAATTTTACTCAGGAAGTAGTCCATGAAGGAGCAAGGAGTAAGAACTTGCATTTTCCACTTCAATTTGCTTAAAACCAAAAGCTCCATTCTTTGTATAGTTTTAGCTTCAAAGACAAACCTTGGTTCTCCCGTCTGCTTATAACAAATCCACACAATCAGGAAACCCGAATTGGGAAAAACCAAGTGAATAGCATCCATTTCCAAACACATTAAATCAATCTACATGTTCTAATCACCTGCAAATCTACAGAGAGAGGCACCTTTGTCTCCTCCATTTTGGCTGCAATTGATAAACAAGCCACAGCCAGCATTTGCACAGTCCATATTTTACCTCTCTGTGTCATGTTACCCCAAAGGATAGAGAAATAAAATCAAGGATAGAAAAAGTCAGACTATTATTATGATGTAAGAACTGAAAGAACCAAACTTGAGGCTACTTTGTGCACTTACAGGTAAGTCATAAACTGATAGAAAGCGATCCAAGTAGTTAATGCATAGGCAAAGACTCAAAGGTCCAAAACGGAAATAAGCACCAGCCTGTTGATCAAAAATGCAAAATTAAGCTGATAATTCCATCACTCAT
Organism: Heritiera littoralis; assembly: GCA_031772115.1. Taxonomy (NCBI): domain Eukaryota; kingdom Viridiplantae; phylum Streptophyta; class Magnoliopsida; order Malvales; family Malvaceae; genus Heritiera; species Heritiera littoralis. Next base: position 201,736 of record JAPDPK010000190.1, on the reverse strand, counting down.
AGCACATTACCACTGAGTAATTAGCCAAACGCAGAGTCCAATTCAGTATTATAAAAAAATACAGAATTAGAATGGGAAAAACGCAGAAAAAGATCCAATTCCAATTTCAGGTTGCTATAAACGATTAAAAAAAAGGAGTTAATTAAGGTATAAACTTTAAAACATATACATATATATTTATACATATCAATAGCTCAGAAATTGATTGATCCAAACAAACATTGGAAATCCCATTACAGAAACAAAATGAAATTAAATAAGAAACAAAGAAAAAAATGCACAATGTGAAGAGTTTTGCTGAGAAAATGCTATAATGCTGTTGAAAAACAAAAACCCTGTCACACAAACCAGTTAAACATCTAACTGATCAAAGTCAGGCTGAGAAAAACAAGTATCAAATGGATCAAACGAGCAAAAAGCCAACAGTTTAATTTGAATAAAACTAATTAATAAAAATAAACAGACCTTCCAAATCCATTCAAGAGCCTCTTTTCTAACACTCAAATCCAAATCCCCACTTCTCAGTCTCTTAAGATAATCATCTTTAGGCATATGCTCCATCTCTTTTTCAACCATTTCTTTCATGCTGTCATCATTTTGTATTGCAAAACCAGAGCCACCCATCAAAGAAGTTGATCTGTTGCTTATAAAAAATGGGTCTTGTTAATTAAAGATTTGGTTTTTAAGGTGATGGTGACAAGCAGAGGAAACCCCAAACTCATTCATGGCATTTAAATCAAGATCACAATCAAAGCAAAAGCTTATGTTATCTGAACAGAGAATATATGATGCTGAACATCCAGAATTTCTGCCATTTTCAAGAAGGTGCCTAAAAAAACTATTCAATTAATCAAGGTGAAAGCTCTGCGTAAAAAAGGGTTTATTAGCGGCTTGTGGGGAAGATCATTTTTCATCTTACAATAAAGTCAAAAAGAGAGAGTGGGAGAGAGTTGGGCTGAGAAGAGACTGTTGTAATAAGAGACGCTTTATGTAGGGGAAGACACCTTGAATTTAGGGTAAAAGGAGAAATGAGGGAGAGAGGAGAGGGCTGCCATAGCAAAAAAGAAACTAAGAAAGGAAATAGAAGCAAAAATCTTCTAATTATTGCACAAAATGGAAATGATTGCAATCAACTTACATTAAAAGTTTTAACTGTAATTAAATTCAGAGTAAAATTAATTTTAAATTGTTAAAATAGATAAAGATACTTATAATTTACATCAAAAAATTTTTGTTTCATTTTATTTTCTTGAAAATTTTTTTGTTAAAAAAATATTAAATAATTAAAAATAAAGTGTTTATATTCAAATCTAAAATTTATAACATATCACAATTTATTTTAACCATTAGATTATTATGTTTTATATATAAGCCTAGGCTTTACATAAATAAAATAAGCTTCTATACTGATGTAAGTTAAAATTGGTTATTTTAATTAATTTGAAAGATGACATTTATCATTATAATTAAACAAAGAATAAATGAATTACAATTGTAAATTATAATAATTTATTAATTTAGAAGTTAATTTTTGAGCTAATAAAATAATTAAAAAAAGTCGTAAATGAGTTATACCCTAGAATTAAAAAAAAATTGACTTTAAATACCTTTAAATTAATCATATTTCTATAAGAGGATGAATGTTTTAAATATTAATATAAAAAGATCAATATGCGATTTAATAATACGATAAATAATGCTTCTTTTTTCTTTTAATAGTCTACGTAAAAGGATTTTTTTTTTATCAGTTGTGTAGAGCTTACATGAATGAAAAGATGAAAGGACAATTAGTCATCCAAATTTAAAATGTGATGAAGATTTTTTTGTTAGTTTTTAGTATTGTTAGGGATTTGGTTGTGTGATGAATGCCATATGATTGGTGATGATTTAACTATGATTCTATAAATGAAAAAAATTACAAATTTAATTTGGGTAAGTGATTTATAAAAACATGGTGAGATTTAGTGGGTCCATGTCTTCCACGTTCTGCCCTTGCATTTATTAATATTTTCAGTGTGGCCATTGCTCAAAAATCAAAATTCAATACAGTATTCATCATAAATTCTTTAGCAATGTTTTCTTTGTGTCTTGTTTTTAAATTTTTTTGAATTATTTTTTTTGATGTAAAAAATTTTTTTTTATTCCCAAAAGTTAGTTTTTACCAACAAAATGTGTGGATCAGTGGCTAAGGGCTGTTCCAGCTTAACTAAGGATCCTCGGTTCGAGGCTTGGAAATGTAGCTACATTTGTTGGGAGAGCTTTGTCACCCAATAAGATCCCACCCAGCTCGGAGTGGTTGCACACTTTGCCACTATTTTTTTTAATTTTTTTGAATTATTACCAAATACATTGTGAACTTTTTGGACTTCACAAGTAATGTTAAGATAATGATACATATTTTATTTTATTTTTTTATTTTTTAATGGATTAAATCTAATAATATACACCGTTAGTAGAGTTTGTTAACTCCATAAGTGATATTAAAATAATGATACATGTCCTTTAAAAATAGCATAATTATTACATACATCATCGGTGGAGTTTTGTTTACTTCGTTAGGATCGTGACACATGTCCTATAAAAATATTAAAAAATAAAAAATAAATAAAATAAGATATGTGCCATAATCTTAACTTCGTTTGTGAAGTACAAAAACTCCACCAGCAATATATATATGGAATAATCATTCTTAGAAATATTTAAAAAATTAATAAAATAAAACATGTGTCGTCATCCTAATCCCAATTCTGCAATCAAAAAACTTCACTGACAGTGTATTAAATAATTATCTTTTTTTAATATTCTTTAAAGATATGTGTCACTATCGTAACGCTCATTCTAAAATCTAAAAACCCCACTGATAGTGTATAATATAATTATTCTATTTTATATTAAAAAGATAAAAGTAAATATTAATAGTATAAATCAAACAGAACTGAAAATTTTTTTTAATGGAAATTTCTAATAATCAAAATTTGGTTCATGCCTCATCATCATTGTACATTGAAATAATTAAGCTTTTTTTTTTTTTACAGAATATGGAGCTATATTTTATCCTTAATAATGTAGACACCAAATTTTGTCCGAAGTTATAGTTTTAAACTCGATTGGACTCTCAAAATCCAAAATAAAACATTAGACTTTAAGGCTCATTAAAATGAGTAATTTTCATTTTTCTATTTTTATAATTGTAATTGTTTTTATTGTTATTTTCTTATTATTATTATTATTATTATTATTTTATATATTTGTTTTTATTTTCATTTTTATTTTTTATTTATTTTTATTTATTTTTATTTTTATTATTGTTGCTTTTATTTTCATTATCATTATCATTATTATTATTATTATTATTATTATTATTATTATTATTATATTATTATTATTATTATTATTATTATCATCATTATTATTATTGTGGTTATCATTGTTATTCTTATATATTATTACTTTTATTTATCTTTATTTTTACCTTTTATTTTTATTTTTATTTTTATTTTTATTTTTATTTTTATTTTTATTTTTTATTTTATTTTATTTTTTATTTTTTTATTCTTATCTTTATCTTTATTTTTACCTTTTATTTTTGTTTTTATTTTTATAAATTTTATTTGTTTTGTTATTATTATTAGTATTAACTGTTTTTATTATTATTATTATTATTATTGATATTATTATTATTATTATTTTTTATCTTTATTTATTTTTATTATTAACAGTTTTTGTTCCATCACATTAAAAGCTCCCATATCTACCAGATCTTCCGGCAGACCCATTGCCTCAAGCCGCCGGTGACCAACCTTCTCCCCAGTCTCGAGCCTCACCCAGCAAAATCATCTTCCTGTCCCGTAAATCCCGCTTCAACAGAAACCTACTGATTCTGTGATTTTGAAAGGCTAGGGAAAGGCTCCAATGTCGTTTAAGAGGACCCAAAACCAGGATTTTTCTTCTTCTTCAGACAGAAAAAGGAACCGAAACCCAAAACCAACCCAACCCTCATCCTCACCATCACCGAGACACCTTATCACCATCGCCACTGCCAACATCACCAACCCCAAACGCCACCAGTCAACATCACCGAAACCCTAAATCACCACCACCGGCCACCAACCATCACTCAGATCATCATCATCATCATCACACCATTACCAAACCCCTAACCCAGATCTGAAGAAACCCCCTAACCGAGACCCCCCAAAACCCTAGATCCTAGATCTAATACCTGCAAAAAAGAAAGAAACAACAATATAATATCACAACCACCACAGCTGAACCATCAACCACAAAAAAAAAGAAAAAAGCAAAAAAGGGAGAGAGGAGGCTTCGGAGAAGGTCAGATCTATAGGGTGGGAGTGTTTTCGGGGTAAACGGATGTTAGATCTGGATAGGGGAAGGTGAGGGGAGTATTTTCACGGCCTCAGGAGAGTCACCAGCGACCGGCGTACGGCGGTGCACGGCGGCCGGCACGGTGGCAATCGCCCGGAGGCTGAGGGGCTGAGAGAGTTTTTGGGTTTGGGAGATTGTTTTTTTTTTTGGGAAATCCGGATGAAATGAGAGAAAACAAAAAATCGGGTTTTTTATAGTTGGACGAAACGGTGCGTTTTGACTGATCGACCCGCGCGCCGCCCACAACCCGGATCCGAGATCCGCGCACCGCCCGCGACCCGGACTCTCCCTTCACCATCCGCGCGCTGACCGATCCGCTTCGCGATCCGACCCGTCGTTCCAGCCCAGGCCCAGCAACGTTAGCCCACTCCTCTGCGTTTGGGCCTGACTTTTAGGCCCTCTTTTGGGCTATTTTGGGTATATTTCCTTTCTTTATTTTATTTATTCATTTATTTATTAATTGTGGCAAAAAATTATATATATATATATATATAAAATAAAGTAGAAAATATAATAAACTAAAATGTAAATAAATAAATAGTGTAATACAATACATATAAAAGTAGAATAAAAATAAAATAAAAAAGGGATATGTAAATAAATATAAAATGCATAGTTTTAAAATTTTATGTACATAAAAGACATATTAATAAAAATAATAAAAAAAAAAGAGAGAGAAAAGAAAAATGTATAAACATATAATTTTAAAATGTATATATAAAAATATGTAAAAGGCATATATGTAAATATATAAAATATATAACTTTAAAACATATAAAAATATATATATTGCACATAGAATATATAAACAAATATATAAAAATATATATATATATATATGCATAAGTTATACATAAAAACATATTTTTAAAATAAAAATAAAAATAAATTTTTATTAGATAAATGAAATATGGGTTAAGGAAAAAATAATAATGATAAATGAAGGATAATAATAAAATAAATAAAATAAGTATGGAATCTCGATGATAAGTCTTCGTAGAACTTGCAAGTAGCGATTCTTCAAAAAACTTTAGATGAGGGGAATTATATCGAATGTTACCAGAGTATTGGGATATTCGGTATTATTCCTCAATATCCAATTTCATGCTTATTTATTTTTTTTTAAAAGAAAAATGAAAAATTAATAATAATAATAATAATAAAATGAATAAATAAATATATATAATAAAGAGTTTTGATGAATAAAGAATGTTTAGAGAAATATTAATTAAATAAAAACTAATAAAAACAAAAGAGGTAATAAAAACAAGTGAGAAAAATAAACAAAAAGGGGATTTTTAGAAATACATAAGTACAGAATAATAAAAATTAATCATAATAAAGTTTCCAAAAGTAAAGAATGATAGTTAAATTAATAATAATGGAATTTTAATAAAAGGAAATAATCAAAGGAATCAGGACAATAAATCAAAAAAAATATTAATTTCAAAAAAAATTAAATTAAAAAAATTCTTCCGATGATGGGATGTCATGAAACTCACAATAGTGATTTCTTGACTGATCCCTAGGTGAGAGGAATTAACTAAATGTTACCAGAGTATTGGGATATTTAGTTAAATTTTTCAATATCGAGAATTCGTTTATAAGAAATTTTAAATACAAAGTTTTTTTTATAATTTCATATGCATCTCATACTATATGCTTGCATCATGTGTATAAGTATTAAAATTCTAAAATAAATGGAATTCTTCCGATGATGGGATGTCATGAAACTCACAAGTAGTGATTTCTTGACTGATCCCTAGGTGAGAGGAATTAGCTAAATGTTACCAGAGTATTGGGATATTTAGTTAAATTTTTCAATAACAAGAGTTTCATTAATAAAAATCAAAATATCAAATTTCTTTTTATAATTCCATGAGCATCATGTGCTATATCCTTGCATCATGTGTATAAGTATTAAAATTCTAAAATAAATGGAATTCTTCTGATGATGGGATGTCATGAAACTCACAAGTAGTGATTTCTTGACTAATCCCTAGGTGAGAGGAATTAGCTAAATGTTACCAGAGTATTGGGATATTTAGCCAAATTTTTCAATATCAAGAGTTTCATTAATAAAATCAAAATAAATAAAATTTCTTTTAAGTTTCACATACACCATACATTTTTATCGAAACTACATGTATACGATCAATTATAAGTTAGTGTGAGCATCACCGAAGATGAGATTCTATAGAACTCACAAGTAGTGATTCTTAAGAAATCTCTAGGTGAGAGGAATTATTTCGAATATTACCAGAGTATTGGGATATTTGATTTAATTTTTCAATAAATGGTGTTCATGTTGATTCGCACAATAAATCTCTTCGTAACAGAAATTTTTCAAACAAATGCGCTAAATTTATATATATAATCAAAAATCAAGACTATTTTATTAAAATCAAAAGATACCATGTATTTAGGATGGTATCGTTTTTTAACGGGCGTCGTGGGGGTGCTAATCCTTCCCCACGCGTAACCGTACTCCCGGACCCGATTTTGTTTTCGCAGACCAAAAATCAAAATATTTTTTAATAAAACTTAATTAATTTTGAGGTTTTGTTAAAAAGATAAATATTTTAGGTGACCAATCACACCTAGTCAAAAAGATTGGTGGCGACTCCATTTGTTTTTAGTTATTTTCAAAATCGTCGAGCGCGAAGCCGTTACGACAGCTTGGCGACTCCACTGGGGACGCTAAGAGGGTCAAACCATTAAATAACTATATGGTATCTTACATTTTAATTTGATAGTCTTGGTTGGTATTTGAATTTAATCTTCTTTTTGAAAAAAAATGAAATAAAAATAAATTCTACATAAGAACTCAAAATAAATAAATAAGAAATTCATTTCATTCATTTTGATAATTTGATTCATTACATTCTTTATGTATAAGGTTGCTGATTAAATAAATAAAGTAGGACATATACCCATTTATTATTGCATACATAAGTGCATTGGCATAACATGAGCCCTACACCCGGGTTCTGTCCTCTTTAAGAGGGAGTAAAGTAGCTATGCTCTCGTGAGGTAATCACCTCCGCAATGGCAAGTGAAATACTCCCACTCAGATCTGTTCCTTACTAGTCCAGTGTGGACGACAGTATGGAATGATTTGGGAACCTTGTAGATATGTGAAACCTTAAACCAGCATATAGTATGTTGTGAGGAGACCAACCTAGGATAGAGCCATTCCTTCCCTGTTATGAGAGTGACCTTTGATAGGACATAAATAAGCATCACATCCTTTATTTGCTTTTATATTGTTTATACACATACTGATTTGTATTTGTTTTTCTGTTGTCCCTTGCATGAATCTTCTTGCATCACATAGTCACATAAGGGGATATTTTAACCATGGCTCTTGGCAACGAGGAATTTTTCACTGAATCCATAGAAAGGCTAGCTTGTTCGTCGTCTGTGAATGTTCCATGTGATTCCTACCGGGAGGTACGAATTTGGTCTGAAAAAGTTCAACAAGTGAAAGGAGACTGCTTGACTGGGAATTTCATGCCCTCACTACCACAAGAAGTGAATCTAAACCTCCATCAAAATAATCTAATAGATTTAGCCAACTTATGGGATCAAATCAGTGAAGAAGGGAAGAAGGATTTCCATGAAAAATATGGCCAAATAGAGTCTTTGATTGCTGTAAAAGTTGAAGAACCACTGATCAGAGCTGCTATTCAGTTTTGGGATCCGTCTCATAGGTGCTTCTCTTTCAATGGAATGGACTTGACACCCACAGTAGAGGAGTACTCCGTCCTGTTAGGTATTGACTTGAAAAGTCCGGATAAGATCTATGTTCGAAAGCCAAAATCCGGATACCGCAAGAAGCTGGCCAAACTTATGGGAGTCAGACCGGAAGACATAGACTCTCATAAAAAGGAGAAGGGATCCAATGTTTGTATGCCCTGGGATTTTCTTCATGCCTTTATCAAGGGACATCTTAATGACCAGCAAGGATTGGCGGCTTTTGCTTTAGCAATCTATGGTTTGATTATCTTCCCTAAGGTGTTAGGGCACATTGAAGTAGCAGTGATCGACTTTTTCGAGCAAATAGAGAATAATGGGAATCCAGCACCTGCCATACTAGCGGAAACCTTCAGGTCATTGAATTATTGTCGAGAGGAACGGAGAAGGGCGATTTGTGGGATGTGCACAGCTACTGCATGTTTGGGCTAAAAGTCATTTCAAGTGTGAGGAAAAGGCCTTTAAGAAAACTTTCCTACATCATCGGGCTCCAGTTAAAGAGTTCTGCAATAGTAAGTGGCCAAAGCCGAAGAGCAAGGAAGAATGGGTGGATTTTCTGCAAAGACTCGGAGAAAAACAGGTTGTATGGATGACACCTTGGATGCCGCATGTACCGGTCTTATATCGATGCGGAGAAGAATCGTGGGTGCAACTTCTAGGACCATGGGGAGTGGTAAGCTATGCACCACTTATGGTGCTAAGACAGTTTGGAGCTAAACAGTTTATTCCACTAACACATGGGCTTAGTGATTTGGAGTTTTCGTACGGTGAGCCAAAGGCAATGAAAAGGGGAGAGCAAGTGGTTCGATCATGGAAACAAGCACGAAGAATCAACCTTGGACCCCTCTCTGATAAAGCTACCCCAGAATACTCAGTGTGGAGGGCAAAGCAAGTGAGGGAGGTAGTTTTTCTCCTCAGAGAATGCAGCATGCCTTTAGAACCGGAAATAGGAGTATCCGAGGCCGAAATCGCCAGGCAACAATTCAAGATAGATGAGGAAAGGTGGAAGCAAGAGAATTTGAGGCTTCGAAGAGAGATGGAACAGCTCAAGTACGAGGCGAAAATGAGAGAAGCCAAGCTCAAGAAGGTCCAACAAGAACACAACGTCACCAACAAGGATCTCAAAAATCTACACCTAGAAAACAAGAAGTTGAGATCTGAAATGAGGGTTGGAGGGATCATGCAAACTTCAAATGAAAGAAAAAGAGAATTAGAAGACTTGCACAAGAGGGTAGAACACTGGGCGCACAAAGCGAAGAAAAGTGAAGAAGAAGTTGCCTATCTGACCCAAGAACGACAAAATTGGGAAGGCATGTACTCAGCTAGTGCAAGGAAGTTAGCCCAATGTCAAAAAGAGAATGAGGAACTGAAGGAGAAGTTGAAAAAAGGAAAGCAAGTTGAAGTAGATGACGAAAAAGCTACATTGCAACAAAAGGTTCAACTGTTAGAGGAACAGCTACAAGCACATAAGAACCACATTAAAGTGATAATAGAAGATTGGGAGCAAAGTGAAAACAACTGGAGCTATGGATATGAGATGGCACAAGATGCAAGCATGACGTGGAGAGTAGGAAGCCTCGGGAGACAGCAATATATAGAGCATATGGCCACTCAGGTTTGCAAGGCCGTGACAAAGGCAAGGGATATGGTTGATAAAGCTGAAGCTCTGAGACAAGAAATCCTTCCGACAGAAAAATATGGGCAAAGGCTGCTGAACTTCTTAGACGAGGCTAGGATCAATATCAGCAAGTTAGTCGTTTTTATGGATTTAATCAGAATATGATCGGAATGTAACAAGTGACTTTTTGAATGAATGAAAGTCCCTTTTTGTTGAAATTGTTATGGCTTAAATATCCCTTAAAGTATCATTTATTTAACATCACATTCATTCATCTAACATCACATTCATTCGTTCTTTCATATAGTTTAAATAAAACGTAATATTTCAAAGATTGCATCATGTAGTAATTAGTTTCTTATTGTGGTAATCAAGATTCAAGGGTAGCTTCAACATTCAAGATTCCAGCCCAAATTCCCAAACACTCATACAATACCCGGTCACGCTCAAGAGCAATGGAGGAAGAACATGGTAATAGGATGGATAGGATGGAGAAAGCGCAAGAAGAAATCCGAGGGCAGTTAGCCGCTCTAATGGAAATGATGATAAGGATGAACCGAGAGAAAGAAGTGGCTAGAGAAACTCCTAACCCAGGGACAGATCAGCCCCGGGAAGATGATGATCCCCAATACCCTCCAGGATTTACCCCATTTCATGCCCAATCTTCACAAGGCATACCTCCACCTCCACCTTATGTCCAGTCCTCACAAGGCATACCTCCGCCTCCACCTCCTCCACAGCCTATGGGCAGCTACGCTTATGTGTATCCGGGAGCACCGAGCGCCTCAGCACAACCTCATATCACAGTGCCTATACCTCCCACTCAAGGGACAAGACCTGCGGATCCAATTCAAGTCCCTGACTTAGATGATCCCAGAGAGCAAGAGAAATTAAGGGGTAGTGTGTCGGAGGTTAAAGGTGATTCCGACTCTAAAAAATTCACCATTATAGAGGAAAGGTTACGGGCTATCGAGGGCAGTGATTTCTACGGATCAGTGGATGCAATGAGATTATGCTTAGTTCCAGATGTGGTAATCCCTCCTAAGTTCAAAACTCCTGAGTTCGAGAAGTACGATGGGACCAAGTGCCCCATCACTCATGTGACAATGTACTGTCGCAAAATGGCCGCTTATAATCATGACGACAAGCTGTTGGTACATGTGTTCCAAGACAGCCTCACAGGGTCCGCTGCTAGGTGGTATGTGCAGCTAGATCGTACACGCATCCACAATTGGAGTGACTTAGCTAGAGCATTTATTGCACAATACAAGCATGTCACGGATATGGCCCCGGACAGGTTATCTTTGCAAAATATCGAAAAGAAGGCCAATGAAAGCTTCAAGGAGTATGCTCAACGATGGAGAGACTCGGCTGCGCAAGTCCAACCGCCTTTGACTGAAAAGGAGATTACAGTGCTATTTGTTAACACTCTAAAGGCTCCCTATTATGAACGTATGATAGGGAACGCAACAAAGAACTTTGCTGACATGGTCATCACCGGTGAAATAATCGAAAATGCAATTAAGAGTGGGAAATTGGAAGGCGGTGATTCGAAGAAGGGTGGAGTGTCCAAGAAGAAAGAGGTAGAAACCCAAGCAGTCACTCATACAACACCCCGGTATAGGGGATATGCACCTCCCCCACCTCGATTTCGTCCACAGCCTCAACCTTACTCATATTACCAACCCTATTTTCCGACCTCAAATAATGTCTCTCCTGCTCATTACCAAAGCCCATTACAGCCACCAACCTTTCGCCCAGATTTTCGTCCTCCAGCACCTTACTATACACCAACACCTACCGCCCAACCTTACCAACCAACCAGTAGCCCAATTGCTAACCAAAGGCCTCCCCGAAGAAATACTGAAAGGCCTCCTATCGATCCTATCCCCATGGCCTACACCGACTTATTTCCACAACTGGTGAAAGGTCACATGATCGCACCTCTTTACATGGAGCCAATGAAACCACCTTTCCCAAGATGGTATGACCCCAACGCTCGATGTGACTATCATGGTGGAAACTCGGGTCATTCAACCGAGAACTGCACGGCTCTAAAGTATAAAGTGCAAGATTTGGTCAAGACAGGGAGATTGACCTTTTCGAAAGAAGTGGAGCCAAGTATCAATGCTAACCCACTGCCCAGCCATAGTGGAGGATCAGTTAGTGTAGTTGAAGCTCGGGGAAAGTCTCTCACAAAGAAACACGTGGAGGAGGTTAAGACTCCCATGAGTCTAGTGTTCGACGCTTTAGTCAAAGCCAAGATGGTTCAACCTCTACCATTAAGCTCGAGTGTTTGTCAAGATGAATTCAGCGTGAGCCAGACTTGCGAGTACCATATGGGATCTGTTGGCCACTCAGTCCAAAATTGCCCACAATTTCGACACGAAGTCCAATCATTGATGGATTCATTTTTGATCGAGTTCCATACGGAGGAGGAGGAAGATCTAGTGAGTACGGCTTCGAAGGAATCTTCAGAAGACGATTATCCATGGGGAAAGCCAATGACAGTATTTTATAAAGAAAAACCTAGTCCCAAGGCGGAAGAATCTAGTTTTGTCACTCCTCCGACCATGACAATTAAAGTTCCGAGCTCTTTCCCTTACAAGAGCAATAAGGCTGTCCCTTGGAAATATGAGTTCAAGGCAGTAATTGAAGGGTCTGGCGACATGAGCTCAGATAAGTTGACCGTACCGGGTAGTGCAAACATAAGTGGAGTAAGTGGGATTACACGAAGTGGGAGGTGCTACACACCGGAAATGTTAGATAGGGCCAGAAAAGGGAAAGCAAAAGAGGGTGAAGAAGACAATCAAGCGGAAGAAGAGGAGGAACGAGCCTTGTTCTCCAAGAACCGAGAGGAAAAGTTGCAAAAGCCGGTGTCGGAGGAGGACGCAAGGGAGTTTTTCAAGATGATCAAGCACAGCGAATATAGTGTAGTCGAGCAATTAAATAAGATGCCTGCTCGAATTTCACTATTATCTTTGTTGTTAAATTCAGAATCTCACCGGAACGCTTTGATGAAGGTATTGAATCAAGCCTATGTGCCTCATGATATTCCGGTCGACAGTATGGACCAGCTGGCGGGAAATATCACAGCGGCAAATTTCATATCTTTCAGTGATGATGAAATTCCGCCGGAAGGGCGAGGGAGTGTTAAAGCCTTGAATATCACTACCAGTTGCAAGGGCCACACGATCGCCAAAGTTTTGATCGACAATGGATCGTCAATAAATGTTCTACCTATGGCCACGCTGGCAAAGATGCCCATTGACATTTCTTGCATACAACCAAGCCACATGGTTGTAAGGGCATTTGATGGCTCTAGAAGGGACGTCATAGGTGATATTGAAATCCCTATTGACATCGGGCCTGTCACTTTCAATATCCAATTTCAAGTAATGGATATTTCGCCATCGTACAGTTTCCTACTGGGGAGGCCATGGATCCACACGGCGGGTGCTGTCCCTTCATCATTGCATCAGAAAGTGAAGTTTGTTGTCGGTGATAAACAAATTTCTGTCTCCGGAGAAGAAGACTACGTGATCACCAAGCCCTTATCTGTGCCCTACATTGAAGCAGCCGAGGAAGCATTGGAGTGTTCTTTCAGAGCCTTCGAAATTGTGAACGCAACCTATGTAGGAGAAGGATCAAGAATACCCACCCCTCAATTGTCAACTGCTGCCAAGATGGTTGTTAAACAGACATTGCAAAAGGGCTGGCGTGTCGGGAAAGGTTTAGGGAAAAATCTTCAAGGACCGAGGAAACCTGTGAAGATCGTGGAGAACAAAGACAGATTTGGCCTCGGATACAAGACCACTAGTTCAGAGAGAAAGAGGATTCTGGAAGAGAGAAGGAAGAAAAGAATAGCCCGCCTCCGAGGATACGAAGAAGAATCGGAGAGGATGGTGATCCCATACCTTTATGATACATTTCGATTTGGCGGATGCTATCACCCCGATTCATTAGAGGCAGTGGAAGCGAGACCTGTGTTATTGATGAAAGGACTCTCTCGCGGATTCCTAGTCTAAAGGGGTGCATGGAGCAATGACCACTTTTGTTTTAAGAATGATTATGTTGTGGGAAACAGAGCTGAAAGACTGAATTGTTGAAAGGATACCTTCTATCTTTTTGTCTTTTTCTTTTTCTTTTGTAATGTAGTGAGGTAGATTATCAACATTTCGGTCTAGAGAGCTCTAGAAGATTTTTTGTAAGCTTGATCTTCATCATCATTTCAATAAATTAACAAGTTCAGTGCATTTTGAGTACTTTCTTTTCACCCCTCATCATTTCCATAACTTGTTCTTTATACTCAGTCACTATCATTGGTATGAACAACCAACCATATCTGTCAAATTTTTACTTTTTTTTCAGGAAAATGAATAATGAATGTGAAGATAACCTTAACGACTATCCGGGGTTTGATTTTGAAAATTCCATGCACGTTGGTGAACTCGATAACAATGTAGATTCAGACGATGATGCTTTGTCTCCAGATCTATTGAAAATGATTGAGCAAGAGAAAAAACCAATTGAACCCCACAAAGAAGTAATTGATATGGTCAACTTAGGGGATGATGAGAACGTCAAAGAAGTCAAAGTAGGTACAGCACTTCCATTAGTTGAAAGGCAGAGACTAGAGGAATTGCTTCGTGAATACGTGGACATTTTTGCTTGGTCTTATCAGGACATGCCCGGGTTAAACCCCGACGTCGTGGAGCACCATCTACCTTTGAAAACGGAATGTAAGCCAGTACAACAGAAGCTTAGGCGCATGAAACCCGAGATGTTGCTGAAGGTGAAGGAAGAAGTAAAAAAGCAATTCGATGCAGGGTTCTTAAAGGTAGCCAAGTATCCGGAATGGGTGGCTAACATAGTGCCCGTACCGAAAAAGGATGGGAAAGTGAGAATGTGTGTGGATTATCGGGACTTAAACCGAGCTAGCCCTAAGGATAATTTCCCCTTGCCTCATATCGATACCTTGGTGGATAATACAGCCCAACACTACATGTTTTCGTTCATGGATGGTTTTTCGGGCTACAATCAAATTAAAATGGCCAAGAATGACATGGAGAAAACCACTTTTGTGACAGTTTGGGGCACATTTTGCTACAAAGTTATGCCTTTCGGTTTAAAGAATGCCGGGGCCACCTACCAAAGGGCGATGGTAACCCTCTTTCATGACATGATGCATAAGGAGATAGAGGTGTATGTGGATGACATGATTGCCAAGTCCCGGAGAGAAGAGGATCATGTAGCCAACCTTCGAAAGCTGTTCGAAAGGCTACGGAAGTTTCAGGTCAAATTGAACCCTGCCAAATGCACTTTTGGCGTTAAATCGGGAAAGTTGTTGGGGTTTATAGTCAGCGAAAAGGGAATTGAAGTGGACCCGGACAAAATCAGCGCGATACAAAATCTCTCGCCTCCACGCACACAGAAGGAAGTAAGAGGCTTTTTGGGAAGATTGAACTATATTTCCCGCTTCATCTCGCAACTTACGCTTAAATGCGATCCTATTTTTAAGTTGCTTCGGAAACAAGATCCGGGAGAATGGAACGAGGCATGCCAAGAGGCTTTTGAAAAGGTGAAAGGGTATTTGTCAAATCCACCTGTTCTAGTACCGCCGACGGCTGGAAGACCCTTGTTGTTATACGTGACTGTCAATGAACACTCTATGGGATGCGTACTGGGCCAACATGATGATACGGGCAAGAAAGAACGGGCTATCTACTACTTGAGCAAGAAGTTCACTGATTACGAGGCCAAGTACACTACAATAGAAAAAATGTGCTGCGCATTGGCTTGGGTTACTCGTAGATTGAGGCAGTATATGTTGTATCATTCGACTTGGTTGATAGCTAAATTGGATCCCCTCAAGTACATCTTTGAGAAACCTTCATTGTCAGGAAGACTAGCTAGGTGGCAAGTTATGCTATCCGAATATGACATTGTGTATGTGTCCCAAAAGGCAATCAAAGGTGGGGCAATAGCCGACTTCCTAGCAGATCGTGCTACTGACAAGTACGAGCCTATCAAGCTAGATTTTCCAGATGAAGACATAATGTCTATCTTTCAAGCGGAGAAAGAAGAACCTGATAGCAGACAGTGGAGAATGTTCTTTGACGGCGCCTCCAATGCCTTAGGACATGGAATTGGGGCAGTTTTAATATCTCCAAATGGAAAGTATTACCCATCCACAGCCAGATTAAATTTCAATTGCACCAACAACATGGCTAAATACGAAGCTTGTGCAATGGGATTAGAAGCTGCAATCGAGAGGGGAATCAAGAGCTTGGAAGTTTATGGAGATTCAGCGTTGGTTATTTATCAGTTACGAGGTGAATGGGAAACAAGGGATCAGAAGCTAGTTCAGTACCAGAAGTACATAGCTGACCTGGTACAACAATTTGACGATGTCATTTTCCAGCATTTATCTCGAGAAGAAAACCAGATTGCCGATGCCTTGGCAACACTAGCAGCGATGTTTAAAATGGAAACAGAAGCAAATGTTTCACCAATCAGACTGCGCATGAGAGATTCTCCAGTCCACTGTTCTAGTATTGAAGAGGAAGCGGATGGACAACCTTGGTATTATGACATCATACAATACCTTAAGAATCGACAATACCCAGCGCATGCATCGAAGAATGACAAAAAGATCCTCAGAAGATTAGCAATGGGATTCCTTGTTGATGGAGATGTTTTGTATAAAAGAGGTCGGGATCAGATGCTGTTGAGATGTGTAAACGCGTCTGAAGCCAAAAGGATTCTTGAGGAGGTACATGACGGAACTTGTGGGGCACATGAAAATGGTCCTTTCATGGCTAGAAAAATTATGAGGGCAGGCTACTATTGGACTACACTAGAAAGAGATTGCATAGATTATGCTAGAAAATGCCACAAGTGTCAAATCTATGCTGACAAGATCCAAGTTCCCCCGACATCACTGAACGTCATGGCACCACCGTGGCCTTTTTCTATGTGGGGAATGGATGTGATTGGACCTATCTCCCCCAAGGCATCAAACGGGCACAGGTTCATTTTCGTGATGATAGACTACTTTACAAAGTGGGTTGAAGCTGCCTCTTATGCGAATGTGACCAAGTCTACTGTTTGTAAGTTTCTGAAGAAGGAGATAATATGTCGGTACGGGCTCCCAGAAAGGATCATATCAGACAATGCCCTCAACTTGAACAATGACATGATGAAGGAAGTATGTGCACAGTTCAAAATCAAGCATCACAACTCAGCCCCATATCGCCCAAAGATGAATGGAGCCGTCGAGGCTGCCAACAAAAATATTAAGAGGATTGTGGGGAAAATGACCAACACATACAAAGACTGGCACGAGAAGCTACCATTCGCTTTGCATGCTTATAGAACGTCAGTGCGCACTTCTACTGGGGCAACTCCTTTTTCTTTGGTTTACGGTATGGAAGCGGTGCTGCCTGTTGAGGTAGAGATCCCCTCCCTAAGAGTCTTAATGGAATTAGACTTGGACGAAGCTGAATGGGTTCGAAGTCGCTTTGAACAATTGAATCTTATAGAAGAAAAGAGGCTCACAGCACTATGTCATGGTCAGATATACCAGAAGAGAATGATGCGAGCCTATGATAAAAAGGTTCGACCCAGGCATTTCCGTGAAGGGGAGTTGGTGTTGAAAAAGATCCTCCCAAATCACCACGATAATCGGGGCAAATGGACACCAAATTGGGAAGGACCATATGTGGTAAAAAAACGTTCTCAGGTGGAGCGTTGATCTTGACAGAGATGGATGGGAATGATCTGCCTAATCCGATAAATTCCGATGCTGTGAAGAAATACTATGCTTGAAAAAAAAGAAGAAAAGAAAAAAACAAAAAAAAGAAAAAAAAACGAAAAAAGAAAAGAAGAAAACAAAAAAACAAAAAAAGAAAAAAAGAAACGAAAAAAGAAAGAAAAGAAAAAAGAAACAAAAAAAGAAAAGGAAAATGAAAGGAGAATTCAAACTGAAAACCCAAAAAGGGCAGTTGAATTAAAGGGAGACATCTAAGTTGAAAACCTGAAAAGGCGGCTTGGATGCAGAAAAGATCAACACCTGGATCGAAATCATATGGAGCATGGCATCAGCCGGATGAACTCACTGTGACAGGGGGCATCAACGGATTAGTTTTTTTCAAAGAAAGCACCGGTTTGGTTCGTAAAGGGTTATCTAGACATTCATTATTTATTTTGAAATTCACCACTTGACAATTGTGGCATTCGCTACCCAACTGTACTTTTGCTGTCGTTATCTCTTATCTAGCCAAATAATAAATGCTTCTCTCCTAAATTTGGTTGTTCTTTTGATAATTCCGTAACCAACCGATAAAGTGCAAGAATGCATTGCTCTTGTTAACAAAATTGAAAGGAAGATGATGATTAAAATGATAATCTCCCTGCTAACATTATTAAAGAAAAAAGGAAAAAAGAAGAGAAAGGAGGAGAAGAGAGAAATAAGGGTATGAAACAAAAGAAATTGAAAATTGTGGTAAGTACGTGTTGCGAACCAGTTCTGATTCGAAATTGGTGACAACTATTTTGTGAACCACGGGTAAAAGAGGATCAAAAGACGCAAAGGACAGTTCTGAGAATTTGATTACCACAATAGGAATTGCATGACTTTGTCAATGCATGCATTTGCATTTCATCCACATTATAAGAATTCAAGCACCAAAACAAAACAAAAAAAAATCAAAGAAAAAAAAAGGTTCAAAAAAAAAAGAAAAATCATCATCATTGATAAAGAAATGTGCGTTGGCATTGTTGATATTACATTCGCATCAGTGATCATGGCATCAGCCAAACATTGAAAAATGTGAATATAGGAGATTTTGGATTTAAAAAAAAAATTTGATGATGAAAAAATGAAAAGGAAGGAAGAAAAGAAGAAAGAGAAGGAAAGGAAAGAAGGAAAAGAAGAAAAAGAATGAAAAGAGAGGAAGAAAAGACAAAGAAGGAAAAAAAAGAAAGAAAAGAAAGAAGAACCAACAAAAAGAATTTAAAGTTTCATCGCCTCTGCTGCAAGAGGAGCACATTTTCAGAAAAAAGGAATTTAAAGTTACATCGCCTCTGCTGCAAGAGGAGCACATTTTCCAGAAAAAGAATTTAAAGTTTCATCGCCTCTGCTGCAAGAGGAGCACATTTTCAGAAAAAAGGAATTTAAAGTTTCATCGCCTCTGCTGCAAGAGGAGCACATTTTCCAGAAAAAGAATTTAAAGTTTCATCGCCTCTGCTGCAAGAGGAGCACATTTTCAGAAAAAAGGAATTTAAAGTTTCATCGCCTCTGCTGCAAGAGGAGCACATTTCCCAGAAAAAGAATTTAAAGTTTCATCGCCTCTGCTGCAAGAGGAGCACATTTTCAGAAAAAAGGAATTTAAAGTTTCATCGCCTCTGCTGCAAGAGGAGCACATTTCCCAGAAAAAGAATTTAAAGTTTCATCGCCTCTGCTGCAAGAGGAGCACATTTCAGAAAAAAGAATTTAAAGTTTCATCGCCTCTGCTGCAAGAGGAGCACATTTTCAGAAAAAAGGAATTTAAAGTTTCATCGCCTCTGCTGCAAGAGGAGCACATTTTCCAGAAAAAGAATTTAAAGTTTCATCGCCTCTGCTGCAAGAGGAGCACATTTCAGAAAAAAGAATTTAAAGTTTCATCGCCTCTGCTGCAAGAGGAGCACATTTTTAGGAAAAATTTTAAAATTTCGCTACCTTTGTTGTAAGAAAAACACCAAAACAAGAAAAAAGAGAGAAGAAAAGAAAAAAAAAGAGAAAAAGAAGAAAGAAGAAAGGCAAAAAAAGAGAGAGAGAGAGAAGGAAAAGGATTAGGTGTTGAGTTGGACAAAATTGTTGTCTATTGTCTTTGCTCTATTCCTGATTCTCAGCAATTAGCAAAGAGGGGCAGCTGTAGACACCAAATTTTGTCCGAAGTTATAGTTTTAAACTCGATTGGACTCTCAAAATCCAAAATAAAACATTAGACTTTAAGGCTCATTAAAATGAGTAATTTTCATTTTTCTATTTTTATAATTGTAATTGTTTTTATTGTTATTTTCTTATTATTATTATTATTATTTTATATATTTGTTTTTATTTTCATTTTTATTTATTTTTATTTTTATTATTGTTGCTTTTTATTTTCATTATCATTATTATTATTATATTATTATTATTATTATTATTATTATTATTATTATTATTATTATTATTATTATTATTATTATTATCATCATTATTATTATTGTGGTTATCATTGTTATTCTTCATATATTATTACTTTTATCTTTATCTTTATTTTTACCTTTTATTTTTATTTTTATTTTTATTTTTATTTTTTATTTTATTTTATTTTACTTTATTTATTTTATTTTATTTTTTTATTCTTATCTTTATCTTTATTTTTACCTTTTATTTTTGTTTTTATTTTTATAAATTTTATTTGTTTTGTTATTATTATTAGTATTAACTGTTTTTATTATTATTATTATTATTATTGATATTATTATTATTATTATTTTTTATCTTTATTTATTTTTATTATTAACAGTTTTTGTTCCATCACATTAAAAGCTCCCATATCTACCAGATCTGCCGGCAGACCCATTGCCTCAAGTCGCCGGTGACCAACCTTCTCCCCAGTCTCGAGCCTCACCCAGCAAAATCATCTTCCTGTCCCGTAAATCCCGCTTCAACAGAAACCTACTGATTCTGTGATTTTGAAAGGCTAGGGAAAGGCTCCAATGTCGTTTAAGAGGACCCAAAACCAGGATTTTTCTTCTTCTTCTTCAGACAGAAAAAGGAACCGAAACCCAAAACCAACCCAACCCTCATCCTCACCATCACCGAGACACCTTATCACCATCGCCACTGCCAACATCACCAACCCCAAACGCCACCAGTCAACATCACCGAAACCCTAAATCACCACCACCGGCCACCAACCATCACTCAGATCATCATCATCATCACACCATTACCAAACCCCTAACCTAGATCTGAAGAAACCCCCTAACCGAGACCCCCTAAAACCCTAGATCCTAGATCTAATACCTGCAAAAAAGAAAGAAACAACAATATAATATCACAACCACCACAGCTGAACCATCAACCACAAAAAAAAAAGAAAAAAGAAAACAAAAAAGGGAGAGAGGAGGCTTCGGAGAAGGTCAGATCTATAGGGTGGGAGTGTTTTCGGGGTAAACGGATGTTAGATCTGGATAGGGGAAGGTGAGGGGAGTATTTTCACGGCCTCAGGAGAGTCACCGGCGACCGGCGTACGGCGGTGCACGGCGGCCGGCAAGGTGGCAATCGCCCGGAGGCTGAGGGGCTGAGAGAGTTTTTGGGTTTGGGAGATTGTTTTTTTTTGGGAAATCCGGATGAAATGAGAGAAAACAAAAAATCGGGGTTTTTTATAGTTGGACGAAACGGTGCGTTTTGACTGATCGACCCGCGCGCCGCCCACAACCCGGATCCGAGATCCGCGCACCCGCCCGCGACCCGGCTCTCCCTTCACCATCCGCGCGCTGACCCGATCCGCTTCGCGATCCGACCCGTCCGTTCCAGCCCAGGCCCAGCAACGTTAGCCCACTCCTCTGCCGTTTGGGCCTGACTTTTAGGCCCTCTTTTGGGCTATTTTGGGTATATTTCCTTTCTTTATTTTATTTATTCATTTATTTATTAATTGTGGCAAATATATATATATATAAAATAAAGTAGAAAATATAATAAACTAAAATGTAAATAAATAAATAGTGTAATACAATACATATAAAAGTAGAATAAAAATAAAATAAAAAAGGGATATGTAAATAAATATAAAATGCATAGTTTTAAAATTTTATGTACATAAAAGACATATTAATAAAAATAATAAAAAAAAAGAGAGAGAAAAGAAAAATGTATAAACATATAATTTTAAAATGTATATATAAAAATATGTAAAAGGCATATATGTAAATATATAAAATATATAACTTTAAAACATATAAAAATATATATATTGCACATAGAATATATAAACAAATATATAAAAATATATATATATGCATAAGTTATACATAAAAACATATTTTTAAAATAAAAATAAAAATAAATTTTTATTAGATAAATGAAATATGGGTTAAGGAAAAAATAATAATGATAAATGAAGGATAATAATAAAATAAATAAAATAAGTATGGAATCTCGATGATAAGTCTTCGTAGAACTTGCAAGTAGCGATTCTTCAAAAAACTTTAGATGAGGGGAATTATATCGAATGTTACCAGAGTATTGGGATATTCGGTATTATTCCTCAATATCCAATTTCATGCTTATTTATTTTTTTTAAAAGAAAAATGAAAAATTAATAATAATAATAATAATAAAATGAATAAATAAATATTTATAATAAAGAGTTTTGATGAATAAAGAATGTTTAGAGAAATATTAATTAAATAAAAACTAATAAAAACAAGTGAGAAAAATAAACAAAAAGGGGATTTTTAGAAATACATAAGTACAGAATAATAAAAATTAATCATAATAAAGTTTCCAAAAGTAAAGAATGATAGTTAAATTAATAATAATGGAATTTTAATAAAAGGAAATAATCAAAGGAATCAGGACAATAAATCAAAAAAAATATTAATTTCAAAATAAATGGAATTCTTCCGATGATGGGATGTCATGAAACTCACAAGTAGTGATTTCTTGACTGATCCCTAGGTGAGAGGAATTAACTAAATGTTACCAGAGTATTGGGATATTTAGTTAAAATTTTCAATATCGAGAATTCGTTTATAAGAAATTTTAAATACAAAGTTTTTTTTATAATTTCATATGCATCTCATACTATATGCTTGCATCATGTGTATAAGTATTAAAATTCTAAAATAAATGGAATTCTTCCGATGATGGGATGTCATGAAACTCACAAGTAGTGATTTCTTGACTGATCCCTAGGTGAGAGGAATTAGCTAAATGTTACCAGAGTATTGGGATATTTAGTTAAATTTTTCAATAACAAGAGTTTCATTAATAAAAATCAAAATATCAAATTTCTTTTTATAATTCCATGAGCATCATGTGCTATATCCTTGCATCATGTGTATAAGTATTAAAATTCTAAAATAAATGGAATTCTTCCAATGATGGGATGTCATGAAACTCACAAGTAGTGATTTCTTGACTAATCCCTAGGTGAGAGGAATTAGCTAAATGTTACCAGAGTATTGGGATATTTAGCCAAATTTTTCAATATCAAGAGTTTCATTAATAAAATCAAAATAAATAAAATTTCTTTTAAGTTTCACATATACCATACATTTTTATCGAAACTACATGTATACGATCAATTATAAGTTAGTGTGAGCATCACCGAAGATGAGATTCTATAGAACTCACAAGTAGTGATTCTTAAGAAATCTCTAGGTGAGAGGAATTATTTCGAATATTACCAGAGTATTGGGATATTTGATTTAATTTTTCAATAAATGGTGTTCATGTTGATTCGCACAATAAATCTCTTCGTAACAGAAATTTTTCAAACAAATGCGCTAAATTTATATATATAATCAAAAATCAAGACTATTTTATTAAAATCAAAAGATACCATGTATTTAGGATGGTACCGTTTTTTAACGGGCGTCGTGGGGGTGCTAATCCTTCCCCACGCGTAACCGTACTCCCGGACCCGATTTTGTTTTCGCAGACCAAAAATTGTCTTTTTAATAAAACTTAATTAATTTTGAGGTTTTGTTAAAAAGATAAATATTTTAGGTGACCAATCACACCTAGTCAAAAAGATTGGTGGCGACTCCATTTGTTTTTAGTTATTTTCAAAATCGTCGAGCGCGAAGCCGTTACGACAAATAATATTTGCAATCTTAGTATAGAAAAGAATTATTGCTCAAGGAACTTTGATAAAAAAAAATAGTTAGAGAGAAATTAAGGTGTTGAATTAGATAATTTAAGATATGATAAATTGGTAGGATGAAAAAAAAATGAAAGTAAATGGATTAAAATTTTGATATAATTGTATATAAATATAAAAAATTTAAAAAAATATTTCGTATTTTATATATCTACACAAATTATAATAATTTTTTTTATAATTTATACAAATTTCACAAAAAACAATCACAATTCCTTAAAAAAAAGAAGAATAAATTACAGGGTGAGGGTCAGCCTTCAAAATTTTCTGCTTATCTGTTTGGAGCAATGTTGTTAATACTGTTTCAGTTTTGGTCGTATCAATCAGTACGCGCCATTTTTCGTACCATTTTTGGTACCAGCTAATATCGGTTGGTTTCGTAAGTTTTGGATGGTTTTGGATAATTTCGGTAAAATTTACTATTTCAGTTTGTACGCCAAAATTAAACAAAAATTGAATTTTTTTTGTTTTATAATATATTTTAGTATTGAATTAAGACTAATAAATACACAAATAATGAATTAAGTAAAAGCATTAAAAATATAACAATTTTAATAATAATTATTATTTGTTGTACAAATAATTTTATTAATTTTATACTTATCATTATCAACGTTAAATGTTTTATATATTTATTTGCTTATTATTAACAATATTATTACTTGTATGAAAATTTTATAAATATTATTAAATTAAATTTAAAAATCTAAAATAATATACCAAAATAATCGATATCGATATATCTTATTTAAAAAAACGAAATATTTTTCTGTACGAAATTTGCTACCTTGGTTTGGAGAGGGAAGCTATCTCGTCAATCTGAGTTTGCCTCCAACATTTGCAAAAGTATGGCAGAAATAATTCTAGCTTTTTTCACCAAAAAAAAAATAATTCTAGCTTTACATCTTTTGAGGCTTTTAATAATACATCAAAAGAAAAAATATATATTACAATTGCAATCACAATGGCAAAACTTTAATGTCCAATAAGATGCAATTTATTGACGGATCACATAATGAGTTGAGAATGATTAGTTTGAAACTTTGAATTGACGAATCTCACAATAAATGATTTGTTTTCTTGAATTTTTTGCCTTCAACATAAATAATTTTATTCTGTACCAAAAAAAACATAAACAATTTTATTTAAATTGATCCAATGAAAAATCATACCTAACAAATTTTAAAAATCAATTATTGTTCACAAAATTAATAACTATGTTCTTTTATGCAATCGATTGTGTGTCTAAATCTGCAGTAGAGTGCAAATTAATGTCATTAAAAGATGCGCTAAGAAAATGAGTCAATTATCGTTGTTGGTTGAGCCAAACAAAAAAAAAATCGATATCTTTTAAATAAGTGATTGAATTTGAATCTTGTGAATGAAAAAATATTAATAGAACTCTTCCACTCAAAATCCGATAGTTCAACTCTCAACTAATTAAAATCCGAAATAACTTTCAATAAAATTCCAGCAAAGAAAAAAGCTAATTGAAAGTGGAATAATAAGCCTAATGACTTAAAATATTTTCAATTGCCTTTACTGATTCAACCGATTGATGTGTCCAGTTAAAAGGCTACAAGTGAGTGGAAATAATATCATAAAGAATGTCAATGGGCAACTTCAATGCTGTTTGACGAATTACATTGGCCTTGGTACTTCTACCATCCCTTTTGATAACAAAAGACGTCTACAATTTTTTCTATGAAGAGAATCCAGCAAGATCAACCATGGCTTGCCTTGCAAGTCCATGGTAAGCGCTGGACCACCCAAGATGACATAAAATTGCTTCCTTGGGATCTACATTAGGCTCCACATGTCCCCCGCCACCCATGCCGCTAGTGAATTATGCATTGCACATTTTCATTAGCATCATTCATTTGCTTCGGAAACTAGCTATCCTGTCCATCCCACCTACATCTACTTGTCTTCAATTAAACTTGACAATTTGATGACATATCATGAATAAAATATATGAAAAAAAATTAATAAGATTTGTATATAAATACAATAAAAATTTAAAATAATTATATTTAATATATAAATATGAATTTTGATACAAATTTTTTTGTATTTTATCTGATAAAAAATAATTTTACGTGACATAAACATAAACTATAAACACGAATTAACAGATCTACTATTAGCACCATGCAGTCTTTAGTTGCATGATAATACCCATCTCGATTGAGTTCAAATTATGATTCATAACTTGAATAGGATCGAGATCTCCTCACCACTCAAGTTTGATCCGCAAGTTAATGCTCCATCTTTAAGCTTTTTTCCTATATACTGGGAGAAGAAAGGATAGAAAATGATTATTAATCTACACTGAAGGATTAGACAACGCACATAGTAGCATCTGAACCCACTTTCCTGCATAACCATCAAACAGCTTATACTCGTCAATCTGCTCCTGCCTGAACCTCGCAGGCACAGCAAAGTTAGAGTAATTTGTCTAGCATCAGAACTTAACAACGGACATGTATTGGACGATTTAAAAATGAAAACTCCCCGTAACTTGCTTTGTTTTACAATATAGATTTTGAAATCAATAGCATTGAAGATCGCGAACAATGATTCGTAAAGATTTTGACAATTTCCGGACAAATTTTGTTGTTCTCCAATTTCCGTCAAAGGAAAACCCTAAACAAATACAAAAAATCCTAACTAAAGTCCCGTTATTTACTTCAACTCCTCTTTTTTTTTATTTTAATCAGAGTTATTTTTTATTTTAACCTTTTATTTCTGACTTTAAGTTATTTACTCTACTGTACAGCGCATGCAATCCAAAACTGTTAAAAAGTTTTTAATTAAACAATTTCAAAAACATTTAATCTTTATTTAACCTAAATAAAAGATTGTCTTTAATTATGAAATTTTCCAAATTTTAAATATTAAATTGAGCGTTTAACTTATAATTAGAAACAGTTACTGTATATTGTGTTCTTAATTCCAATCAACCTCAGACTTTGAATTCAGGTTTTTAATTCGCTTCTGGCATTTTCTTTGCCGCTACCAACTTTGGGTTGGGTCAAACTTTGCTGTACAATGCTGTGGAAGAAAATTAATGAAGCAGCTGACAAACAAATATCTCTTGAAACTGTACGAAACTGCTTACCAGAAGTTAGGTGTTCTGAATTAGCAGTTGAATGATGAAACTGTTGTCCTTGGTGGGACTCCTCGATCAAGCTGTTCTTAACCCCAATTGTTTTTTCATTAATAGTGTTTGATAAGAAGATGAAAAATGTGAAAGAAAATATAATTTTTTTTTATATTGTTGGATAGAGCTGAAAAATAAAAAGAAAGAAAATGAAATTATATTAATTTACCATTATACAATTAATAAGTTATGATAACAAAATAAAATTAAAAGAATAAAAGATAAATTTGTAAGTATATATACTTGACTCAACCTTCTCTTATTTTCTCTCCACTAATTTTTTCAATTTGAAATGATTTGATTTTGTTAATAAACAAAAAAATAAAAAAAAAATTTTCGCACTTTTTCTTTTTATCAATTGCTAACAAAAATTTTTTTCTTCTCGCTGCTCCGCATACCCTATCCGTCCTTTCACTTTTTCATTATACCAAATACATCCAAAATGTCTTCAAATATTGATCACGGATCAAAGACACTTATGCGTTAAAAATCTTTACAAAAAGCCGGTACTAAAAATATATGTTTGTTGGGATGCTCTTTTTCTTCTATAAGAAAGTTTTCTAAAAACTACATTTTTTTTTACTATGAAGATATTTTTTTTTATTATAAAAATATTTTCAAATCAATTTACACGCATGTCAAAATAATTCCCTTTCAAACAAAGTTTTCCCATTAAATTTCCACCAAAAAGAAAAGTTTCCCGATTAAATGCCTATCGGCAAAGTAATGGAAAAACGGTTCATTCTTCGTATCATACTTCCGACAAATGTAGAGTTAGACAAAAAAATCTTGTCCATTTGTTCTAGAAAAAAAAAGAAAAAAAATAATAAAAAAGAAAGAAAGATATTTTTTTATTACTTTATGCTTAAAAATAAAACTATATTTTTCATAAAAAATAATATGTGATGTTCACGTTGACATATCACTGATACATGGGTGGTTGACGTAAATGTTATATACACATATAGCCATCCAAATTTTTATTAATACTAGGACCGTAACCTCTTGCTTCGCATGAGGACATTTTTTTTAAAAAAAAATTATTAAAAGTATTTATTAAAAATAATAAATCAAGATAATTATTTTAAAAATATTAATTTATTAAATGAAAATGATAATATTTAATTTATCAATTAATTATCTTATTTATTTTTATTATATCTTTTTTTTAAATAAAATAAAATTTTAACACAAAATTACAAAGTTAAATAGATCAAAATAAAAAGAAAAGATTATAAAATATTTAATTTTTTATTCAATTTGATCATAATTTGTTTGTCTCAAGATAAATTCAAATTAGATTAATCCCTACCATTACTTTTTCTTTTTATTTGTCATAGTCTCAAAGTGTTTAATATTGAAATTATTAATTTATTACATTATTTTTTCTTTTATAGCTTTCAATTTTCATATTTAATGAATTTTTTAAATTTTGATTCGTAAATTTATTTTTCATAATTTTTTTGTGTTTAAGTTTTAAAAAATGATTTCCAAAATTTTTTTGCTTTATACTATAATTTATCATTTTTTTAATTTTAATATTATTTGTAATATTTATTAGATTTTATTGTTTTTTAATTTTTAAAATTTGAGAACTTTGCAAATAAATAAAGAATTATAATTTGATTTGAACTTTTCAGATATTTGGTATTTGAATTTTAATATTTTATTCGAATTTTTGCAAACTAAATTTTTTGAGTATTTCATTTGAATTTTTTAAAAAGTTTATTATGTATTTTTTTAACATTTGTTTTTCTTTTGTTACATGAATATTAGGTTTAGTTCATTAAAAAAAGATTATTTGAATTTTAGTTTTTTTTTTCTCTTTACACTTTTCATATCTTTCGCTACAATTTTTTTTTAACTTTGAAAAATAATAATAGTATTTATAAAAAAAATTGTGAGTATTTGATTTAGTTCTTTTCAATTTTTTTTGTTTGAACTTTTCAGTATCTCTCTTTTCTCTCACTTCTCTTTATGCTAAGTTTCTTTTTTTTTTCGTCATATTTTTAGTATTTTAACATTAAAAAAATTTAAAAATAAATATTTTTATTTCAATTAAAAAATATCACATATTAAACTAAAAAACTACAACATAGCTAAAATTATTTTTAATATTTTAATTTTAAGGAAGAAATTAAAACTAATTATAAATTTGAAAAATAAAAAAATGCCTCTAAAGAGATAACAAAGTGCCATGTAGTAACTACTCTTTAATTAAGTAAATAAAGTAAATAACTTTTATACTCACCAATATTTTAATCTATGTTGTACCATAGTTTTTATCAAACAAAAACAATATAAAAATTGTAAAAAATATATATATAAATGATATTTAAAAAGCCAATTCAAAATATTTATAAAAAAACAACTAAAAAAAATAAAGAAGGACAAATGTCAAACTAATATTAATGGGAGACTTTTTATATATAGTTATAGATATTAGGAATCTATTGTGTTCTATTTCCTAAATAATTATATTTAATTATTTAATTCATTCAATTTTTTGACCTTATCATTTTTAAATTAATAATTTGATAAATTTAATATATGCACAAAATTAAGAAAGAAATAAATAGAAAAAAATTAGTTTAAAGATATTTTCGTTTTTATTATTATAATATTTTTTGATTACATTATAATATATTATTTAATATGTTATTTTTTGATCTTTCTATTTTTTTGGATTTAATAAAAAATTAATGAACAAAAAGGAAAAATAAATTTTATAATATTATTTTTAGTGTCTTGACACTTGTCAACCAAAGAATCCTTTGATTACACCATAATATATTATTTTTTGATCTTTCCATTTTTTTAGATTTTAATAAACAAAAATTAATGAATAAAAAATAAAATAAAATTTATAATATTATTTTTGTGTCCTTAACATTTGTCAAGCAAAGAATCTTTCTCTTTTTTTTTTGGATTTTAATAAATAAAAAAAATTAATCAATAACAAATAAAAATAAATTTTATAATATTATTTTTTGTGTGCTTGACACTTGTTAAGCAAAGAATCCTTGGGGATTCTTTTTATATTAGGTTATAGATGATAAAATAAATGACACGACAAAAAATACCACTTGTTATCATTTCATTAAACAATAATCCCATCCATTAATTCATTTAACGATATCAATTTCAAGTATTAGCTATCATTCAATTATTAAATAGAATATATCACGTTAGAAAAAATAATATACCAATTAATAATAAAGTTAACAATATAGAAAAAATAATAGATTTTTTTTTAAAATTAATAACAAAATGAAGTCGTTTGTTGAAAATATATGGGGACAAAAGAGCATGGCATCCTTCCTTTATAACAAAAAAGGTACATAAATTCAAGCACCAAATGTATAAGGTAATAACCAAAAGCTTTGGTTTGGTAGTGTAAAATTTCGTTAGATTTTTAGGTGAAGATGTTCTATAGAAAAAATTTTGTGTTTGGTGTTTAAATTCTCATCTGATCTAAATTTGATGGGCCAATGCCATTTATGGAACGCAGGCCAATATGATATGAAGACATTTAATTCAAATGATTAAATTCGTGTTTGATAAATTTAATTTAAATCTTAAATTTTAATACCTATAACCTCTTTTTTATTTTCAAATTCCAATTTCGTTTATATTAAAAAAAAAAACCAAATCCAAAGATTAAAAAAAAAACAATTAAATTTTCATATAAACCTATTAATTTTGGACATAAAACATGATATATTGATATACACAAAATACATATAAAAAATAAAATGACAAAATTCTATATAAATTTACTAAAAACTGAAAAAAATTATTTCATATTTAACGTGTCAAAGCAAATTAAAACGTGATTATTTTCATATTTTATTAGCATTAAAAAGAAACAAAGAAAAGCTAAGCACTCACACGCCGTCGTTTCTACTCCGAGAAAGAACTTGCAAAAGCTGTACCCCGAGCAAGGGAGAACCCTAGAGAGAAGGCACTGAGCTGAGCAGGCCACCCTAATAAAATGCACTTACGACTTGCCAGAGCCCACGTTTTCTCTCATCAACCGACAAGATGGAGCTTTGTAAGAGCCTCTCCCAACCCATTTCCACTCTCCCTTCCACCGGATTCTTGACCCCAATTCCCTCTCTCCCGCCCCGGCTCCGCCCACCTCCGCTCTCTCACTCCACCCACCGCAGCCTCCATTCCCGTATGAACTCTATAAACCCTTCCTTTTTTTTCTTTTAAATTCTCATTTCATTTGCCTTTTTTATTTTTTTATCTGTTGTTCATTTTGTACTTATTAGGAGTTTTCAAAGAACTTTATACGTTTCTTTTATATACTAGAAAACTGGAAAGTAAAACTTCATAATTAAATAAAGGTTTTTTGTTTGGCTTTGTAGGGGTTTTGTATTTTAATAACCCCTTGCCTAAAGTAACAGCATTAGAAGAAACGTCCTCGACCCGTCCCATTCGATCGTTGGGGGAGGATAGAGACGGCGTGGCCACATTGGAAGAGGTTTCGGCGGTTGAGAAGAATGTATACAATGAAAACCTATCACCGGAAGAGTCTAAAGAAGAGTCAGCTGCCGGTGAGGAATCGCAGATGTTTGAGTTCTTGGAGAAACTTAATGTAAAGGTTTACCCTTTTCTTAATCACTTGACTCTGTTTAAAGATGCATCGCAATTTCAATTGTACGTGCAATAGGAAAGGTTCATTTTTGAATATAAAGAAGGAAAAAAAAGTTGTTTACTTGAGTTTTGCTGAGATGCACTGTTTAGAAACATAAAATTCATTTTGTTTGATTGTATGTATAATTAATTGGGATGAAGTCTTTAAGTTATTGAATTTTGTTGTTAAAAAGGGGCCAAATCGAATAAGCAAGTTGTTGCGAATAAATATTGCGAGTTTATTTATCAATTTACTGCATACTCATTTGGTAGATGTATTTCTGGCATTATAATGGATGAAAAGAAACTTCATAGGCTTTCTTACCTGTTTATTTTTATTACCGACTGAGAAATGAACTTTTGTTGGCCTTTTAATGTTCCTTTCTGTTGTCAAATTGGGTTGCAATGATGAGGTTTTGGAACCTTTGAAAGATATTTGTTGAATCCTTGATGAAACTTTGACCATTGTGTCGATCCTGAGCGGTTACCTGAGCAACCTTTTAATGTTTTAATTTGTTACTTTTTCGTCCTGTCCATTTTGTCTGTTTAGTGATTAAATGTTTTGGCGATAAACTATGTGTTTCTTTTCACTCTAAATTCTTGGTTCCTAAAAACTTGTTTCTATGTCAGCTGCTTTTCCTTCTTATTGCCCGCCTTCCTTTTTGATAATAAGAGTCCTTTTCTAATTTTGGTTACAGTAATTTACTTTCTTTTTCCCTTGCTCTTTGTGAGGTTTCTTTGTATGTTTTTGCTCCACTTCTTCAATTATAATTATAATTGTTGCTATGATGAGTATCAGAATTAGTGAAAGTGTATCATAAATTCTTGATGAAGCATCGACAACTATGTTGATCTGAGCGGTTACCTGAGCAACATGATTAGCTAATACCCCTTCTCATCCTATGTTCTATGCAAGGCTAAATTGTCAGGTTTTTGCACTCAGAATCATTTTTTTATGCATGCGTTGTCTTTTATGTTTCCATTCATTAAATTTTCTGGTCTTTTGAAATGTTTCTGTCATAACCGTTAAAATTTGGTCAAATGAGGTGGTCACAACCATGCTGATGTGAATTGTTATCGAAGCAACTTAGTTTTCCTTTCCTTTTTCCCCTTGCAAAAAACAGCCAAACTCTTTCAATCTATTTCTCTTTGTTCCCAGTAACTTCTCTTTTTTCCTTTTGCTTTGCTAGATTTATTGTTTGATATTAACTGAATTTGTTGTTTCACTGCTCTTTCCCTATATGTTCTTTTGTGTTTTCACCTTAGACCTTTGAAGCTATTTCATACCTCTTTTGCTTAGCTTCAGTTTAGAGGTTTCCCCTCAGCACTTGTTAATTTTGTCCCAAGTCCTTGATAACTAAGGTTAGAACCTCACTTCTTATTTTTTTTGTCTTTGTCTAGATTTTGTTCTTTATAAGTGTTAAGTTACTTATTCAATGAATTTGCAAATTGGTTGCTGTGATGATTAGTAGATTTTATGAAAATTTAATGAAACATCGATGATCATGTCGATCTGAGCGGTTACCTGAGCAACAATTTGTTCAAATTTAGATTCCTTCCTTGGGCAAGACTAGTTGGGTTTTTTTTTTTTTTGTAATAAATCAAAATTTTACTTCTCTTTAGGTGCAAATGTATTTCTGGATGATCAGTTGATCAGTAACACAGCATTTGTTGAAAATTGCTGCAAATTTGTGAGATGTCAAACAACCATGTTAAAGTGTGTTGTTTTCTGGGTAACATTATATGTTTATTGGTTTAATAATCTTAGATTATCTTTTGCTCTCTGTCTACCTTCTTTTTAACTTTTGTTGATCTCTTTTGTCATGAGTCTGTTCCCTTTTTGCATCGGAATTTTTTTTTCCCTTGATTCTTATCTAAGCAACTCATTCTGTAGAGTTAGTATGTCGCTTGTCTCTCTCGTTGACCTTCTATGGTTGGTGTAAGAAGAGAATGATTAAAAACTCAGTGTTCTTTTGTACTTTGAGAGACTATTGGTCAAAGTACGTTAAGAGTGTAGTATTATAGTTTTAGAATTCTTTTGGTTTGTCATGGTTTGAGATTCTGATGACAATGTTGCTAAATGCTTGCAGCTAGACTCTGAAGATGCATACCCAATTATATTATACGGAAGTGGTGCCTTGGTTACTTTGTGGCTAGCTTCATCTGTTGTCGGTGCCATTGATTCAATTCCATTGGTGCGTTTTAAATCTTAATTCCGAGTCCCTTTGGACCATAAATGATATATTTATATTCCTTTTGATTGATGATTTTGATTGTAACATTCAGTTCCCCATGTTGTTGGAAGTTGTGGGTCTTGGCTACACGGTCTGGTTTAGCTATCGTTATCTGTTATTCAAGGTAGCTGCTTCAGTGATTGAGATTCTAATTCATCCCGCTGTGACATAAAAGGGAAATGTTAATTCTTTTTACTTGCAATTGGCAGAAAAACAGGGAGGAGTTAGCTGCTAAACTTGAAGAGCTGAAGCAGCAGGTCCTTGGCTCAGACAATGAGTAACATAGATTTGATTTAGAGTGTTATTTTTGTTACATTAAAAGATGAAATGCAGAGTTGGTATTTTCTCTAGTTAATAATTGATACTTAGGCACCCAGTGTATAAATGTGTAAACAAAACCAGTTAAAGCATCAAGATAAATTTTTATGTAATGTTTTTAATGATTATTTTCTTTTTGTTTTATCAGATTTGATCTTACTGTTATCTTACTATTGCATCTAAACACATATTTTACTATTGATGTTAATTACACTGTTAAAATATGAAATTTCACTGTTATCGCTGTTTCTAATATTATCGATACTATGTAACCCAAGTACAATACTATTGTGCGCGAAACTGCAACCAAGCCAAAATCAAGCACCACAAATGAAACTATGTAACCCAAAGTACCATAGATTGTGTGCGCAACTGCAACCAAACCAAAACCAAGCTCCACAAATCAAACAAATCGACCGTTGTGAAGGGCCGCGCATCTGCTTGCCACGTTAGTTTCATGTTATTTCCACGCCTCTCTGGCTCTCCGTTTTCTACGTTTTCGTCCTACGTTCGGTAAACTCACCTAAATTTCCCTTCAAAGTTGAAATTTGAAACATCGATTCCTCTTAAGTCTTACTCGTCAAAAGGATTTTCTTTTTTATTGTTTGAAGATGAAGAAAATATAAGTAATAACCGATTTTTTTTAATAAAACAGGGACGAATGTTTGTTTGAAGAGTAGGCACAATACCCATTATTGTTTCTCTTTAATTCTCTCACTCACATTCCCACTCTCCTTTCTCTTTGTGTTGGTAGTTTCGTCATTTTTTCTTTCTCCTTTTATCTAAACTTGATTAAAGTCAGTTTTTTTGGTGGCGGCATTTTATTTAGTTTAGTGGTAACCTTTTGCTTGTTCGATCATTAAAGCAAAGGGATTTTTACATTTGGTTTGTTAGTTCTCTGATCAGTTCTTGTGAAGTTGAATTCTGATTATCTCTTTTGTCTATTTGGTTGGTGGGAATCCTTTTAAGAATATCGGTACAAACTTAAGTTTTCCACTTTTTTCATCTGATTTTCTTTTGGATGTATCAGAGCAGCAATTAAACAAACTGAAAGTTTTTTTTGCATTTAGATTAATAAATTTTTCTCAATCATTTTGCTGGCAAAGTTTGTTTTTGTTTTTTTTTGGATTGGACTTTTCTTTATTTCCTCTACTTGGTTGGCAAGACAGATAAGAAAAGAAACCACATCAGAATGTATTACTTTTGTTTATGAATTATTTAGTTTGTTAGCTTTTTCTCTTTTGCTTGTGTCTTGGCTTATTAGTTCTTCACTTGCAATCTTAGTGTTAAATAATCTCTCAATGGTTGGAATTTAGGTGATATAGAAGAAACTATTGTACAATGTTCACTCAAGGCCTTGACAAGGACGCGTTAGGATGGGTCCGAGAGGTAAGTCATTTTGAATGCGTATACGCATACATTCATGTATTTATGCATTTGTTTTTATGTATTTGGTGCAAACATTATGATTTTGTGAATATAAATATTTTTCAATGTTTTGTGAAGCTAATGTTTACCGTAGTTTTTACTGTATAGTGTAGTCTGAGGTGCTGGATGAGTCTGATCTTAATATTTTAATCTTGTATTAGGAGGGTGGTGCAAAGAACAGAGATCTTTTCAGTGCGACGATGACTGCAAGACAGAAACCTGATCCTATTCCCAATTTAAGAACTGCTGGATGGCACTCCGGATTGCCTGTTTTACTGAAATTTTGTAATGGCCATCTGTCTCCAAGTGTAATTCCAGTGTCTCCGGGAATACCTGTTAGTGGCAATGATGGTGGTTCAGGATCAGACATGGACAATGTCATCTGATTCAGACGAGCATTAATGTGACCGGCAGTATTCATTCATTTCCTTCCGCAAGATGATAAGGTGCCTACTGTTGCAGCTGCTTCCATGGAGAAATCAGAGTCTTGTGGTAATAGTGGAATTCATCTGAAACTAGGAAATGTTGCTCAGAGACCAGCACCAGTCTGTGGTGGGAACCCTGTTGGGAAGCCTGGTCCTCAAGAAGAGCAATTGTCAGATTCTGCCAGTAGCACTGAAGTTTGGTTAATGCATCATAGAGGGGAGTGATTGTGTTAAGCCTCATAGAGAAACATATAACTCGGATAGTTATTCTTCTACTATTACTTCTAGGATGGGTGTTGAGATAAGATCTAAACGGGTCTGCATCTTCCAATGAACTTCTTCTGGATGCAAAAGCTTTTTTAGTCTTTCGGTAAATGCATTGTGATGCATGAACTGTGCAAACATTCTGTTACAACTAGGTTTTAGTATGTCCTTACTAAAAATTTGCTTTTATTTTCTTAAGTTCCACCTTCTACATTATTTTATCATTTGATTAAGTTTCTTAAAATTGTGCCATTTGAAGCTTTAAAGTTGAGAATTTCTTGGAATTTATCAGTGTTTCTTTTTTTCCTTTTGGTCATGCTTATGCAAATTTAGGAATGTAGCATTTTGTATTTGCAAGAACATTCGGTGATACCACCAGATTGATGGGTATGCTTGCTACATCCCAAAATGTTACTTTTTTGAACTTTCAAATTGCTTGAATTGGTCTTGGGTCTGAAAATGTCTAAATAGCTTTGTTAAGAGGTGTTGTAACTTGCACATGCAATCTGGAACTGATAAGATTGAAATAGGCAACCAATGCGATGGTCAACTTCATTTATTGTTAGTATAAAACATTATGCTTTATGTTGTACTAAATTCTTTAAGTGCATTCAGGTTTTCATAATGGAGGAAAGCAAAGACAAAGCCTTATAACAATGATAGCATTGTCCAGGATAACAACAGGGATGAGATTCTCAATCCATCTGTGAGATGTGTATGTCTATGCCTAGTTACGCTGTTATTAACAAAAAGTCATCAAGAACTAAAAGTGAATAATTACGAGTTACAGGATTGCAGAAAGTGGAGTCAATGAACCTACTAGTATTTTACCCACTTGTCGCCCCACCTTTCATGCAAGGTTAGTTAAATAGCTGCTAAAAACATATTTCTCTTGGTTAGGCATTGTACCTTCATAAAGCTTTAGACAACTGACTGCATTAATTAAACTGTTTAAGTGGGCATGGTCCATGGTGTGCCATTCTGTCCTATGATGCATGTGTTCGTTTATTCTTAATTTCATTAGCCAAAGGTTGCAGAAAATGAGCTTCCTACTTCTTGAACAGAGAATGTTCACAGTTGTGTAAAGCATTTGGGTAAGTGCATATTTTCTCTTCATTGTTTCTTTTGTACTATGTTATATGTGATAAAACATACCAGGATAACTCTTGAAATGGAAACTAAGATTAGTTGAATGATAACTGCTCTGATATTGAATTTCTAATAACTTGATCTGCTTTCTGGGATAAAGAATTAAATGTTACCCATATTAGGCAATATGTGGTCAGAAAAAAGGATTGATGGAAGTGGAAAGATGTTGAGCAAACTTACCATGTGATAAGGCTGTCTTGGTTAGTTCCTTGCCTTGAGTAGAACATGTTACAATCATTGGAAGATTTTGCAATAAGGGGTAGCTATCACTCATAATTTATCAAAGAATTATGGAGATGATTTGATTCTGGGAAAATATTTTACGTCTGATCTAACCAACAGAGTTTAAGTCGTGGTTATTGATGGAAATAATAAATACATGTAGGTTTTCCTAGTTTACAGTTTAAGGAATAGATAGTTGTTACTGCAATGGTTTGCCTTGAATCTGTTAATTTTCATTAATAAATAACTATTTTTAGAATTTACTAAATACTTGCAGCCTGATTTGTTGCATCTTAACCTTAGCACTTAGAAGAAAAGTCCTGTATTCATGCTTTTGCATGCAATGTTTGTATTGTTCATTCATGAATGCTTTCTTTTTTGTGCATCTGTTTTGTAAGATTCAAGCTTTGTCATCTGTATTTGGCCACGTGGTCCATTTAAATGGTACTTCCATATTGTTAATGTAAGCAGGTTTTGCTACTGCTTTATTGGGTAATTCTTGCTGAACATAGTATGGGGCTCATGCTTTGAGTACTTGTCTCTGACTATTACGTTTATATTTCTAGTTTACACCAGGTATTATTGCAACCAGAAGAAGAGCTGTTGACAGAACAATCTTCCGAGTTTGTTAGTGAGGCAGCTGCTCCTAAATCAAAGGAGTTCATTGGAAAAATGAAAGTACAAGGTACTTCATTTTTCGAAAAACATTTCACATAGTCTTAATAAATTTTGCATGTTAATGCCTACGAATTTATCCTTTTTCCGTTGGACAGTGCGTTGGACAGTGTGTAAAGTAAAAACGGTTTTAGACCCTCCTCCCAGCTGCAATCTTTCTATTATAAAGATATAAACACTTCATCAACGCTTCTCCAAAGTAAACTCAATGTTGTCTTTTGGTTGGGAAGCTCTTCGGAAAGTTCGTGTGACGCCCAATGCTCCTTCAAATTGTTCTCTTTCAAGGCAAAGCCTAGCTTATCTGCAGGCAAGCAGCCAGTATTTAGAAGAGATATCCAAAGCTCCTGAAAACTGGAGTGACTACTTCGCACAGAAATTCAACAGCATATGAAGTAGTTCCAAGTAGTTAAGCCCCTTTTAGTTTTTTCATGTAAGTTTAGTGCTACTAACCATTTTTTTGCTTGAAGTAGTTAGCAAGCTTAAACATCTAATGCTGTTTTTCTTAATTAATTTGAAACTGCAATCACTTGCATTCTTTGGTGACTCTAGTGAAGTTTGATCAAGAATAGATATCAGCATCCTTGAAAAATGATTTAGAAATCTGATGTGATGAGACAAACACTGTAACATGGTTAGAAAATTGGTAAGTATGGTATTTATTACTCTTGAAGACATCCTTTGTCCATATGGTTCATTGGATTCTACATCCTTTGCTAGGTCATGATGTTTCTCCTCGTGTGTTGCTTCTCTGTTTAGCACCTAATAACACCTTAAAGTTTCGTAGAGAGGATGTATTACAAACAGTTTTTTGTATATCTTTATAGTCATCCGTAAATTCGGTGAATCACTGCTGTGATCTATGAAGACACGTCAAACTCATCTTTTTAATGATCTGAACAATTGTTTAGATTTGCGTAGACCCAATTATATGAATCTTTGGTACTAAGGAGTAAATAGTTAATTTTTAAGAAATAAGTTAACCAGGGTGAAATGCAGCTTAGCTTCCAAGTTTCAACAGCACCTATCAGCTACACCAACAGCATCATGCAGAAACTTTTATGATTCATGTGAGTTACAAGGAGCAAAATGCCATGCATTTAACTAGTGTAACCTTTCATTATGAATGTTTAGAAGACTGCATTTTTTCCTCCATTTAATTCATTGGCAGTGGTGCAAAGTTGGAATTATTGCAAATATCTAGCGATGGTAATTTAAGTTACAGCCATCACTCTGATTTCTCCCACATAGGTGGGCCCAAAGTAAACCAAAATACGACAAATTGTGTGTGCAAAGAAACTAGAACCAAGCTCCACAAATTACACAAATCGACCCATATGATTGCCACGTCAGTTTAACGTTAATTCCGCATCTCTCCTTCTAGTTCTACGATCTTCTTCCCAGGTTCCTCTTACTTATCAAAAAGAATTTTTTTTTTGTTCGAAGATGAAGACAAATAAGTGATAAAGAAATATTTTTTATAAAACAGAGAAGAAGGTTTGTACGTACAGTAGTGCAAGCCCCATTTCTTCATCTTTTCTTTCTCGTTTTGTCCAAACTTGGTCAAAGTCTTTTTTTTTTTGGGGGCGGCGGCATTTTATTTAGTTTTAATAATACTTTTTGCTTGTTTGATCGTTAAAGCAAAAGGGATTTTTGCAATTGATTTGTTGCTTCTCTGATGATCTGATCAGTGATCGTCACGTGCAGTGAATTCTCATATTCTCTTTATTGTTTGTTTGGAATCTTTTAAGAACATAAGAATAAAGAATGTCTTTAAGTAGCACCTTTTTTTTTTTATATTTTGGATAGATCCGAACAACAATTAAACAGAGGGTTTTTGCATTTTAGATTAATTAATTTTTCTCAATCATTTTACTGACAAAGGTTTTTGTTTTTTTGGTATAAAGTATTGGACTTTTGTTTATTCTACTCTGCTAGTGCTTGGTTGGCAAGACAGATAAGAAGAGAAAAAGCATCGGAATGTGTTAGGTTTTGTTACGAATGATTTGGTTTGTTTGCTTTCTCTTTTTCTTGTGTCTTGGCTTATTAGTTCTTTAATGCATCGTAGAGGCAGTGATGGTGTTGCAACTCATAGGCATAGCTAGAGGCACATAATTACTTCTACTATTACTTCTAGAATGGGCGTTAAAATAACATCTAAAAAGGTTTGCATCTTCCAATGAACTTCTTTTCGATCCAAAAGCTTTTTTCTTCTTTTTTTTTTGGTGAAAAGAGGTGCATTAAAACAATAAAAATTATCCCTTAACAGGATTACAGCTGATTGTTCTGGGCAACATGTAGCCCATCTGATCATAAAGAACATTAGTTTGAACAAAATCAAGGATAGAATTGAAGAACATGAAGTCATTCTCCAAGTTAGTTCCCTTTTTAGCCATAATGTCAGCACATCCATTAGCTTCTCTATAGCTATGCATGATCCTCACGTTCCTCAGCCTTCGTATAAGATCCCTGCAATCAGTAATAACAGCAGAGTAAGCATGGGTAACAACAGTATCGTTTTCAACATACCTCATAGTGTTCATTGAATCAACTTCCACGATGAGATTATTGAATCCTTTGTCAGCTGCAAGTTTGAGTCCATCTCTCAAGCCCCACAGTTCGGCAGCAAGGCTAGTGGCCACTCCTATATTCCTTGAGTAACCGCCCAACCAATTTCCATTGGAGTCCCTAAAGAGTCCGCCAGCTCCTGCTTTCCCTGGATTCCCCAATGAGGAACCATCGGAGTTGAGTTTAACAAATTCAGGGGGAGGGGGTTCCATCCAACATTGATCTGAATAGTCTGAAAGCTTTTCGATTCAGGTTTCATGATGGCCCAGTATTCTTTAATTTGTAGTTGAAGTTTTCTGTACCAAATAAGTTTATCTTCACTGTTATGTTGAAAAACAAGTTCATTTCTGTTTTTCCAAACCATCCAAATGGCCATTGGAAAGACCACATTCCATGGAAAGTTGCAAAAGTTAGCTTTCTCTTTGCATTTTAGATTTAAATTTAACCAATCAAAGAAGTCAAGGTTGAAAGAAGAGTGTAAACACTTCGGAGCCTGCAATGTGTCCCAAAGTTCTTTCACTAAAGGACAATCACGCAGGCAATGTAATAGAGATTCTTCATTCATGTTGCATCTAGGACACATCGGTGTCACTTGTATGCCTCTGGAAGCAAGAAGTTGACAAGTGGCTACCTTTTTGTGATAGCATAACCAAAGGAAAGATTGAATCTTTGGGAGCGTAGGGAGTTTCCAAATCACTTTCCAATTCTGATCAGTTTGCTTAACAACATTTTTTGCAAGATAATAAGCTGATTTAAGAGAAAAGGTCCTAGAGGTACAATTCCAAGCCAAAGTGTCACTTGTAGGATTTTCCATTTGAAGAGGAATACTCTTGATAGTTGACTGAATTTCGTCTGGAATAGGATTATTCAATATGTTGAAATTCCATGTTCCTTGTTCGTCAACCACGTCTCTCACAGTAAGTTTTTCATCTTGTGGTGTCCAAGGTCCAAAAATCATGGAATTGAGAGGTCTTGTTCCTATCCAATTATCATACCAAAATCTAGTTTGTCTTCCTTATTTGACAACCCATCGAATACCCTTCTCTAAGATTGAAGAGCTTTTGCGCATTCCAGACCAAACACTAGAGCATGCCTTTTTGACAAAAATTCCATTCTTGGAGTATTTTGATTTCAAAATTCTTGCCCAAACACTCTCCGATTCATTCAAAAATTGCCAACTCAGTTTTGCCATATTTACCTCATTTAGTTTGGCCATGTCTTTTATTCCAAGTCCTCCTTCTTCTTTGGGTAAAGTGACTGTATCCCAATTTATCAGATGAATTCTTTTACGTTCTTCTGTAGAACCCCACAAAAAGTTCCTGGTCACTCTATCTATTTCATTACAAGTGCTAATAGGTAGATATGTCCCTTGCATGTAATAT
The DNA here is from genome assembly GCA_031772115.1 of Heritiera littoralis. Lineage (NCBI taxonomy): Eukaryota > Viridiplantae > Streptophyta > Magnoliopsida > Malvales > Malvaceae > Heritiera > Heritiera littoralis. Next base: position 159,588 of record JAPDPK010000190.1, on the reverse strand, counting down.
GTTGGAATAGAATTAAGCACTGATTTGATCAATGTCGTTCTACCTGCGTTGGATCAGTGCACCATGATACATGAACTGTGGAAGCATTCTTTTAAGGTTTCCACATTTTTTATTTGATTTCCTTTTAGATGTATTAGAACAACAATTAAACAAACTGAGGGTTTTTGCAATTTAAATTAATTATTTTTTCTCAATTATTTTGCTGGCAAAGTTTTTTTTTCTTTTGGATAAAATATTGGACTTTTTTTTATTCCGCTCTGCGACCCTGCAGCCTACAAGTATCCATTTTGCTCAAGATCCCAAGGGACCAAGGGTCAAGCCTTAATGTGTAGTTGATTGGTTCTCACTTTTATAAAAATGCAATTTGTTCTACATATACATATACATATATATATGTATGTATATAAAATACAATATATAATATGATGTGACATGGAAGTCCACAACAATATTGATTGAGTGATAAAAAAAATCATCGCATACTGTATTATTTGGAGTTGTTGTTGCACAAAACAACAATAAAGATATGCTGACGTCGATGTTCGTACTCTGTCTTCATGTGTCTCCAAGAAGCTTCTGTAAAATAAGAAAAGTTAGAGAGACGCAGGTGTGGTTCCCTGTGTAGACACTCCGATGCTTAAGTCAGCAAAAAGTTCTTCAGTATTGGGAAGCGTAAAAGCCAGTAGTAAAAAATTAGAGAATAAGATTGTACCTGGGGCCTATTTATATGTGAATATTCTAGGTTAATTACCTGAGGATAAGTTTGTCATTTTGCTAAGAGTTTGTGTCCGGATATAACACAAATTCCACGAACAAAAGGAAAAGTAGAGCCTGTCATCGGCGAGAGACCCACAACATGTGGCACGTTGTGGCGTCAGGGGTATGTCGCTAGCGGAGTAGGAGTTTGCGCCACGTGTCGCGTTACGATTGCAGGCGATAGATTGGAGAGTCTGTTGCCCAGCGACAGGTGTAATGTCGCGCTGTGCCTTTGGTCGCTGAAGACCACGTGGCCCAGTGATCTCTTGCCACGTGGTGATCTCTGACGCTTTTGAGCCTAGCCCAACGTAGATAGACTTTGTCATATCAATTGCTTCCTACTCTCTTGTTGGATTTCTCCAACAAAGAGAGTATAAATATGTGTTTTGAGCCTTAGCCCACCATGAATAGTCCTCTTTATTTTTGTGATTTCTTCTGGTATTTTTTGTATGTGAAAAAAGCTCCAATCTGCGAGAGACGTGATAAGGCGCGACGTTTGGCATTCCCTGTCGTGACTATATAAATTGTTGGGATTCGACAAAAGAGTGCATGAAAAACCTCTAAGCAGCCGTCTGTCGCCCGTTTTTCAGCTCTCTCTCCAAAAGAGTCTTTCGCTTTCACACCAGGAGTCTCTCGCTACCTCTGTGACAGTAAGTATACACCTGTCGCCTTGTTTATCACTTCTCACAACTAGTTTTAGGTCTCCCACAGGTGCCTTAGCCTTCCGCGTAGAGTTTAGGTCTCCCGCAAGTGTCTTGCCCAGTAGGTCTATCGCCCAACATGTCTGTCTCCCGTTAAGCCTGTTGCCTATCAGGTCTGTTGCCTATCAGGTCTGTCGCCTGGTTTAGGTTTTCCCTTACCCCTTTGCCATGTCTTCGCAACGTCCGGGTAAAACACTTGGAACGGGTGGTGTTGTGTGTTCTTTGACAAATGCTGACTTAGAGGATATCAGGACTCGTTTTCCTCTTCCCTTTGGTTATCGCTATAGACTTCCAGCTCAAGGGGAAGTTACACCTGACTTGGTTAGAAGTGGTGTAGCCGTTCACAAGGCTTCTTTATCCTTCGATTTTCGCTTCCCTCTTCCTGATTTTGTCGAAGCGTTTCTTAGGTATAAGGACATTGTCCCGTGTCAACTCCATACCCATGCGTGGGCTCAACTGATGGCATGTTTCGTAGTGTGTCGTAACTTGGATATTGTTCCAACAGTTCCTCTTTTAAGCACCTTTTTCAAAGTTCGTGGGTTGAAAGGGTTAATAACGTTCTCTCTTCAAAGGTTAAAGGTCGACGAGTTTCCTAACAATAAAATTTTCTCGGACCTTCCTAATAAATTGCGCGGTTTTGAGAGTGAATGGGTCGTTGTTGAGATTCCAAGCGACTTGCAGATTCGCACTAGATGGAATCGTAGTACCGACGGCCACTCAAAGCGCTCGGAAAGATTTAAAGCAGAAATTTTAAGAGATCAATTTGGTGAGCCTATTCGATGAAACTGTTCTACTGGGGAACGTAATTTATTTTCCCTTTTAACCCCGGAGAATATTGCCGTAGCCGGCTGGGGGGTAAGCAGGACTGTTCTTGGGACTTCTACTGCCCCATCTAACCTCCCTACAACTTCACGTGTTTCTGATGCTGGTCCTAGCCAGCCATCCCCGGTACTCGTAGCCGAAGCATCCACCCCCGTAGGTCGCCTTGTAGATGAATCCTCTTCGGACTCGGAGGGCGAGACCCTTGAGGTCGCGGGTACCAGTGATCAATTAGAGGAAAACCCTGAGTGGGCTCAGGCCTACGCCTTCGGGAGTCTTTTCGTCTATTTTTCATTGGATTCAAACTTAAATAGTTTGGAGGACTTTGGTGGTTTTTTAGGTTTCAAATCCTTTTTCACTTCTTGTATGTGTGTGCATGGCATTTTACTTGGTCAGCTAATCCTTTCTTTTTATATTGTGTAGGTGTCGTAACGGCTTGGCGCTTGACTATTTTGAAAAACATTTAAAAACAAGGAGTCGCCACCAATCTTTTTTGACTAGGTGTGATTGGCCACCTAAAATATTTATCTTTTTAACAAAATCTCAAAACTAATTAAATTTTATTAAAAAGACAATTTTGGTCTGCGAAAACAAAAATCGGGTTCGGGAGTACGGTTACGCGTGGGGAAGGATTAGCACCCCCACGACGCCCGTTAAAAAATGGTACCATAATAATCATGTGTTATCCTTTAATTTTAATAAAATGGTCTTGAATTAATATTTAAAATTAATTCCTATTTTATTCCATTTTTAAAGCATTTTATTATTTATCAAAATTATTTTTGTTTTATTTTAAAAGGTTAAAATTTATTTTTCGAAAGTAAATGTGAACCTTTTTGTATTGAATAATTAAATCAAATATCCCAATACTCTGGTAACATTTGAAATAATTTTCCTCATCTAGAGATTTCTTAAGAATCACTACTAGTGAGTTCTATGGAATCTCATCATCGGAAGATTAACACTCGCTTCGAAAATTATTATGAATGCATATGATGCAAACAGATAATAAATGATGCAAATGAAACTTTAAAAGAAATTTTATTTATTTTGATTTTATTGATGAAACTCTTGATATTGAGAAATTTGGCTAAATATCTCAATACTCTGGTAACATTTAGCTAATTCCTCTCACCTAGGGATCAGTCAAGAAATCACTACTTGTGAGTCTCATGATATCCCATCCTCGAAAGAATTTCATTTAAATTTAAATTTTATTATTGATTTCTTTTTTTATTTTCCTTTAAAAACTTATCTATTTTTATTTTTAATAAAACAAATTAAATTATTGAAAAATCATACTAAATATCCCAATACTCTGATAACATTTAGTAGGACTCTTCTCACTTAGGGATCAGTCAAGAAATCACTACTTGTGAGTCTCATGACATCCCATCCTCGGACAAAATATTTAATTAAATTTTAATTTTATTATTAATTAAAAAAACTTATTGATTTACTTTTTAACAAAAATTTAAAATATTGAAAAATCATACTAAATATCTCAATACTCTGGTAACATTTAGTACGACTCTTCTCACCTAGGGATCAGTTAAGAAATCATTACTTGTGAGTTTCATAACATCCCATCATCGGGAGAATTCCATTTATTTTAGGATTTTAATATATATATTTTTTAGATTTATTGTCTTGATTCCTTTGATTATTTCCTTTTATTAAAATCCTATTATTACTTATTTAATTAATTTAATTACCACTCTTTACCTTTGGAAACTTTACTATGATTAATTTTTATTGGTTTAATTACTTTGTATTTATGTATATCTAAAAATCCCTTTTTTTTTGTTAATTCCTCTCAATTGTTTCTATTACCTTTTTTGTTTTAATTAATATTTTTCTAAACGCTCTTTACTTGTCAAAACTCATCATTGTGTGTGTGTGTATATATATATATTTATTATTTTTTTTAAAAAAATAAATAAATAAATAAATAAGCATGTAATTGAATATTGAGAAATAATACTGAATATCCCAATACTCTGGTAACATTCGGTATAATTCCTCTCACCTAAAGTTTTTCGAAGAATCGCTACTTGCAAGTTCTACGAAAACTTGTCATTGGGATTTCATACTTATTTTATTTTATTATTATTATTTTTTTATTGATTTATTATTTTTATATATTTATTTACATACATTTTAAAACTATATATTTATATTTTCTTTTATATATTTATTATTATATGTATTTTATGTACATAAAATTTATATACTTTAAAACTATGTATTTTACATATTTTATATTTATTTATCTTTTCTTTTAAAACTATATGCTTATTTTATTTTATTATATTTTTATATATTATATTATTCTATTTATTTATTTACTTATTATTTTTGCCATGATAATACATTAAAAACACTTACAAATTATTTTATAAAACAAATAAATGAATAAATAAAATGAAAAGGGAAATATACCCAAAACAGCCCAAAAGAGGGCCCAAAGGTCAGGCCCAAACGGCAGAGGCGTGGACTGGAGCTGCTGGGTCGGAGTGGGTGCGGACGGGTCGGATCGCGAAGCGGGTCGGCGCGCGGGTTTCTAGCAGATGCTGAGTTGGGTTACCGGACGGGTCGTGCGGATTTGGGTCGAGTTAGGGGCGACACGCGGGTCAACTGGCCTTAAAACGCACCATTTTGGTGCTTTATAAAAAGCCCCTTTTTTTTTTCAACTCCTCATTTCCACCGGCCTTTCCAAAAAAAATCTCTAAAACCCAAAAATTCTCTCAGCCCCTCAGCCTCCAGGCGATTGCCGGCCGCACGCTCCGGGCGATTGCCGGCCACCGTCCGTCGCCGTACGTCGGTCGCCGGTGATCCTCCCGACAACCTTAAAACACTCCACTCCCCCTCCTTTACTTCGATCTGCCCTCCGTTTCCCTTACAAATAACCCTAAATCCCTAGATCTGACTTAAACCGAAAGCCTCTCTTTTTTTCTTTTTTTTTGTGCGTGTTTGATTTTTCTGGTTGATGGTCCGGTTGTGGTTGCTTGTTTTTTTTTTTTGTTTTTCTTGCAGGTTTAAGATCTAGGGTTTCTCGATCAGAGATCCTAAAGGTCTCGGGTTCCCCTTTTTGGTTTTCGTGTTGATGGGTTTGTGATGGTGATGACGGTGGTGAGTGGATGGTGATGACACTGGTGGGTAGGCAGTGATGATGGTGGTGAGTGGCTACGGTGGTGGTGGGTAATAGCTGTGGTGGTGGGTAGTGGCTGTGGTGGTGATGAGCTTAGGGTTTCCATTCTCTTCTCTGTCTTTTTTTTTTTTTCACTCCCAGTCCCCGTTTCTTTGCTTGGGGTCTGCTTAAAACGATTTTGGAGCCTCCCCCTCTAGCCTTTCAAAGTCACCAAATCCATAGGTTTCTGTTGGAACGGGATTCACGGGATGGGGAAGATGATTTTGCTGGAGGTTGCGGCGCCGGCGGCTGGGGCGGGGAACCAGCAGATCTGGTAGATCTGTAACATTTAATGTGATGGAAATAGGACTGCTAATAATAATAATATAAATAATAATAATATAATAAGAATAGAAATATGAAATATATAATAAAAAGTAAAAATAAAGAAAATAAATTGTATATAAGTATATTAATAATAATAACACAAAAGTAACAATCATAATAATAATAATAATAATAATAATAATAATAATAATAATAATAATAATAATACAATAAAAAAACAAATAATAATAATAATAATAGTAATAATAATAATAATAATAATACAAATAAAATAAAAAAATATTAATATTAGAAAAGATAATAAAATTAATAATAATAATGATATGAATAATAACAAAATAAATAAGAAAAATAAAAGAAAATAAGAAAAAAAATTGCCAAAATAATTTGTAAAATTCGGACAAAATTAGGTGTTTACAGTAGGCATGAACTTCCAAGAATTAATGCGTAGGAGGGATGCTAGCGTTGCTGCTCCGGCGGCTCCTTCTTCTCAATCACAAGTTAGAGCCCCCTCATCTGTGCCGGCTCGTGCTCCTACTCCTCCTCCTCCTGCTACTGGTGAATCCAGCCGTCCTACACAAGAGGTTGGGAGAAATAAACGAAGAGGCCTCTTGTCCATGATCGTGGTTCAGACGATCGCGAGAGTTTCGAGTCCCAAAGGAGTGATTCAGCCCATCAAGGAGGTGGCTCTCGTGTCGCTGAGGATAGGTCTGCTCCTCACCAGCCTAGGCGCAAATACAGGAAGAGGTTGATTATTGAAGCCACAATGCCTACAAGACCTATCTTGCCTAAGGTAGCTGATCCTACTTTGAGGCACTATCAAGTTGATAGCAGGGTCGTCGTAGGTGGAGAAGACTTCCAGACCTATCCCGGAGTGAATGACAATGACATCATCGAGGATGTTAGGATAGCGTCTCGTCTGGCCTGGAGCACCATCCTTCCTCGTGACGAGGCGGGGCTTTTCACAAACCTTACAGAAGCAGAGGATAATTCTGACTATTTCGCTATGAAGGTGAGAGCTTTGTGCTTGTTTGGTAATTAAATTCTCCCTTTTTAAGCTCTTCCGTTAAGTTTTTTGAGTTATGTCCGTTTTTTGTCTTGTCAGACGGCTCAACAAATTGCGGCTGTCAATGCTTGACATAGGGCTCTCAGGGAGCAAGTTGATAAAGAAATTCGTGAGCTTCGAGAGCAAAGAATGAAGCTTTTGAACGAGGTTGTCCAGCTTCACCCCTATCCCAAAAGGATGGAGGAGTTGACTAAAAAGAACGCTGATCTCGAGCAGAGGCTCCGAGAAGAGCAGGCGAAGGTGGCTTCCCTTTAGGGGTACGAAGAAGCTTACAATAAGGTCGTCAATGATCGAGGAGCTATGGAGAGACAGCGGGATGAGGTCATTGAGGAGCTGTAAAACGTACTGGACCGTCAAAAAGAGGTTCGAGCTGAGGCCGTCCTTGAATACCGCTTGTCCCAGCATTGCTTTGACAAGAAAGCAGAGTTCGCGACGGGATTCATCAAGTACGGCTTCTATTTGGCTTGTGCTTGGCTGAGAAGCATCGGCCTAGTGAGACTTTCCCTGAATTGCTCTTTATTGAGGAGGCCAAGTACTACGAAGCTCCTTCTTAGACCAAGTATGAGCCTGACTCGCAAGGTTCGGATGCCTATTTAGAGGAGGGAACCATAGATGACTTAGACAATCTTGAGGGTCCATGGCCTCCTCGACAGCCACGCAGTCAGCCTGAGTCTTCTGAAGCGCGTGATCGATCTAGGCCTTTGGCAGTGCCTGGCGGGCCTGAGTATATCTAGGCAGGCGATCAGCCTGAGTCTATCGAGGCAGGTGATTAGCCTGAGTCTATCGAGGCATTGCTAGGGTTAGACGGTGATGAGTTCCAAGTTTCTGATTCTGCAGTCGTTGATCCCGTGCCAGACTTTGCGGCTGTGGTTGGGCCTTCAGGTGATGCTCCCTCTTCCGTGATGGCTTCTTCGGCTCCCCAGGACCCTGATTCTTCGACTCCTCATGTTCCTGATCCTCAGGCTCCTTAAAACCCTAGTAATGATGTATCGTCTTCTCAGCCGGCTAACTCGGTTCTTACCATAGATTAGGATTTTGTGTTTTTTTGTTTTGTTTGTTAATTCCGATGTACAGATTCATTCTCAATGAAAAGTACTATTTCATTCTGTAGCTCTTTCTTTTGCCTATGTGAATTCAGTAGAATATTTTGTATAACTGTTACATCACAGAACTCTAAAGAACAGTATTAAGGCGTTAGGAATATCGAATAATTCTATATTTGCAGTAAAGCGATATAAATATCGAATAATTCTATTTTTGCAATATAGAGCGTACCTTTACACCATATTGCTCCCCAAGTTCTGCTTTGAGACAGTGTTATTGTTTCTGTTCAAAGATGAACTTTTTCTCGAGCATTTGTGCCTATTTCGCATTTTTTTCGCTTAAGGACTTGTTATATTTGACAAGCCAATCACAAAATATATAGATATTTTAAATCAATTGCAGCACATATTTATTGTAACGTACCTTGTAATATATTTACGTTCTGCCGTCTTGTATCTTTTGGCTTAGGGTCTTATTTTTGCCCGTCTCGCGCATTTTTCGCTTAGGGTCTTATTTGTGCCTACTTAGGGTCTTACTTTGCCCGTTTCGTGTCTTCTCCTTTCTTAGGGTCTTATTTATGCCCGCTTAGGGTCTTACTTTGCCCGTTTCGCGTCTTCTTCTTGCTTGGGGTCTTATTTATGCTCGCTTAGGGTCTTACTTTGCCCGTTTCGCTTCTTCTTCTCACTTAGGGTCTTATTTTGCTCGTTTAGTGTCTTCTTCTCGCTTAGGGTCTTATTTATGCACGCTTAGGGTCTTACTTTGCCCGTTTCGCGTCTTCTTCTTGCTTAGGGTCTTATTTTGCCCGCTTAAGGTCTTATTTTGCCCTTTTAGCGTCTTCTTCTTGCTTAGGGTCTTATTTTGCCCTTTTAGCGTCTTCTTCTTGCTTAGGGTCTTATTTTGCCCGCTTAGGGTCTTCTTCTCGCTTAGGGTCTTATTTATGCCCGCTTAGGGTCTTACTTTGCCCGTTTTGCGTCTTCTTCTCACTTAGGGTCTTATTTTGCTCGTTTTGTGTCTTCTTCTTGCTTAGGGTCTTATTTATGCCCGTTTAGGGTCTTACTTTGCCCGTTTCGCGTCTTCTTCTCTCTTAGGGTCTTATTTTGCCCTTTTAGTGTCTTCTTCTAGCTTAGGGTCTTATTTTGCCCGTTTAGCGTCTTATTTTGCCCTTTTAGCGTCTTCTTCTCGCTTAGGGTCTTATTTTGCCCGCTTAAGGTCTTATTTTGCCCACTTAGGGTCTTATTTTGCTCTTTTAGCGTATTCTCATTTCAATTCATGTTAACACATAATCTGTTTAACAAATTGCATTAGAGAATATAGAAAGCGAATAGCTAGTCTTTATTCAGGAGTCAAATAATCACAAAACGATAATATCTGTAAAGTAACAGAATAATAGATGGATAAATAAAGACAAGAAGCGTAAGAAGTGTACAATATTTTACTGCTAGTACAGCTTGAGATGGTTGGAATTCCAAGTCTTCGAGATCTTCTTTCCTTGCAAGGTTTCTAAGGTGCATGTGCTAGGTCCGATCATCTTTCTGATCTTGTAAGGTCCTTCCCAATTAGCCCAGAGTTTTCCATCTTCCCTATGGGCATTTGTAATTGCCGACTTTCTCAGTACCAGGTCTCCTTCTTGCAGTTCTTTGCTCTTAACTCATGCATTGTAAGAAGTGGCTATCCTCTGTTGGTAGGCAGCCAATCTCATTTTTGCCATATCTCTCAGTTTATCAATCAGGTTTAGATTCTCCCTTAGTCCTTGAGAGTTAGGTTCTTCGATGTAAGGGACCAATCTAGGTGACTCAGTTCTAATTTCAACCGGGATGAGGGCTTCAGTGTCATACACCAAATTGAACCGTGTTTCCCCTGTCGACACCTTACTTGTCGTTCTGTAGGCCCATAAGACACTTGGGAGCTCATCTACCCATGCTCCCTTTGCCTTGTCCAGTCTGGTCTTCAAACCGTGCAGTATAATTCGGTTGCTCACCTCGACTTGCTCGTTAGCTTGAGGGAAAGATACAGAGGAGATTCTTAACTGAATGCTTAGGCCTTTGCAGAATGTTCGAAATACGTCACAATCGAACTGTTTCCCATGATCGGCATTAAGCACACGAGGGATCCCAAAACGGAAAATGACATCCCTCCAAACCATTGCTTTCGCCTTTTTTTCAGAAATTATAGCCAGAGGCTTTGCCTCTATCCAATTTATGAAGTAGTTTGTGGCTACGAGCAAATATTTCCTTCCTGTGCCCAGGGGAAAGGGTCCCAAGATGTCTAGCCCCCACTGCGCGAATGATGTTGGTTGAAGAGTGCTATATAGGGTCGAGACTGGTGCGGTGGCTATAGGGGCGAACTTTTGGCATTTTTCGCACTTTCGCACCTTGTCAGTGGCATCCTTCTTCAGTATAGGCCAATAGAACCCCGCCCGCAATATTTTAGTGGCTAAGGCTCGAGCCCTTAAGTGTTCACCGCATATCCCCTCATGGACTTCAGCTAGGGTGTACTTAGCCTGTTAAGGCCCTAGACACTTCAACAAAGGCATAATGAACCCCCGTTTGTAGAGTTATCCGTTCACCACAGTAAATCTGGCACTTTGCAACTTTAGCTTTCTGGTCTCATCTTTATCAGTTGGGAGTGTGCCCCCCAATATGTAGTCTTTGATCGGGCTTCTCCAATCATCTCCGATCTCGACATCGCAGACATCTTCGTCTTCGATACTTGGCTTAGTGAGGGATTCCACTTTAACTGTACCACCTTTGATTCCCCTAGAAGAAGCCAATTTTGAAAGAGCATATGCATGATTATTCTCAGACTGATTTATCAAGGTCAATTCGAAGTTTTTGAATGATTGTGCCAATAATTGCACCTTCTACAAATAAGGGACTAAAGATGGTTCTCGTGCTTCATATTCTCCCGAGAACTGATTGACCACCAATTGTGAATCACAATGGGCCATTAAGTTGCTAACTTCTAGTTTCTCCACTAGTTTCATCCTGGCTATTAGGGCCTCGTACTCGGCTATATTGTTTGAGCTCGGGAAATCAAAACGTAAGGAATACTCATAAGTTTCCCCTTTAAATGAAGTCAGCACAATTCCAGCTCCACTACCATCCATGTTACAAGCTCCGTCAACAAATAACTTCCACCAGACTAATTCTGTATCTACTTGGGTCTCCCGACCAGTGCATTCTACAATAAAATCAGCCAATGCCTGCCCTTTTATTGCTTGACGAGGTTGGAAATGTATGTCATACTCACTTAATTCAATGGCCCATTTCGTCAAGCGTCCGGAGTGTTCTGGTTTCTGTAGTATCTGCTTTAAGGGCTGATCTGTCAAGACAGTCCCTGAGTGAGCCTAGAAGTAAGGTCGTAACTTTCGAGTTGCCATTACTAAGGATAGAACTATTCTTTCGACTAGGTGGTATCTTGCCTCGGCATCTAGCAGGACTTTGCTTACATAATAAATCGAACAGTCCTTGTCTCCTTCTTTCCTCAGTAGGACTGCACTTACGGCCTTCTCTCCTACACCGAGATACATGAGGAGATGGTCTCCGTGCTGTGGCCGAGATAATAGCGGCAACTCTTTCAAGTAGTCTTTCAGCTGTTCGAAAGCATTATTGCACTCTTCTGTCCATTTGAAGTCTTTTCCTGCCCTTATCACCTTGAAGAATGGCAGGCTTCTTTCAGCTGATTTGGACAAGAAGCAATTTACAAGCTGCTATCCTCCCCGTCAGTCTTTGAACCTCTCTAACAGTACTGGGTGGCCTCATGTCCAGAATGGCTTGGACTTTCTCAAGATTAGCTTCTATTCCTCGATTAGTGATCATGAATCCCAAGAATTTGCTAAACCTCACCCCGAATGAGCATTTATTGGGGTTCAACTTCATCTCGTACTGTCGCAACACATTAAATACCTTCGTCATCTTCTCGGCATAAGACTCTTCCCTTCGGCGTTTTATAATCATGTCATCAACATAAGCTTCCATGGTGTTGCCCAACAGGTCTTTGAACACCTTATTCACCATTGGCTGGTAGGTTGCCCCTGCGTTTTTCAAACCGAACGACGTTACTCGATAGCAATATGTTCCATTATCAGTAATGAACGAGGTTTTCTCCTCATCCTCTGGATGCATCATGATTTGATGGTACCTTGAAAAAGCATCTAAGAAGCTAAGCAGTTCATATCCACAAGTTTCATCTACCATCTTGTCAATTCGAGGTATTGGATATGAATCTTTAGGACAGGCCTTGTTCAAATCTGTGAATTCTACGCACATCATCCATTTTTCGTTGGCCTTCTTCACCATCACAACATTAGCCAACCATTCTGGATGATTCACTTTTCTGATGAATCCTGCCTGCAATAACTTCGAGATTTCGTCGTTTATAACCTGCTACCTCTCTGGAGCAAAATTTCTCTTCTTCTGCTTGATCGGTTTTGCCCTTGAGACTATGTTCAGCCGATGACAAGCAACTTCAGGGTTGATCCCAGGCATATCTACTGGGGTCCATGCGAATACATCAACGTTTTCCTTCAAACATCGGATTATTTCCTCTTTTGCTCCCTCAGGCAACTGGCTTCCCACATACACTACCTTTTTTTTCATCTTCTCCATCTAATTGAACTGCCTCCATCTCCTCATCAAGTTTTGGCTTAGGCGGTTCTTCGATTGTAAGGGTTTCCTTCCTTTGAATCCCCTTACACGTGGTAGATGCGATATTACACGTCCTAGCCTTCCTTTGGTCTCCTCTCACTTGTCCGACACCATGGGGAGTTTGGAATTTCATTAACAGATAACAGGAATGTACCACCGCTCTCATATCATTTAACAATGGCCGCTCGAAGATCATGTTATACGCTACTGACGTTGACTTCACCACCATAAATAATACTTGACGAATGACACACTTCGAGCTTTCCCCCAATGTCACAGGTAGCTGAACTGCACCCTCCACCTTCATCTTTTCTCCTGAGAAGCCATACAGTGGTGTGGGTACTGGCTTCAGCCTATCATTCAAGATGTTCATTTTCTCAAAGCAACTCCAGTATATCAAATTCACCGAACTCCCATTATCAACCAGGATACGACTCACTGGATGCTTTGCTATCACTGCTGAAATCACCATTGGGTCATCATGAGGGATTATTACATCTTTTCTGTCAGCTGGCATAAAAGTAATGGGCTCTTCATCATGCTTTTCCTCCATTACTGAGTTAATTTGATGAGCTTGTCGGGCGTAAGACTTCCGAGACGAGGAAGATGAATCAACTAACAATTCACCTCCGGATATCACATTAATAGCTGGACCCGTGGGTTCATTATCTTCCTCTCTATTCCTTCTATTTGTCCTCCTGTCATTCTCTCTCCTGTCACCATCATTTCGCCTTACAGTTCCCCTGTTTTCACCTCTTCGGTCTCTAAAGTTGTCTCTAAAGTAGTTTCCTTTGTTTCGTGCAGGATAGGCGCTCCTGTCACTTCTCCACACAAATCGATTTATCTTTCCATCACGTGCTAGCTTCTCTAGCTGATTCATTAAATCCCTACATTTCTTCGTCAAATGCCCATGTGTTGAGTGGTAGTTACAGTAAGAGTCTGTGTCATGACCCATAGTCTCGGATGTTTTCTTCGGGGGTTGGATAAGACCTGATCCCTCAATAGCTGCTAACACCGAAGCTCGAGATTCAGTAAGTGGGGTATAGGTGGTATATTTCATTGTAGAGGTTTTGACAAACCTCCTTGACTGACTAGAGGATGTTTCAGGGACTTCTCTTTCTCGTTTCCTTCCCTCATTGGATTCTCCATTACCCACCATTTTCATCACTTCTTCTTGGGTGACATATTTATTTGCCCGGGAAAGCAGGTCTGAGATCGTGATTGGCTGGTCTAGCAACAGGGATTCTTGTAGTTTCTCAGACCTTGTTCTTTGTAACATGGCTGCCACAACTATACCGACTTGTAGGTCCCGCACTTCTAGAGTAGTGACTTTGAATCGATCGACATAGCTCTTCAACGACTCCTTAACTCCTTGCTTAAGAGTGAGCAAATAGGTCGGTTCTTTCCTTCTCTGACTATTCACCGCAAATGCCTTAAGAAACTCGCTGTGCAGTTGGTCAAAAGAGACAATAGACCCCTCAGTAAGGTTATTAAACCACTTCATTGCATACCCGGACAGCGTTAGAGAGAAGGCCCTGCACATTATCTCATCTTCCTATCCATGTAGTAACATCAGCGCTTTATAGTTCTGCATATGATCATTAGGGTCTGTCTTTCCCGTATATGCCATCATCTGTGGCATTTTGAATTTTGGCGACAAGGGTTTCTGCAGGATGGTTGTGCAAAATGGTACCCTTATCCTCTGGCTCTCCTCTGCGGACACTAATTTTTTCTCTTCAAGCACTTGTTCTATCATCTTTTTCATGTCCACTGGGGGAGTAAGTTGATTCCTGGCATGAGACGAATCGGGCAGGTCTTCGACAACTATTTCCTTACCCCTTCCTTGAGGTGCATTTGTTCGTGCCATTTGTGTACACCAAGTGGGGTCAAACTCCGACCAGCTCCCCAAGCGCTTTAGTCATCACCACTGTTCTTTCCAGCACCTCTGATACCTTGTTCTACGTTGGTACCAGCAAAATTGACAAGTCATGGTAGTGGGTGGAAGACCCTGCCGCTCAGTCGACACCCTGTCGCCTCGACACCTGTCGCCCGACATCAGGCATCTGTCGCATGGCCCCTACTGCAGGTTCCAGATTTATCCCCTCGTCAGCCTCTCGCTGAGTACCTCCGACAGGCCTTCGACTCCCCTGTCCTGCCGCCTCCTGGTGAACATTATCCTCCTCTATGAGGGGATCTTCCTATCGCCAAGAGGGATCCACCGCTGTCGCATCTTCCGGTCGCCTAAACGCATGCGGCAAGGCCTCTCAACTCGTTTCTCCAACCAAATTCTACACGGCAGGCGGCAGACTCAATGTCGGGAGGACTCCTTTGAACAGATCTACTATGGCTCTTAGCGCCTGGGAAGTTTCTTCACTTTGTCGCCTCAGAGCTTCGAATTCTGCCGCCGACACAGTAATCCTTTCTTCCTCCCTGTTCACCTAGTTCCTTTGGTGAATCTGTTGTTCAGGGGAGCTCACAGAGTTTTCCTCACTGCCATTCCTCACGTTTGTCGATCTTGTTCTTACCATCTTAGAAAATCTTGACTAGCTTTTTATACGTTTCCCACAGACGGCGCCAATTGTTGTTGCACAAAACAACAATAAAGATATGCTCACGTCGATGTTCGTACTCTGTCTCCACATGTCTCTAAGAAGCTTCTGTAAAATAAGAAAAGTCAGAGAGACGCAGGGGTGGTTCCCTGCGTAGACACTCCGATGCTTAAGTCAGCAAAAAGTTCTTCAATATTGGGAAGCATAAAAGCCAGTAGTCAAAAATTAGAGAATAAGATTGTACCTGGGACCTATTTATAGGTGAATATTCTAGGTTAATTACCTGAGGATAAGTACGTCATTTTGCTAAGAGTTTGTGTCCGGATATAATACAAATTCCACAAACAAAAGGAAAAGTAGAGCCTGTCGCCGGCGAGAGACCCACAACGTGTGGCACGTTGTGGCGTCAGGGGTCTGTTGCTAGTGGAGCAAGAGTTTGCGCCACGTGTCGCGTTATGACTACAGGCGATAGATTAGAGAGTCTGTCGCCCAGCGATAGGTGTAATGTCGCACTGTGCCTTTAGTCGCTGAAGACCACGTGGCCCAGTGATCTCTTGCCACCTGGTGATTTCTGACGCTTTTGGGCCTGGCCCAACGTAGATAGACTTTGTCATATCAGGAGTTAATATTCAAGCAATCTCATTTTTTTTAAATTAAAAAAAATGGCATGGAAAGAGATGAAGTGTTGGGGGGTATCTGTATAATGAATAAATAAAGTTACAGTTACATCTTATAAATATTAATGGCATATATCAATATTTCTAACAATTTCTTGACAATTTGCTTTGATTTAGGAACCTTGAATGGAAAGGATCTAAAACAATAATAAAATAAATAAGAAAAATTATTATATAGAAAATTCATTTTTCCCTAATAAATCAAGTCAACAAACAACCAATGTAATGTAAAAATATAGAAAAAAACCAACTATGAAAATAAATGAAATAAAACAAGTTACAAATGCTAGGAAATTGACTCCTTATTTGTCCCACTCCCATACTATTGAAAATCTTCTTTGAAAAAACAGAATATTTGATGGAAGAACGGGGGACCCTTTTGAACAACCTGTTATAATAGGAAAACCTTAAGGGGCCGTTTGGTTCGGGGAATTTAAGATTACCAGGAATATTAAATTACCGGAATATTATTTTACTTAACGAATTACTGGGATATTAGATTCCTGTGTTTGGTTGTATTGGTGGGAATATAAGATTTCTGTGTTTGGTTAAAGGAAAGTAAGAGGGTAAAATTATTTATTTTACTATAATACCCTCCATATTATTAGTTGATGTAGAGTGAATAACAATTGAAATAAATTATATTTAAATTTATTTATTTATTTATTTATTTTGCCCCTTTTCTAGAGGGATTTGGTGTTGCTCATATTTTGATACAAGAAATGCTTACTATATTAAATTGATCATATTAATAAAAAATCATAGGGTCCATCTTATTATTGGTCCATTTGATTTTAAATTCATTTTTCTCTTCATCAAAATAAGAAAAAAACATGGTTGTAATATTAGATAGGTTTAGGGGTAAAATGGAAACAAAATATAATTATTGGAGGGTAAAATTGGCAAAAAAGTTAAATTCCCCCCGGAAAAAAAAATACCTCAGGGAAAGGGGGGAATTTTTTTTCCCAAATTTGACACTGTTTGGCACTGTTGGTAAAAAAAAATTACCCCTCGGAATCCGATTCCTCCAACCAAACGCGAGAATCATTTGACGGAAAAAAAAATTTCCTCAGGTAAAAAAAAATTCCCCCAACCAAACAGCACCTTATATCTTGAAATTAATTCATCAAGTTGATGATAAAATACACGGGCGTTCCAGTGGGCATTATGCACTATCTTTCCCTAATCCCTCCTTCAAGTAAACCAAAATACGACAAATTGTGTGTGCAAAGAAACAAAAATCAAGCCCCACAAATTAAACAAATCCACCCTTATACTTGCCATGTCAGTTTCACGTTAATTCCACAACTCTCCTTTAGTTCTACGATCTTCATCCCAGGTTCCTCTTGCCTATAAAATTTTTTAAAATAACAATAAAAAATTTGCTTACAATAAAGAACTTAATTAATGATATTTATATCTAGCTTAGACCTATTAAAAGGGTAAGTTATTCGTCCATGCTTGAAGGCCCATCTAATTTTTGGATAGGTTTGAGTAAAAATATTAAGCTTGTTAAATAGGTTTGAACTTGAAAATTGGGATCCGAAAAAAAGGGCTGGACTTGAGTTCATCCTTTAAAGTCCAATTTCAACCCGACCCTTTCTAATAATTATAATTTTTTTACTATTTTTTATACTAATACATTTTCAATGATTTTAGATTTTTTGTATAATTTAATTTGAGTTTGTACTTTTTTTAGACTTTAATTTTAAATTTTTATGTTTCTTGTAGTCATTTTGTAAGAATTTATTTAAACTTATTGTGTTACATTTGTTAACTATTATATGTTTTATTATATTATATTTTATTATATCTTTTTTTAAAGAAAAAAATTATATTTCGGCAGGTTTGGTTCACACATTGTGTGAAAAACCGGCTTTGCCAAAAAGTTAGGTTCGAAAAATAGGATAGAACTAGGCTCATGTTTAATCCCTTAATACCTTATCTAGGTTCGGCTCGAACTCGACCCAACCTGACCTATGAATATATCTAATCTAGCTATAGTCTTAAATATAAATGGAGAGGGAATTGAGTTCATTTTATAAGTGATTTTTAATAGATTACTTCTAACAAATTATTTTCTCAAGAGATTATATTTGTAAATAAGTTAGTTGTGTTAGGTTGACATAACTTTAAAAAGTTTCAAATTATATTAGTGATAATTTACAAAAAGCACTTTTTAAATAATATTTACTTCTATTTGGTTAAGTGTTAAAAACTTATTTGAGTATTTTTTTGGTTAAAAAAATTTTATCTTTAGTCTTAATAAGATTTAATTTATATTTTTTTATCAAAATTTATAAATATAAGTTTTTATTATTCGGAAGAAAACCAAAGTGTTATTTTTTCTCTTAGTTTTAATAGAATTTTTAAAAATTAAAGATAAAATGATACTTCTATTTTATTCTTAAAAATTTAAAAGTTTTACTTTCTTATTAATAAATCAATTTTAATATGATAGAAAAGAGTAATAATTCTAAACCCATTACCTTAATTTGTAATTCTCTTTTATTTTTAAGTAAAAAATATGATAGGACTACATTGACACTATTTTATAAAGGTTTGAGACTATTATAAAACAATTTAAAGGTTAAAGATTAAAATGAAGGAAAATTATCCTATACACTGTCAGTGGAGTTTTTTAACTCCACAAGCGGAGTTAGGATAATGACATGTGTTCCATTTTATTTATTTTTTATTTTCTTAATATTTTTAAAAGACACATGTCATCATCCTAACTCCGCTTGTGGAGTTAAAAAACTCCACTGACAGTGGATAGGATAATAATCTTAAAATGAAACCTATATAAAAAGTTTGGAACTACAAATGCATTTTATCCTTTTTTTACTTTTCAAAAAAAAGTACCACCTTTTTTTATTTTGGATGTATCCGAACAACAATTAAACAAACATAGGGTTTTCGCATTTAAGATTAATTAAATTTTTTGTAAGATTAAAATTAAGCCTAAACATGCTTCTAAACATACATACTTCTAAACATACATGAAATATGTTTATAATCCGAAAGAAGAATATAACACAGTAAGGATCGAACTAACCTCCAGCAATTATTTTGCTATCTATCTAATTTTGATCCAGTTTCTGGAATCGATAAGCTTCTTTAAATTACTTCAAAGCCTTCCAAGCACTCAAAAGCCTCACTAGATGATGTTTTTTTGTATATGATTTTCGTGTTTGGGGATCAGAAGGAGCCCTTTATAAATACTAATTAGAGCATGTCAATTATGGTAATAAAATCATGTTTTAATCATCATAAAATCGTGCTTTTAATAGCCAAATATTGAGTTAAAATTTTCAACGTGAAATTATTAACCATATCCGAAATTGATCAACATGAGATTCTGTTAATTAACCAAATATATTCTATTTCCATAATCGGGGATATACCAACATTTTTCTCTATCATTTTGCTGGCAAGTTGTTTTTTTTTATGAAGTATTAGACTTTGTTTATTCTACTCTGCTAGTGCTTGGATTGTTATGAATGATTTGGTTTGTTAGCTTTTTCTCTTTCTTTCTGGGTCTTGGCTTATTAATTCGGATTATTTTTCTACTATTACTTCTAGGATGGGCGTTAAAATAACATCTAAAATGGTTTGCATCTTCTATGAACTTCTTCTGGATGCAAAAGCTATTTTTTTTTCCTTTATTTTTTGGATCAGTGCATTGTGATGTATGAACTGTGCAAGCATTCTGTTAAGTTTTCTACTTTTTAATTTGATTTTCTTTTGGCTCAGAACAACAATTAAATAGAGGGTTTTTGCATTTTAGATTAATTAATTTTCTCAATCATTTTGCTTGCAAAGTATTGAACTTTTGCTGTGTGTGTGTTTTTATATATACTAGTTTTTGCTACAGCACGTTGATAATTTATTAATAATACTAATAATAATAATAAAAATAAATTTGTGTATTTATTTAGTTAAAAACATGAATTATATATAATTAAAAATATATATTTCTTAGGAGAAAAATAAAAATTAAGTAAATTTTGTCTAAAATAAAATTCCCTAGTAGAAAAACCATACACTACGAAATTAAAATTTAATAAATATCTATTTGAGATAATAGAAGTAAAAATGAGAAAATACACAAATTTGGAATATATCCTTTCGGTTATCAATAATTTCTTAGTTAATTTACTCAGAAAAAAATTGATTAGTTAATTATATAATCCGTGTAGAAATTATGTAACTCAAAATTTAATCATCCATTAAGAAGCACCATCATTTAATTATAAAAAATTATAAAATTTGAACTCTAATTTTCAAAGTACTAATTAAGAAATACACACACACACACACATATATATATATATACACACACACACACACATACATGAAGCATAGTTATTAAATCAAGATATGTATCGTGAATCGAAATTTTATTTTTAAAGATCGAGTATCGAGTATCGTATCGTATCGTAAGATACGGTAAATAATTTTAAAATTAATTATAAATAATATATACACATATAAATTAAATAAAATATTAAAAATATTATACATATTAACAGGATTAAATAAGTATATGATAAAAATAAAAAAGTATGATTTTTTTCAAACACTTAACAT
This sequence comes from Heritiera littoralis, assembly GCA_031772115.1. Lineage (NCBI taxonomy): Eukaryota > Viridiplantae > Streptophyta > Magnoliopsida > Malvales > Malvaceae > Heritiera > Heritiera littoralis. Next base: position 139,259 of record JAPDPK010000190.1, on the reverse strand, counting down.
CTTCATTAATAGTATATATTTTTAAATAATATTTTTATATATTTTTTATTTTTAATTTTCTAACTAAAAGTTTGTTTTTTTTCAATATTTCAAGATTAAATTATATAGAAAATATGTTTTTAAGTGTTTTTTAGGTTAAAAAACACTTAAAATTGCATTTTTTTAGTTAATTGGGCCAGATCAGATTTTTTTGGGCCTGGCCCAATGCTAGTATAAAGCGTATCGAAGTGAATCGTGTATCGTACGATACGTATCGATTCGCTTATGTATCGATAGATACGCTACCGATTCATGATAAAATCGATTCTTTGTATCGATACGTATCGAATTTATAACGAATCGAACCGAATCGTACGATACACATTGCGTATCGTACGATTTTGATAACTATGACATGAAGCTATTAAAAATTAAACAAAACGTTTATATTTAATATGTTGTTAATATATAAATTTCATATATTGCCATTGAATTATATCATGATATTTAATTAAATAATAAATTTAAATAATATTTATTCTAAAAATTTTGACATGCTTAACCTTCCCAGCCCAGCACGTCAAAATTGAATAAAAGCAGGGCAAAAGATAGAAACGTGCCAGAAACATCCAGCCAAAGAAAAAGTGAAATTAGTAGTGAAACTGAAGGGTCTGTTTGGTATCGTTTTTGTTTCCTGTTTTCTGTTTTTGTTTTCAGTTTTTTTGGAAACAGAAACGGAAAACATGTTTGGCAACATGTTTCCGTTTTCAAAAAACGAAAACGAAAACAAGAATTTCTTGTTTTCATTGTTTTTGAAAACATGTTTTCATTTCATTACTGTTCATAAGTAAGTAAATAGAATTTATATATTAATATAATATTAATATTTTTTATAATAAAATATAAATAAAATTAAATAATTTTTTAAATAAAATAATATTAAATTTTAATATAAAATATTAATTAATTAATATTTTAAAATTAATATATTTATTTTAATATAAAAAAGTTGAAAACGTAAAAAGCAATTAAATATAAATTACATTGAACTATAATATTATAATATTATTTAATTTAAATTTTTATAATAATTTATTGAATATATTATATATTTTAAATAATATTATTTATTATAATTTTGATATGTTAATAATTAATATTATTATCTAATATAATTAATTTTTATTTTACTAAACAATATTATTATTTAATATTATATTCTATCTTAAATTTAAAATATATCACTACTACTATTAAATAATTTAATATTATTAAATAAGTAAATACTTAACATTAAATAATATTATTTATATTCAATATAATACATTTTAATAACTATATAATTTATTATAAATTAATTAGTTAAATATTTTATTTAATAATGTAATATTATAATTACATTTAAATAAAAAATTATTATTAAATATAATTTATGATTATTACAATTAAATTAAATAATACTATTTTATTTAATATTATATTTAATTATAATATTATTTAAATTATATTAAATTTTTATATGATTAAATGAAAATATTTAATATTAGTATTAAATAATATAAAATAATATTATTTAATATCATCTACAGGTTATTATTTAATAAATATATTATTTTTTATTTAATTTTTTAAATTTTATTTTGTGAATTGAATTATTATATATGAATCAATTTAAATATTTGTTTTCAAAACGTAACAGTATTAAACAAACATGTTTTCTGTTTTTAGAAATTGAAAACAAAACAAAACAAAACAAAAACAGAATTTTCAAAAACAGAAAACATAAAACAGAAAACAGGAAACGATACCAAACGACCCCGAAATTTTCCACAGATTCAGACTCTCCTGGTTTACTGAAGTCATGTCAGAGGGAATAATGGGAGACAGCATTAGGAGGTTAGCTTTACCGTACAGACTCTCCTGGTTTACTGAAGTCATGTCAGAGGGAATAATAGGAGACATCATTAGGAGGTTAGCTTTACCGTACGTGCTTATCCTTTCCTTTCGTTCCATTGACTAAACTTTTTGTTGGATTAGTGAAATTAAGTACTACTTTTGTTTTTTTCTAATAAACTTCGGACTGGACTCAAGTGATTATTCAACAAGTTTGATTTTTTTTAGTCATCTTGAGAAAAAAAACTTTCTGTTTTCTCTTTTCTCTCTTCTCTCTCGATAGAACTCTCTGGAAAAAAAAAATGTCCTCTCCTGATCCTCGAAAAAGCAGCACCGAGGAAGATGATCTGAAGGGTAGGAGTGTTAAGCGCACAAAGAATGGAGAATTTAAAGAAAATGACAAAGGAATGGAAATCAGAAACGCAGGCTCTGGCTCCTATCGTGACTCCTTGGTGTGTAACAGGGATGAAACCCACTTCTCAATGATAAGCCAACCTTCCTTTGTTGACGAGGATTCAGATCAGGAAATTGATATGGACGACGATATACCCACTATCCTGCTATCTAAAGAAGAAAAAAGGAGGATTAGATCCCCCTGGAAAGACTCAATCATTGTGAAAACCTTTGGTAAAACAGTAGGCTACAACTTCTTATACCCCCGAGTTCAAAATCTGTGGAAACCAAAAGGGGGAATGGAGTGTATTGATCTTGGGAACGATTATTTCTTATTTAGATTTGCCTCCATTGAAGATTTCCAACGAGTTTTATATGGAGGTCCTTGGTTCACTGGTGGCCTCTACCTCACCATGAGACTTTGGGAACCTGGATTTATCTCAGAAGCTAATCCAAAATGCAGCACTACAGCAGTGTGGGCGAGACTTCTAGGGCTACCTATTGAATTCTTCGACAAGAACATCCTCCAAAGGATAGGTAATCAGCTGGGAACTCTTTTAAAAATTGATTCGTATACTCAACTAAATGCCCGAGGAAAGTATGCTAGGATTTGCATACAGGTTGATCTTGAAAAACCGTTAGTCCCAAAAATCAGAATTGGTAAGCTAACTCAATCAGTTCTCTATGAAGGGGTCAACCTCTGCTTTGGTTGTGGTCTAATTGGTCACAGGAAAGAAGCTTGTCCTTTTGATAATGAAAATTTAAATGAGAACAATGCAAAGGAAGATACTGTTAATACCCAAGAACAAACAATGGAACCACAGCACAAGGAAACAGATCAAGGAAACTTCGGTCCATGGATGATAGTCTCACAAAAGAAGAAGAAACAGGGAAGGCTTCAAAGTTCGGGCGAAAACGATCCGAAACTCGACCCGACAATAAATCGGGTGGATAAGGGAAAAACAAAACTAGTTGAAGATCACGTGAATGTTCCTGCTCAACGGCTATTTGTTCAGCCAAAAGATAACATTGGGCAGAGCTCTAACACTATTTGTGCCAGTGAAGTGAACAAAAAGCTGCTTGAAAACCAAAGGCCTAGTCAATCAAAAGATTATGACCAGAAGACTCCTAATCAAAGCATTACAGAACTTCCTCGAATTCCTCTCTCTTCCACATTTTTCTTTGGTACTCAGAAATCCTTATTGAACAATCTGCCTAAGTCAAGGGTTAAAACATCTCATATAAATGGAAAGTCTTCAAAACTTGTTCAAGGAATTGGAAGCTCTGTTCATGGTGTTGGAAAACAAAGCAATACCAACGACACAAGCAATCGAAATGCTGTGGAAGAAAGACGTAGACATGTGAGGGTGGAACAAGAACGAGTTGATGCTTCCCTGGAACAACCTTCTCTTCTCCATGGTTGTTCCAGACTCAACACCCTATCTACACCTCGTTCAAGAATAGAGGACGGTGCAGCAACTAGGGAAGGAGGAAGAACTTCCGCTTTTGATGAACATCAATCTTTGGCAACCACCACTGGACATAATAAGGAAGATGGAGTTTATGGAGAACGAAAACAAAGCGCTTACATTGAAATACCCATCGACAGCCAACCCACTCAGAATACTGATGAGGACAGAATGGAGCAGGAGCATATCAGAGAAGAAGACACTGACTCTATTCATGCCTTACCATCACAGTGTGGTGAGATTAATATGCAAGATGCAGAACGGGGAAGTAAAAGCTATCCCGGAGCTGGCAGAATGGCTTCTTAATCGCACCTTTAGTGAATCATTTCCAATGAGGATCCTTTTCTGGAATGTAAGAGGGGCAGCAAACCCCAATTTTAAGAGATCTTTCAGAGAACTTGTCCGGATCAACAATCCTAGTATTGTGATCATAGTTGAGACTAGAATCTCAGGTGTAACAGCTGAACGCATCTGCAACTCTTTGGGTTATGATCAAACATTTAGAGTGGATGTGGAAGGTTTTTCCGGAGGCATTTGGATCCTATGGCAATCTGCTGAAGTTTCGCTTAATATTCTGCAGCACTCATCGTAGGTGATCCATGCTTCAGTTCAGGTCAGCACCCTTAACTCTAACTCAAGTTATTCTAACACCCATCCCCCAGCCCCCTATAATAAATGGATTCTCTCTGCCATTTACGCTAGCCCGAGGTTTGCAATTCGGAGAAGGTTATGGGATGAGTTGTTAGAGTTTTCCAATAGCCATGCATTACCTTGGGTACTTCTGGGTGACTTTAATGAACTGATTTCGGACTCAGAAAAGTTAGGAGGATGTCAAATTGTCTATAGTAAAGCCAGATTATTTCAAGAATGTATGGATTCTTGTGGTATGATTGACTTGGGATTTACTGGACCTAAGTTTACATGGACTAATAAAAATCACCAAGGTCAAATCATTAGAGAGAGGTTGGATAGGGGTTGGGCTAATCTTGATTGGAAAATGTTGTTTCCTTCTACCTCTATCACTCATCTTACAAAAATGCATTTTGATCACAACCCGATTTTACTTGATACTGATCCACGGGCTCTAAGATTTGGACGAAGACCTTTCCGTTTTGAAACAATTTGGTTTTCGCATCTAGAGTTCAAAAATGTTGTGAGTACCTCTTGGAACCAAGCTCAAAATAATTTGATTGAGGCTGTTTCTGTATTTAAAGTCAATGTTACTACTTGGAACAAGACCACCTTTGGTAATATCCACCATAAAAAGAAAAGATTAAGTGCTAGACTTCTTGGGATTTAAAGAGCTCTTGAGAATACTCCCAATAGATGGCTCCAGGAACTAGAAGACTCCTTAACAGAAGAGTTCCAACAAATACTCAGACTTGAGGAAGAACTGTGGGCTCTCAAGGCAAGGGTTGACTGGATCAACGATGGCGACCGGAATACTCGCTATTACCATATGACTACCATTCAACACAGGACAAGAAACAAAATTTTGTCGTTGATGAATGAGGTTGGTCATTGGCTTTCCGGGGAAAGGGAAATCAAAGATCACATTTTAAATCACTTTTCCAAGTTGTTTCTTACCTCGCTGGAGTGGAGCAATAGCAATTCTTTCCTCCAAAGTACCTTGGGACACCGGCTTACCTTAGAAGAAGGCAATTGTCTTATCAAACCAATTGAGAATATAGAAGTCTTTAAAGCTCTTTTCAACATGAAACCTTTAAAAGCACCTGGTCCCGATGGTCTCCACCCAATTTTTTATCAAAAATGTTGGGATGTCGTAGGCCCTTCAGTTGTCACCCTTATTAGAGATATCTTCAACAAAGGGATTGTTCCAGAAGAAATTAATCGAAGCCTTATTTGTTTGATTCCGAAGGTTTAAAACCCAGAAGTTATAACTCAATTTAGGCCTATTGGTCTATGTAATACTGTTTACAAAATAGTCTCAAAAGTCATTGGTAATAGAATGAGACCTCTCCTCTCAAAGATGATTAATCCGCTACAAGCTAGCTTTATTCCAGGGCGAAGAGCACAGGATAATGTCATTATTATGCAAGAAGTCATGCATACCTTTGGAAAAAAGAAAGGTAAGCAAGGATTTGTGGTGGCAAAAATCGATCTGGAAAAAGCATATGATAAAATGGAATGGAGCTTCATTAGAGAAGTTCTTCTGTTTTTTAACTTTCCCCACCATTTTGTCAACCTCATTATGTCATGTATTTCCTCCGTGTCCATGACTATTCTCATCAATGGAGAGCAAGGCGGAGACATTATCCCATCAAAAGGCCTTCGTCAGGGAGATCCTTTATCCCCATATATTTTTATTTTATGCTTGGAATACTTATCTTTGATGATTCAAGAGGAATTTGAGGTTGGCAATTGGGAAATGGTTTCTCTTTCAAGAGGCGGTCCCAAACTATCTCATCTATTTTTTGCCGATGACCTTGTGCTAATGGGAAAAGCTTCTTTGAAGACTTGCTTAGCGATTCAAAGAGTCCTCAAAACTTTTTGCCAATTTTCAGGCCAAACTATTAATTTTGATAAATCCATTATGTGCTTTTCTCATAACACAGCACTTGAAACTAAAGAGTATCTTAGTGGAGTTTTGAGAATGAGGAACACAGATGAGCTTGGTCGCTATCTTGGCTTCCCCATCAATGCTAATCGTCCTGCAGTCAAATTTCGATTCATAATTGACAAAGTTAAGCAAAAACTTGCAGGTTGGAAAACTAAACTGCTTTCTTTGGCAGAAAGAACTACTCTTATTAAATCTGCACTGAATTCTATCCCAATATACTATATGCAAGGGGCCTTCATACCTACATCAGTATGCAACCAATTAAACAAGATTAGCAGAGACTTTCTCTGGGGCTCTTCGGAAAATAAAAAAAGAATTCATCTTATCAATTGGGAGTCTGTTGCTTTAGACAAAGAAAAAGGAGGTCTTGGTATCAAGGATATGAAGATCCTTAATATTTCTAATATGGCTAAACTAGGATGGTGTCTTCTATTGGAAGAGAACAGCATTTGGGCTAAGATCATAAAAGCTAAATATTGGTCTAATGGAAGGTATCCTAGACGCAACAATTCTACTATTTGGTCTGGCATCAGAAAAGGCCTCACATTCTTGAAAAGAGGGGTGAGATGGATTATAAAGTCAGGCAACCAAGCAAAATTTTGGACAGAAGACTGGACAGGGCTCGGACCTCTTAACAGAATTGTGCATGGACCATGGCAACCTAATGATAATGACATTGTGGTCAGGACTTTCTGGTCTGAAAAGGGCAATTGGAATTTTGAAGAGATGGGATACCTCCTCCCAAATAAGGTGCTGAACATTCTTAAAGCAATTCCCTTCCAATCTGAAGTTCTTGAAAATGATTCCATTTGCTGGAAACCATCACAATCTGGCAATTTCTCTATCAAATCAGCCTACAACGTTGCCCAAGAAAATGTAGGCAAAAGGGAGGAGAAATGGAAGATGATCTGGAAACTAAATTTACCTCCAAGGATCCAGCACTTCTTATGGCTGTGTTGTCACAAAAAAATTGCCACCAGGGAAGTCCTCACCAAACGTGGGATTAATATAGATAGCTTCTTCCCTGGCTGTTTAAATGAGGTTGAAACTATCACTCACTGTCTTAGAGACTGTGAAAGAATCAAGCCCTTGTGGGATAAAATTCAAATCCCACAGGGGATCCACTCTTTGTTCAAAAACAATTTTGAGACATGGTTATTAGTTAATTGTAATTCGAATGATGCCTCATATATTGCTAATATAGCATGGAAAATTGTTTTTCCCTTTGTGATTTGGAGTATCTGGTTGAGAAGAAACAATATAGTTTTTCGAGAGGAAATTGAAAATGAAGATAGATGGTTGGTCAAGACTATACATTCAATCAAAGAGTTTTGGGCTCTTGGTACAAAGGATAAACAGAGAAAGAAGACTATCGAAATCTCGGTGGGTTGGGAACCACCGCCAATTAATTTCGTTAAGCTAAATACGGATGGCTCCTCCCTTGGTAATCCAGGCATGGCGGGAGATGGAGGAGTCTTTAGAGATCATCATGGAAATTGGATTTGTGGCTTCGCTCGTTATCTTGGTTGTACTTCCAGTGTTGTTGCTGAATTATGGGGCCTCCGTGATGGACTGAAATTTGCTATCGATAGGGGGTTTCTTAATCTTATTGTTGAAGTCGATTCTAAAGCTATTTTAGATTTAATTTCTAAAGATGTTGATTCATTTCATCCTCACAGTGCTATTTTACATGATTGCAGACACTTAATGAGGAAATTCAACAACATTCAGATAAAGCACATTTACAGAGAGGCGAATGAAGTAGCAGACAAACTAGCCAAACTTGGTGCTAAGTCGACTGTCAGCTGGACTTTCCTAGATGAACCCCCTGTAGAATTGAACATTTTGTTGTTTATAGACTTTATGGGAGTTGTTCTCCCCAAGACTGTTAGACACTCTGTTTGAGTTACTCTATTCTGTTATTTGGACTGGTTTTTATTATCTATGAATCCGTTTTCTCACCAAAAAAAAAAAACAAGTTTGATTTTTTTTTGGCTATTACAACGCACCTACGCATTATCTTTCCATCCTTCCACATTTAAAAAAAAAAATTTGCTAACGAGTGGATAAATTATGTATACTAAGGATTATTTTTTATTTTTATAAAATATAATTATTTAATTTATCATGAAAATTTGGATTTAAATTTTTTTGAATAAAAATATTATAATAATAAATAGATAACATATCTGCATTTTTCCAATTGTTTTAATTATTTTAAAATTAAAATTTATTTAATAAATTTTTTTAATGTCATTCTCTTATTCAAAAAGCTATTGTGTTTTATTTATTAAATAATTTTTTGTTTAATTTATTCAATTTTTATAATATTAACCTTTAATAAAAATTATTGATAATTTGATAAAATATACCATGTATAAAATTAATAATTAAATAGAAAAAAAAATATAAAATGAGTTAGTAAATATTTAAATTTAGATTTTAGCTCAAATTTATTAAACCAATTTTGAATGATTTGCTGAAACTCTTCACATGAAAATTACACTTTAACAAAATAAACTATTGCTCTCCATTTGCACAAAATTAACATCCTATTTGTTTAGTTCAAATTTATTAAACTATTTTTTTTAATTGTTGTCATATTAACTTTTTTTTAATAATTTATATGTAAATCTATCAAAATAATTATTATGAAATACTATTAATAATCTCATTGATAATAAAATATAAATTCAAAATTAAAATTTGAAAATTTAGTAAGAATAATCATAAACTCAATTTTTTCTTAAAATATATTATTTTAAGAAAAACATAATTTTTTTATCACTTTCAAACTCAGTTTGATTTTTTAAAATTCTATTTGGAATTATAAAAAATCTTCAATATTTTTAAGAATAAAAAATTAAATAAACTAATAAAATAACTTATTATTTTTTATTGTTAAATAAGAAATAACAAATAATAAAAGAATTTACTTTTATATTTCTAATGACAATTGTCAATCAAAGAAGCCAAAAGGATTCTTAATATATAGTGTTATAGATAGATATTATTTTTAATGTAAAAAATTAAAAAAAAAAAAAGAAGACAATGTCATTATGTCAAGGAATCCCCACAAGAGGATTCTTTATTTTTTTAATGTCAAAAAAAAAAAGAGAATAGGTGTCAAAGAATCTCCACAAGGGGACTCTTTTTATATATTGTATAGATAAATAAATATAAAAATATGAAAATAAAAAAGAAAAAAAAAGGACACATGTTAAATCCATATAAATGGGATTCTTTTATCAAAATATAAAAATTAAAAAATATAATATAAAATATAAAATATAAAAATTAAAAATATAATACAAAAATATAAAAATATGAAAATAAAAAAGAAAAAAGGGATAAATGTCAAACCCATGTTAAGGGGATTCTTTTTAGTAGTGGTTATAGAAGATATAATATAAAAATTAAAAAATATATAATCTAAAAATTAAAAAAATATGAAAATAAAAAAATATATATCAAACTCATATTAATGGGATTCTTTTTATTAGTTGTTATAGATTATAAATTTTTTTTTTGTACTTTCTCTTTTTTTCCTTTTTTAGAATTTAATAAACAAATAAATTGTTAAAATGAATTTTATTTTGATGACAAGTGTCAACCAAAGAATCCATGAGAATTCTTTTTATATAAGTTATATATATATATATTTATTTATATATAGCCATTTTCAAAAATTCTATTTATACTTCAATTTTTGTTTTTTATACTTCAAAAAATATTAGGACAATAAAACTCTTGTATTAAAAGACAAATGTGTCCAACGAAATTTTCCAAAACATATAATTAATTTTTTTTCTTTTCTTGAACCTGTTTTTCACGTCCTACTCTTTCATCTTCTTTTCCTATTTTTCTACAACAAACAAAACCTCTCTGATATTATTAATATTTTGTTGTTAATGATGAGTATATAAATAACACTAATTAAAAATTTAAAAAATAGTTTGCACAGGAACAGTTACTCCTTGCATTTTTCTTGTGCAAAACTTTTGTGCAGGAACATATGCTTTTGCGCAGAACTCCTTGAGCAAGAACATATCAGATAATATTTTTATTATTTTTAATTATTATTAATTTTATATACGTCATTAATAACAAAACATTAATAATAAAGGGTTCCAATAAAAAAATAAAGGGTAAATTCTATACAACTTTTTAACGTTTGATCTTAATTCAACTTTAATTCATTAATTTCAAAAATGGACATTCCGCTTCAAACTTTTCTATTTTGCAAGACAATTAAATCCTCCGTTAGTTAATAATTAAGTAAACCATTAAAAACTTAATTTTACCTCTTAGATCATTTGAAATGCTTTAAATACTTTCACGAAAGATAATTGTCATTTCACATATTTTGTTAACTATTGTTAATGGTGTTAAAGTTTTTGAGGCGGAGTATCTATTTTTGAAATTAATGAACTAAAGTTGGACTATAATCAAACATTAAGGAGTTAGATTATCCAATAATAAATGAGATGTGTGATTTAGAGCAGTCTTCGGAGATGAAGAAAATCATGGAAGCCACTGAAGATGAAGGGAGATGGAGATGGTGATGAAGAGAAAGGGATCGATGAAAGGAATAAAGTTAAAATTGTAAATTTATAAAGCATATATTTCTTAATTTTTGTGGTGCAATTAAAAGTGTAACATGAAAAGTAAAAATTGTGTGTGCAACGAAATCTTCTACTACAGATTGTGTGTGCAACGAAACCAGAACCAAGTTCCACAGATAAACAAATCGACCGTTATGAAGGGGCTCGCTTCTGCTTGCCACGTCAGTTTCACGTTAATTCCACATCTCTCCGTTAATTCTACGATCTTCGCACGAGGTTCCTCTTATTTATCAAAAAGAATTTATTTTTTAATTTTTAATTGTTTGAAGATGAAGAAAAAATAAGTGATAAACGATTTTTCTTTAACGAAACAGAGAAGCAGCACGAACAATGGACCACTATCAGTAGTACAAGCCCCATTATTGTTTCTAGGGCTGTTCATTATTCGGTTTTAACCGAATTAACCGACCGACCGAATTGATTTTGGTTAAACGGTCGGCCACCGAAACTATTTCGGTCGGTTAATGAAAATAATTTTTTTGAAATTTCGGTTATCGGTTAATTCGGTTCGAAAGGCGAAATTAACCGATTAACCGAATACTTAACCGAAATATTTAACCCTTCCAGTCAAAACGCTGCGTTTCATAATGCCAGCCCATAAGTCAAGACTAAATGTAAACGGCGTCGTTTCATCACTCTTGCCTGCAGTTAACCTAATTTTTTCCCAGTCCCAGCGTTCTCGAGACATTTCCTCTTTGCTGCCTCTATCGACCTAATCCTCCGGATACCCTAATTTTTCCCTGCCCTTCGCCCGCTCCGCTCAACATTTCGCTGGTGGCCGTGGCTCTCCCGCTCTCGGGCTCTGCCTTCTCCCTTTCATTTCCTCTCTGCCTCTAGACCTAATCCCTAATTTTTCCAAGCCCCTTCGCTCGACATTTCGCCAGTAGCTCTTTGCCTCTCCCTTTCATCAGTCTCGACTCCCTTTCCTTCCGGTGGGTTTTCTTTTTTTTCTTTTTTAAATTAAAAGTTATGCCTGTTATTTGATCTAATTTTTGTTATATCCTTATTGTAGAATTCCAAAATTTTCTTTTATCTGGGTTAGTCAAATGCTATGTCAGTGTAGTAGGATTATTATTCACAGTGAAATTTTTTAAATTTAAAAATAGAGTTACAAAATTATTATAAATTATTTTTATTAGTTATTTTATTTTTAATATTTTAAAAAATATATATCACATTGTTGAACTCTGGCTTTGAGTGATTCATGGAGCTGCAAATGTTGAACTCTGACTTCTTTGAACTGAGCCTATGGATATAATATCTAACTGAAGCTCATGTTTTTAACTGCTATTGGTCATTGGTTTGGCAGTTTCTATCATAATTGTTTTTCATGCTCTGTTTGGAAAATTGGTTGGTTATGGTACTGTTTGTGCAAATGTAAAAGCAGCAGCATGACTGTTTAGATAGGCCTCTCTCACATTTTTGCATCAATAATGTGAGCTATAAAGGAAGTTTGTCAATTGGAAAGCTTGTCTCACATTAATCTATAGAGAAGCTATTAATTTTTGGCGTGTAATCCCTTCTTGTTAGCAGCTTGCATTTAGAATTCCAAATTGTTGTTCATATACGCTTTTCAACTGAAGTGTTTTTTTGTGTCAATTTGGTACATAGGATCGGGCATGTGTATGACTGAGGTTAATGGGATTCTTGTGCTACTGCCATGTATATTAATTAGACTTTGTTTGTTAATTATGTCAGTCAGTTAAAGTGATTAGCACTATAAGACAAAGGCAATGAAACAGCAGGTCTTGGAGTTGAATCCTTAAAGTAATCACTTACTTTTTTGAATGAAAACTTTCTATATTGATAAACAAACTAATCTGAAAATCCATTTTTTTTTAATTTGGTAGAAATCTAGAATTCCATCTTTTGAATATACAAACTTTACATATACAACATTGTCTCGTACATATATCTTCAGCTCTAAAAATGGAGCTGTTGAATGATTAGAACTATAACTTGCATGATCTCAAGCTTCTTGCTCTTTTCATCTTATTATTATTATTATTATTATTATTATTATTATTATTATTATTATTATTATTATTATTATTATTATTATTATTATTGATTTAAAAACATTATTAGTAGTTAATTACATGAATAATACTTTTTTTAACATCAGTTTCTTCTTCACGTTTTGTAGCTGTCAGCTAATATGGAAGACTCTCTTAATACTCCTAGCCCTAATCCTAACTATGTGGATGAGTCTGGAAGTTCGCATCCTGTACCTGAAGTTGAAAATACAAGTCGACCTGTCCAAACTGGGTGTTCAAGAAGAGGAAGAGGGGCGAAAAGGAAATCCTTTAAACCCAGGTCAGAAGTTTGGCCTCATTTTACTAAGTTTATTAATAGTGAGGGTTTGCCAAAGTGTAAATGCAACTATTGTGATAAGGATTTTTGTTGTGATGGAAAGAGAAATGGTACTGGATCATTGTTATATCACATGAAAACATGTAGCAAAAATCCTTCTAACAGTAGTCAAACTGATAGTGCACAACGCCAACTAGTTTTACAAAGTAAGGGTGAGGGGGAGGGAAATGTCACCACTTGGAAATTTGATCAAGAGGCAATTAGAAAGAGTCTAGCTAGTATGATTGTGATTGATGAACTGCCTTTTAGGTTTGTAGAAAGTGAAGGTTTTAGGGAATTTATGTCTACTGCATGCCCTAGGTTTCGTGTTCCTTCACGATCTACCATTGCTAGGGATATTAATCAACTTTATTTGAATGAGAAGCAGAAATTAAGACAAGTTTTGAGGAAGTCATGTAAAAGAATTTGTATAACTACAGACACATGGACATCTTTGCAAAGAGTTAATTATTTGTGTCTGACAGCTCACTATATTGATAATGATTGGAAATTGAACAAAAAAATCTTAAACTTTTGTCCAATTTCTAGTCATAGAGGTGAGGCTATAGGTAAGCTCATTGAGAAATGCTTGCTTAGTTGGGGGATTGACAAATTATTCACTGTCACAGTTGATAATGCAAGTGCAAATGATGTTGCTATTGGATATTTGAGGAAAAAATTTGGGAATCGAGGGGGCTGCATTTTAAATGGACAGTACATTCATATGAGATGCGTAGCTCATATAGTGAATTTAATTGTAACTGAGGGGTTGAAAGAAATGAATCAATCTGTTGCTCGTGTTAGGAGTGTAGTGAGATATGTGAGGCAATCTCCATCTAGATTACAAAAATTCAAAGAGTGTGTTGACGTTGAAAATATAGAGAGCAATAGTTTATTATGTCTTGATGTTTGTACTAGATGGAACTCCACCTATTTAATGTTGAATAGTGCTCAAAAGTTTGAAAGAGCTTTTGAGAGATTTGAGGAGCAAGATAGCAACTTTAGGGCTGAACTTGAGTCGGGAGAGGGTTTGCCTAATGAGGATGACTGGACCACTGTTAGAAGCTTAGGTCAGTTTTTAGAGCACTTTTATGATCTTACATTACGGGTTTCAGGCACTTTGCATGTCACATCCAACATTTTCTTTGATGAACTTGTTGAAATGAGTTGTCTTTTGAATGAAGCCCAAAATGATAGTAATGTTGAGTTTGGTGTGATGGCAATGAGGATGAAAGACAAATATGACAAGTATTGGGGTAATATTGAGAAGATGAACATGCTGATTTTTGTGGCTGTTGTCCTTGATCCTAGGCACAAATTAAATTATATGGAATTTGTTTTTAAAAATTTGTATAATGCTGATGTTGATAAAGGTTTGTCAGTACTGAAAAACGTGAAGGATGTTCTTTATGAATTGTATCATGCATATCAACCTTCACTTCCAAGTGCTAGTACTGCCCAATCAAGTAGCATTATGAGTGAAAGTAATGTAGGCGAGCCACAACTAAGGAAAAAGCGTATGAAGTCTTTATATAGGATGCATATGATTAAATCGGGTGGTGTGAATCAAAAATCAGAATTGGATAAGTACCTTAATGAGGTTGTTGAGAATGACAGTGAAGATTTTGATATTTTAGGGTGGTGGAAAGTGAACAGCCCTAGATTTCCTATCCTTTCCCAATTAGCCCGAGATGTCTTAGCTATTCCTATTTCTACTGTGGCTTCTGAGTCCGCATTTAGTACCAGAGGACGTGTTCTTGATCCATTTAGGAGTTCTTTAACTCCTAAAATGGTAGAAGCCCTTGTGTGTACTCAAGATTGGATTCGGGAACCGACAAACCTATCAGACATGGTGGAAGAGCTAGAAGAGCTTGGAAATGTTGAAAATGGTATAAATATATTTTTCTTTTGTTTATTGTCCTATTATTTTATGAATTAAAAACAGCTTATGAATTTTAATCTTGCTTTGTTTTCTTTTTTGTCTAGATATCCCTTTGGATTGAGCTGATTCTGTACCCACTCCCACTGAGTTTTGAGCTTGTGTCTGGAGCTATTGTTTTAGCTTGAATTATGCTACTGTTTTAGTTTGGATTATGCTACTGTTTCAGACTTTTAGCATGGTGTTTTAGTTTTGATTTTATTACTTTTATAATTGTTTGAATGGATGGATATTGATGATGGAATGCAAATGCAATTTGTTGTTTGCTGGGGAATTGGTTTGTAATGATTTTATTTGGTTGTTGGAATTGGTTGGAGATGAATTTGCTGGAATATTGGTTTTGTAATAGTTCTGTTTGGTTGTTAAATGTTTTATTTAGTTGTTATCTTGCTCTTGTTAATTTGAGACTGTAAATGACTAAATGCAATCTGTTTTGGTGTTGTAATGGTGTTATAATGGTTGTAACTTGTAAATACAATATGTTGAATTGTTGATTGCTGAGTGCTAGGCTGAGTGCTGGATTGCCAGGACTGGAATTAATGTTTTGGACGTTTTGGTGCAGTTTGTTTTGATGCTATAAAGGTGTTATTATTGGTGCTTTAATGGTTGCAAAGTGCTGGACTGGAATTTCTGTTTTGGTGCAGGCTGTTTTAGTGTTATAAAGGTGTTATTTTTTGTGTTTTAATGGTTGCAAATTGCTGGACTGGAATTTGATGTTTTGGTGCAATCTGTTTTGGTGCTTAAGATGTTATTATTAATGTTTTAATGGTTGCAAATTGCTGGACTGGAATTGTCACTGACACTAGGTGCCGGACTGTTTTGGTGTAAAAGAGAGTTTTTATACAAATTTCCGTAGTGTTGGATTGTTTTGGTGTAAAAGAGACAATTTCGATTAATCGGAATGTTATTTTCGGTTAATATAAAAGAATAACCTTCGATTCGGTTAACGAAAATGAAAATAAAAATTTCGATTAATTTTGAAAATGCAAACTTCGATTCGAAATTAACCGAATCGACCGTTTGACCTCCCCTAATTGTTTCTCTTTAATACACTTCTCACATGTGAGTAGTTTCTTCGTCCTTTCCTTCTCTCTGTCTCTCTGTCTTATTATTGTTTCTCTTTAATACACTCACTCACATGTGAGTAGTTTCTTCGTCTTTTCCTTCTCTCTCTCTCTTTTTTTCTCTCTAAACTTGGTCAAAGTCAAGTCTTTTTTTGTATAAAGTATTGGACTTTTGTTTATTCCACTCTGCTACTGCTTGGTTGGCAAGACAGAACAAGAAGAGAAAACGCGTCGGAATGTGTTAGTCTTTTTTTAATGATTTAGTTTGTTAGCTTTTTCTCTTGGCTTATTAGTTCTTCAATTGTGATGCATCATAGAGGCAGTGATTGTGTTGCGCCTCATAGAGGATAAGAGGAACATATAATTCGGATAGTTGTTCTTCTACTAGTACTTCCAGGATGGGCGATAAAAAAAAATCAAAACAGGTTTGCATCTTCCTATGAACTTCTTCTGGATGCAAAAGCTTTTGTTTTTTTTTTCTTTGGATCAGTTCATTATGATGCATGAACTGCGTAGGCATTCCGTTACGCTTTTGAACTTTCTAATTGCTTGAATTGATCATGGTCTGAAAATGTCTAAATGGCTTCATTAAGCGTTATTGTTTGAAAATGTCTGAAAATGTTCAGGATACTGCCGAACGTGGAGTCAATGAAGCCGCTAATATTTTACCCACTAGTCGGAGTCGCCCCATCTTTGATGCAAGGTTATAGTTAAATAGCTGCCAAGCACAAATTTCTCTTGGTTTAGGCATTGTCCCTTCATTAAGTTTTAGCCAACTGACTGCGTTGATTAAACTGTTTCAGTGGGCGTGGTCCATGCCATGCAGTTCTGACCTATGAAGCATGTCTTCGTTTATTATGCATGAATTCATGGGCTCGTGAAGCTCGCCACTTTTTGGAGAGCAATTGTTCAAAGTTGCGTGAAGCATTTGGGTGAGTGCATATCTTCCCTTCTTTGTTTCTTTTGTATTATGCTTTGGCACATATAGATATATAGATTGTTGGTTTAAGGTTATTATGTGACAAAACACACCGGGATAACTCTTGAAATGGAAACTAAGATTAGTTGAATGATAACTGCTCTGATATTGAGATTTTTATAATTTGGTCTGCTTTCTGGGATAAAGAATGAAATATTACCCATGTTAGGCAATATAGGGTTAGAAATAAGGATTGATGGAAGTGTAACAATGTTTGAGCAAACTTACCATGTGATAAGGCTCTCTTGGTCTGTTCCTTGCCTTATGTAGAACAGGTTACTATCATTGGAAGAATTATAGACGTAATTTGGTTCTGGGAAAATATTTTATGTCCGATCCAACCAACAGAGTAAGACTCATGGTTATTGATGGAATTAATAAATGCATGTAGATTTTCCTAGTTTACTGTTTAAGGAATGTCTAGTTGTTATTGCAATATTTTGCCTTGAATCTGTTAATTTTAATTTAATAAATAACCATTTTTAGATTTTACTAAATACTTGCAACCTGATTGGTTGCATCGAACCTTAGCACTTAGAAGGAAAGCTCTGTATTCATGCTTTTGCATGCGATGTTTGTATTGTCCATTCATGCATGCCTTCTTTTTTCTGCATCTGTTTTGTAAGGTTCAAGCTTTGTCATCTGTATTTGGCTATGCTGTCCATTTAAATGGTACTCCCATGTTGTTGATGTAAGCAGGTCTTGTAACTGCTTTATTGTGTAATTCTTGCTGAACATAGTAGTTTGCTTCATGCTTTGAATACCTGTCTCTGACTATTACGTTTAAACTTCTAGTTTAAATCAGGTATTATTGCGTTCCCAAGAAGAGCAGTTGAGAAAAAAACCTTCTGAGATAGCTAGTGAGGCAGCTGCTCCTAAATCGAAGAAGTCTGTTGGAAAAATGATAGTGCGAGGTAGTGTCATGTTTCCAAAAAAATTTCACCTAGTCCTAATAAATTTTGCATGTTTGTGCCTACGAATTTATGTTTTTTCTATTGGACATTGGACAGTGGGTGAAGTAAAAATGCAGCGCAGCAGTTCAACAGCATATAAAGGTAGTTAAGCCCCTTTTAGTTTTTTCATGTAAATTTATTACTACTAACCTTTTTTTTTGCTCGAAGTAGTTAGCAAGCTTAAACATCTAATGTTTTTTCATTTGAAACTGCAATCACTTGCATACTTGGTGACTCTAATGAAGTTTGATCAAGATTAGATATCAGCGTCTTTGAAAATGATTTAGAAATCTGCTGTGATGAGACAAACACTGCGACATGGTTAGAAAATTAGTAATTATGGTATTTATTGTTGGAAACCAACATGTGTGTGACATTAACTTTGGGTAAAACTTAATTGAGGTGGAGAAGAAAATAATGACACACATGAGTTGGAATATTCAACAACTTTGTAAGGATATGGTACTAAAAAAAGAGCAGTATTTGAGTAACAGGACCCATTTCACCACCAACCAGATTTGCTGGAAAAAAGGCTTAGGTGGCTGTTGTTTACGATGATGATCATTAGTCTCAGAGAATAGGATGCTATTTCCAGGTGTCTTATCTCTTAATGGATTGATTTTATACTTGCCTTTTGCACTATCTAATTTAAGGTGGTGACTGTAATTCTCAGAAAAGTATGATTGCTTGTTTAAATTGAAAAGCTCTTCTGAAGAGGACGTGATGAGTATGCAACCAGGATCCAGTCGAAGTTATGTGTTGTATGTACCTCCTCACCCCTTATATATTTTCTCCCTTTATTTCTTCAAAATGCTTGCGCTCATATTTTCTTTCTCCTTGCTCCAAATTGCCACACAGTTTACATGTTGATCGTAGTGACAAGTTGATTGTAGAAGTTCGTAACTCCAAGCACCAGTATTGTGGTGAAGTCCTAGCAGCAGTTGATTCTGTTGCTGATAAACCTGTAAGGATTTTTCGAATAGTTCCTATTTTTGAGGCATAGGTAGGAAGGCAGATGGCTATGCTGAAAGTTTAAAACATTGGTTATGCAGAGTAAAAAGCTTCAATTATATCGTGAGCCAGAACATAAACATGTTGGCGAAATTGAACTGCTTATAAACTATTCAACCAGCCAAGAGGAGAATAATATCAAGGTACACGCGAAATGTAATTGTCCAATAAATTTTAAAAATGACTCCTCTTAAGTTTTTTTTTTTTTTTAATTTTCATTTTCCTTTTATTTAACTGCTAAATTATAGTTATGACATATGATCACAAATGAAAGTCCTGGCCACTAGGTACCTTTTTACTATTTGAACTAAAGCATGACGGCAAAAATAACAACTATACTAGAAGTGACAGTAAGTCTAACATTTGTTTTTGTCTTTGCAGTGTGGTTCCATCATTGCAGAAACTGTGGCATATGATATTTTGTTGGAAGTTGCAATGAAATCTCCGGAGTTTCGGCGAAGAAAATTGTTGCTACGTGACTGTTGGAACTGGTTGGTGCATAAATTTGTATCATACTATGGAGTACCAGATGCATATGCCAAGTTAAGGTATGGAGATGAACTAAAATGGGAATTGATGTTGTAATGATTGGGAGCTTTAAATTGGTTTGTTTTGTTTGATTTTCCTTTTGGCTCCAGATACCTTTCCTATGTCATGCAAGTAGCTACACCAACTGAAGACTGCCTTACATTGATACTCAAATTTCTATCTCCTGTGGAGGACAATAAGCACAATTTAAGTCACCAAGAGGTAAGTGTGCTATCTTAGCAAAATTATTTTATAATTTGAAGTGCTCTTTATTTGTTTCCAATGCCATGCGTTTATTGGTTTATTAAAAAATGACTGGTCATCAGTTTCTTGTGTAGTTGTACTAATCATATAATATCAACTCAGAAAGGAATTGCCAAACAGTGTCCCAAGTTTAATTCATCTTTTTTCAAGTACCTTTCTTGTTCTTGTTAGTTTGGATCTTCTTATTCACCAGATAATATACAAAGGATATTTATTCCATATATCGTCGGTAGAGTTTTTTTACTTCACAAGCACTGATGATGTATTAAAGGCACCTGGCTGAAACAGATGAGTTCATTAATAATAACGGTGCTTCTATTTCTTGTTATCGTGAGATGGTATCATTATTTTCAAGTTTCAAGGAAGAAATTCGTATCGATACAGAGATCCAAAAACAGATCAATATTCTTCCGAGGTGATTTTCTCCTTATTTTAAGAGAACATACACTAAGCAAAATGATTTATTCTAGTTCTGGAACAATTGTTTTTTTCTTCCCCTTCCCAATTTTTGATCTATATATTGAAATTTATTTACACAGAGTTAAAACTAGTGAGCAAATGTTGGACACGGATATACGTCTGATAAGGGTGCCTTCAGTTTTTTCTCATTTGTCCCTTATATTCGGAGGGTAAAGACTCCATATCCATGTCCACTTTGAAAAGTCATAGTAGCATAGCATCAGGGGCTGCCTTTTAGCTAATTAGGCTTAAAAGTTTAGTGACATTAGTTTAAAGAGAAGAGGAATAAGAGTTAGTTTTTTAATTAAAAGGAACGCTTTGGATAATGCAAATCAGTTAAAGGAGAGAATTAAATTAGGAAAAGGGTTAAAAGTGGATAATTACAAGCTCTTAAAATATCACAGCAGCTTCCAAATACACATGCAGAGCATAGAGGAGCTGGATCTTGAGCCTTGCCAGCTGGATTAGTTACTTAACTAACTTACTAATTTGTTAGAGTTAGTTTCAGATTAGTTTTCATTTTGTTAGCTGATCAGTAACTTGTATATAAGCTAACCTTTGCACATGCATATCGAATCAATGAATGCAAGATTCATTTGCACCTTAATGCTCTCGGTAATATAAAATGTTTTAAAATTGCATAGAGTTTTGGTTTGTTCCCTTTACTTCTATGTTTTCGGGCATTGTTTTTTGACTGCTTGGATTCTTCTTTGCTAATATCTATTGGTGCTCTATCTTGAAGTTTTGGCAGTTTTATAAACCTTCCGAAGCTTTCTGCATCCATATACAGTAGGGATCTTTGCAGTAGATTGAGAGAATTTCTTGAAAAATGCCCCCCTCGTGACCCCTCTTCTCCTGTAATTGATCTTGTTATTGCAGCAGCGGACTTTCAAAGACAGCTGTCTGACTGGAACATTAAGTAAAAACTTTCTAATTCTTTTACCTCATATTTAGATAATATAAATTTGTATTTTAGTTTTCCAATCTACAATTTCTATAATTTTAAAATTACTTTCTGTTGTTTTCCATTCTTTGGTCTTGCAATATTTTGCAGTCCTGCTGACAAGGGAGTTAATGCAAAAGTGTTGTTTCACTCTTATTTAGACAGTTGGATCAAAAAGGAGCACCTTCCTTTACTTGATAAGGTACAAACTTATGTTGTTGACTTATGTAGCTGCATTATCAAGTTCATGGAATAAGTCAGATCTAGGAAAGGTCAAATAAGTTTGATTCAGTTTTATTTTTATTTTCATTGTTTTATGGTTTGATCAAACCAATCATAGTTTAGTAGCAATCATATATATATATATATATATATATATATAAAGAGAGAGAGAGAGAGAGAGAGAGAGAGAGAGAGAGAGACGAACTGCATAGACTAGAGAATTGCCAAATGCCAAGTGTGCATGAGTGATTAAAATTGATTACAAATCAAGGTTTTCTATTTTCCCCTCAATGACAGTTTTCTTGAAATTGATTGCTCTTATGTTAAGCGTTGTGGCATTAAAACACAACAAATGACAGCTCCTTTCATCAACAAGACGTATGAACAGCTAATGGAGACATTGAACAAATATAAAGGGATCATTTCCCTCTGGCCAGAATACACTATCAACTTGGAAAATGTATGCTTCTCTGCCCCTGTTATTTTATTATGGTATATTAGCTGTTCTTAGGGATATAAACATTTATGGAGTACAAAGGAGGCATATAGAATTCGAAAACGAACCCAAAAGTAGTACGGATATTTATGTTTTTTTTTAATTGGATTTGGTGAATAGCATATGATTTTAACATTATGGAATATGGAAAGTCAGGAATATAAAATTCGTAAAATGGACCTTGGTGGTATCCAGTGGAATTTGGTTAAACCTTAACTCCAGGTCTCCGCATGACGGTACTATTAGGTTCTTGCTTAATCTGGCATTTTAAATATTTATGGCAATCCATCTTTTCTCTTAGTTAATTCAAAATTACTTAAACAAGTGTGATTAATTAGTTATGGAGTATGAGCAACCTTATTGTACTGTTCTTGTTTATGTTTATTTTGCTTTATGCTATATGAACCTGTTATTTTTTTGGTACTTGTGGCTATGGAAAGGCCACTGCAGATGTTGAAGAAGCCATTAGTAAAGCTTTACAGAAGCAGCATGCTGATGTTCTAGCTCCATTGGACAGCCCTGCTCCTAGTATGTTTGGCATATATGTTCGGATAGTCACCGAAGGAACAGACGGTGCCTACATTGTTCGAGAAGAGGTAAAGTTTTGGGTACGTATTTTGCTGATTTGTGCTGTTTATCTCCTACAACTAAAGAAAAATTATTATTTTTCAGTTGGGAGTTCCTTTGAAATGCATGAAGATACTTGTTGAACAACATTCCAAAATAGAATCTTGTTTTGAACAACGGCGTTCTTACACTCCACCCAGTGGAACTCCAATCCCAGGAGAGCGTCTCAGTAAAATTAGGGGGATGCTAAACGAGAACTTCAGAAAGTATACTCAAGCAATAGGGGACAAAATTGCAAAGAAAGTGAGTTTCCTCTACAATGCAGCAGATGCTATGATTGGTTTAGTTATCATGCTTTTGGAGACTCCTACCATTACTGATCCTCGACTCCTTTACCTATTAGGAACTTGACATATGGACTAGACTCTATACATATTACTATCTCCTTGGTTTAGTTTCCATTTTCTCCTATCCGTCTTGCTTTCTTTGGGTAATAGCATCAAGGATACCTAGGCCAAGCCATTGGATAGTTGGATGCATTTGGCAATGTTAGCATCCTGAACATATATGATGCACATTTATACACGTAGTATCACGATATGAGTTTGTCTTTTTTTTTTTTTTAACACAGACAAAAGATCGAAGTGAAAAGATATTGAAGAAAGTAATCAAAGACTCAAATAAAAATGATATTGAGTCAGAAGTAAGAAGTCAAATGCAGCCTTTGGAGACTGTCCTGAAAGGGACAATAGAAAACCTCCATTCTGTCTTTGATCCTCATGTGTTCAAATCCGTCTGTCGAAGTTTGTGGGACGGGATGGGCCAGGTACAAGTAGCTAATATTTGCATATACTTTACATAAAATCATGAAAATATATACAATATTATATTCTCTATTTTGTTACAGGTTGTACTACACTTTTTGGAAAAACGAAAAGAAAACACGTCCGGGTACAAGGGCTTAACGATTGCAATTTCTGTAAGTCTCACTTTGACCGATGAACATTGTGATATAAAATTAAATCCCTTGGATGAACTTGGCATTTCCTTTTGATTTTTTGAGCAAGCACTCGAACATGAGAAAATTTTTTTGGGATTTTTATATGAAGTTAAAATATTCTATTAAAGCTTTGATAAAATTAACAATAATAATAGTAATATTTAATTTGCCTAAAATGGGGTATTAGAGAGTTGACTAGAAAATATTGGAGGTGCGTATCTAATTGGTAACTGTCAAAGCTACATAAATCAAACTGTAAAATTTCAACTAAAACCAGTTTAGGGTAAATGCTGAGATATCTTCCTCCATCAACTTGCACCACAAAATTACTCTTTTTGTTTAGCATTCAACTGGATACTTTTTTTTTTTTTTGGTGTAAGCATTCAACTGGATACTTTCTCCATAGGATACTGAGATATCTGCTGAGTTAGCTTTGGGTATATATTTATTGCTATATTACCGTACTTGTATAGCTTGCACAACATAAGCCATTGCTGCTACTTTTTGGCATAGTTAAATAACTAATATTAACATGGTTATGACATTGTTACCTCAAAGTGAAAATTATCAACGTATCTTAAATATTGTTTTATATTCATATAATATGTGATGTAAGTATTTAAATGTTTAATAACATCTTCTAAATCCTTGGTAAATTTTGCCAAACTAGTTTATTATTAGTTGGAAGTTTGTTTTTAATTGTTTATTATTATATAATTCTAGGTTGCTTTTATTATTATTATCACATAAATTAATTTCAATATGATTTTATTTTGTTATTTTCCACATTTAATTTTTTTTCTCTTGTTTATCAGCCTCGTTTATTTATATGTTATTCATAGCATCACTATACTGCAGATTTTGGACGAAATTTTCAAATCACAGATGCAGAAGTTGCTTGTAGGTGCACTCAAGGAAAAAGATTTGAATCTACCTGAATCTGTTATGGGAGTGCATTCTCAGTTGGCCCAGAAATCTTAAGTTACATGAACTACGATACAAATACGTTGGAACCAAAAACTCGATTTAACATTAAAACACTGCTAGAAGAACATTTTGCATAATTTTCATCATGTTTGTAAAAACTTTGTAATGGTTTCAGGCCGTGGCTTCCGGTGGTTACATTTGTTTGCTTTTTAATAAATTAAAAACAGTTGTGGCCATGCATTTAATTATTATATATGTTTAGATTCAAATGCAATAATGATAATGATGATGAGATAGAGTACACTAATAAGAGAAAATGAGAATTAAATACTTTGGATTAGATTAAATTTTATAACTAGAAAATACCCGTGCGTTGCAACGGGTTCATACACAAAAGTGATCATTTTAGCATCAAATGATCATTTAATCGCAGTTTATATAAATTGTTATCTATACATTTATAACTCATCACATTTTGCCAGCAGATCAAACTCACTCAGTGCATCATAATTGGCTACACTTTATTTTTGCAAAGAAAAAAACAGCGAAACTTAAATGTTTACCTCAAAGAAAAAAAATAGACGAAAAGAACAATCCCTCATTCAAAATAAGCTCATTCAAGGTAAGCTAGAAGTAGATAAAACAAAATTACTTTAAATAATTTGTTCCTAAAACATGAATTTAACAACCTTGATCACAAAAACATTGAAATTTTGGCTTCAGCTATTGGAAAAGACTGACCTTGGATGTTTCAAACATTGCTCCAATAACAAAAATGATTTTTACGAGGCTTGATCTACAGTAGTAAGTGGAGATGTTAATATAAAAAATATTTAGCAATATAAATTTCATACACAAAATCAACAAAATGGCTGCACATGTGTTTAGTAGCTATGTAGCTTGTCACAAAATGAAGCAAAAAAAACCAATAACATAAAAAAGCATATTACAAAGCAAAAGAAAGTTTTCAACTCATGCATCTTGCATTTTTTTTTATCAGCAACCATTTTATTATCTTAATCAAACACAAAGTTGAAGAAAGATCAAAGATTTTTTTTTCGAATAATCTTATATTCAAGAAAAAAAAGGTTATAAATTAATACCTGAAGTTTTATATTGTCATTTCTACACCTGCAAAAAAAAAAAAACTAAAAAAGAAACAATCTACAAACAAAAACAAAAAATTAAGGCCTCGTTTGGCATCGTTTTTGTTTCCTGTTTTCTGTTTTTGTTTTCAGTTTTTTTGGAAACAGAAACAAAAAACGCGTTTGGTAACATGTTTTCGTTTTCAAAAAACGAAAACAAAAACAAGAATTTCCAAAATTGTTGGAAACAAGAATTTCTTGTTTTCATTGTTTTTGAAAACATGTTTTCATTTCTGTTACTGTTCATAAGTAAGTGAACAGAATTTATATATTACTATAATATTAATATTTTTTATAATAAAAATATAAATAAAATTAATTAATTTTTTAAATAAAATAATATTAAATTTTAATATAAAATATTATTTAATATTTTAAAATTAATATATTTATTTTAATAAAGAAAGGTTGAAAACGTAAAAAACAATTAAATATATATTACATTGAATTATAATATTATAATATTATTTAATTTAAACTTTTATAATAATTTATCGAATATATTAAATATTTTAAATAATATCAGTTATTATAATTTTGATATGCTAATAATTAATATTATTATATAATATAATTAATTTTTATTTTACTAAACAATATTATTATTTAATATTATATTCTATCTTAAATTTAAAATATATCACTGCTACTACTAAATAATTTAATATTATTAAATAAGTAAATACTTAACATTAAATAATATTATTTATATTAAATATAATATATTTTAATAACTATATAATTTATTATAAATTAATTAGTTAAATATTTTATTTAATAATGTAATATTATTATTACAATTAAATAAAAATTATTATTAAATATAATTTATGATTATTACAATTAAATTCAATAATATTATTTTATTTAATATTATATTTAATTATAACATTATTTAAATTATACTAAATTTTTATATGATTAAATAAAAATATTTAATATTAGTATTAAATAATATAAAATAATATTATTTAATATTATCTACATATTATTATTTAATAAATATATTATTTTTATTTAATTTTTAAAATTTTTTTGTAAATTGAATTATTATATCTAAATCAGTTTAAATATTTGTTTTCAAAACGTAACAGTATGAAACAAACATGTTTTTTGTTTTCAGAAATTGCAACCTGCAAACAAAAAAAAAACCCTAAAAAAGAAACAATCTACAAACAAAAATAAAAATTAAGTAAATAGAAAAAAATAGAGAATAAAAGAAAAAGGATGCACACATATTCAGCCTTGATGAGCATCAAAACATACAAATGTCATGGGATAGCATAAGGAGGTACAATATGCTACAACATAGTAAGAATTACATTAAAGCTTTATTGACCAGCAATTGAAATCATTAAATTGTATACTTAACCATGCCATTAAATTTTAAAGTTCCCATAAATCAAATAGAGAAAGTTTGGTAGGCCACACAATTGCAACTTAAATAAAGGAGTATGGTTCTTGAGAACTGTGGTTTTCTATTAAGAAGATAAGTAGCTTTTATGTGGATCATAATTCTGATGTTTTGTTGGGGCGATGCAGGCCAAGTGCATGGTTTCATCATGTTAGAGTCCAGGAGACAGAGGATGACTATTGCCATAAGTTTCTGGCATGATATGTAATTTGATATCAAGCGTGCTTACTTTAACTTCTTGCAATCTCTTAATTAAATGATAGCAGCAAATGAATATGAGGATTCAAGTTCAAACAGTTGATTCTTTAGTGATAAATCTGCAACAAACAATGTGAAGGTCAACAAAGACGTGACAATGTATATGCGTTGAGACTGGGAACATGAAAAATCTCAAGGACCATGACGACTGTTGTCGGCTTACACATACATGTCTTATTCTTTTCAAAAGAAAACCCAAATTTTGAACGTTGCATCAGAATTTAAAAAACGAATTATGCTTCAATTAATTTTCTTTTTCAAACTTGTTTAGATGATCAAATTTTAACCCAATAAAATTTTTTAAGCCCCCAAAAAATATAATAAGAAAACCATTAAAGCAATCCAAAAAAGTTTACAATTTTTTAAACAGAATCGAAAAGTTCTAACAATTTAAATGCTTTTTTGTTTTGTTTTCAAAGAAATTAGTGTATTTAAAAATAAAATAAAATAAAATAAAATAAAAAAAACAAAACTGATGAATGTTAGCAATAATAAAATATTAACAAAAAGAAAAATGCTAAATCATTAACCAAGTTTTCGAAATGGAGAAAAAAAAATGAAAGACCCATAAACATAGATGGAGGAAGAACTTACATGCATCCACAACTCTCACTTCTTTTTTTTTTTGTTACACACATATCTCACCTTCAACCAGAGACAAAGAACATTTTTTTTCCTCTTTTTGTGCTGAGAATTGGCCTGAAACAGGAAGGATGCGGCCTTCATAGTGGATTCAGCCTTCATCAGTCTCTCTCATCCTACCGTTCAAAGAGGAAAAAGAAATAATTAGAATGAGTAAAAGAATTAAAGCAAAGGGAAAGAGATCATTAAAGTGAAAGAACAAATACCAGATTAGAGTGAGATGAAGATCGCGGCAGATGAAAAATTAGACAACCCTGTAAAATGATTTCTTCTCCTTGTTATCTCGGTTTCTCTCTCTTCATTTTTCATGGGAATTAGATACTCTTGTCATAAAAGAAACCAAAAATAAATAAATAAAATAATAAAAGAAAGCACATGAAAAGGCAAGGAAAGCTTAAAAAAAGCAAGAAAAGCTTCCATTATTTGTTTCTTCAATTTGCCTCAAGAGCTAGTGACAAACCCATAGCCATTGTCGCTGAAAACCTCTTTTTTTCTCTAGTTTTCTACAGAGATGAGAAGAACTGAAAATATAATGAACCATATTTTTATCCATTTTTTCTGAAATGGATCATTTTCTCTTCTGTTATTTCTTTTTTATTTTTTTTTATTTTTTCTTTTTTTTATCCTCCCTCTTCTATCCCATCTATCACATCTCTTAATTATTTTTTCTATCATTTCTATATTTTTATTTCTTCAACAATCTTGATAGATTCAAAATTGACAGAGCAGCTGATACACATTTAACAACAAAAAATGGCGGCAAAAGAAAAACAAGGCAGGAACACAGGTGTCTTCACACCTAATCCGAAAATTGCTTACAAGCAAAATGACCAAAAAGCATACAAATTCATAACTTATTTGCAAAATGGGACAAGAGAAAGAAGCAGGCACAGGAAAACGTATGGAGGACAAAGGCACATTCCACGAACAAATAAGGGGCCCACGACAGATAATCAGGATTGGTAATAAAAATACAACAATGGACAGCAGAAAATATTTTTTTCCGCAAGATAAACACCGCATAAAAGTAGAAAAAAAAATCAAAATCGTCAAAACATCAAAAGAAGACGCAGAAGATGCAAAAAAAAAAAAAGAAAAAACCATTACGTGACAGCAAGAGAGGGTAAAAACTCGTTCATCAGTCAACACACAATCGTGTCTTCACGAAAATTCGATTTCTTACCAATTTTAAGTTATAAGATTTGTCTTGAGCTAATCAAAGATCAATCCCACGTCAACCCAATACTGAAGCGGACATCCATGTCCTTTTGTTTTATCTCCCTGTCTAATAAAATATTTTTTTTTTTGTGAAAAATAAAAATATTGTATTGAGAACAACTTATGAATGATACAAAACCCTTTAAAATTATATTCAACTGCTATTACGAAGTAAAGAGGCGATTAAAAATCTACCACAGTCTAATCCCAATAAATGAAGGATTCTCAAACATCTCTACATCAGCCATCACATATTATGCTATTGTTAATTGAATAACGTTCAACATATATGCGCACATAATTGTTCTATGATTATAGTTTAAAAAAATACAAGAATAGTTATTTTATTTTGTTGAAAAATATTAATGAGAAAAATAAATGATGCATATATATAATGTATAAGATAATTATTCAATACATAGCCATGAAGTTTTTAGATCCCGCAAACAAAGTTAAGATTGTGATACATACCTCACTTAAATTATTAAAAAAATTAAAATAAATAAAATGAGATATGAGTTATTATTTTGATCTTGCTCGTGGAGTTTAAAAATTTACTGACAATGTATTGACTAATAATGTATAAAACAATCAAGACTTGAACATAGAGATTGTTACATTTCTTTAAGAAGTAGATCCAAGACTCTATTCTTCTTTCCCCCTTATACTCCCCCATAAAAAAAATTCACACACACACACATATATACGTACATATATATATATATATATATATATATATATATATATAACTTTTTCTTTGTTAATTTTCAAAAATAAAGAAGCGCTCCATATGGTAAGCAAAAGAAGTTGTCTTTAAACATCAATTTATTACCTTATATTCTTCCATATTTTTCAACCACCATTCTATCCCATATCACCAATCATGTACCCACAACTATTCAATTTTTATCATTTGAGCAAAATAAATGTCATTTAAGTTATTAAGTGATAATAAACAATCATATTTAAACAATATAAAAATCTTAATAATTCTTTGCTTTTATACATACATACATTCATACATACATACATACAAATATATCTATAAATTGAAGGAAGAATAGCACCTATGGGGACTTGAACTCTAACCTTATTTAAAATCCACCATTTATGTTGGGTAAACCATGGACGTATCATCTAAATTAAATATGTTTTAAAAAATCTTAATAATTCTTAATTTTGCAATATGTTATAGTCTCATGTAAATTTGAGAGTATTCATGGCTATTCAATTTTGTAGCCGTGCATAATTGGTATTATTATTGTTTTTGGAATTCAAAATTGTAATATTCCACATAAAAACGAAAAAACTCATAGTATAATATCTCAAGCTAATACTTAATTCTGACATTTTGAAAAAAGAAAATTTTGGGTTAGATTACTTTGAGAATGATTAGAAACTCAGTATTGGTCACATAAAACGATCATTTGTACTCTTGAGAGAATTTCAGCCAAAGTACTTTGAGAGTTTAGGATTATAGTTTGGGATTATTATCTTATGTATAGTCAGTGGAGTTTTTTAACTTTATAAGCAAGATTAAGATGATGACACGTATCTTTTAAAAATATTAAGAAAATAAAAAAAATAAAATATTATACTTGTCATTATTTTAACTCGGTTTGTAAAATTAAAAAATTTCATTGATGGTACATAGAATAATAACCCTTATAGTTTGCTTCATTTTTAGAATTATTTTGGTTTGTCATGGTTTGAGATTCTGATGACTATGTTACTAAAATACTTGCAGCTTGACACTGAAGATGCATATCCAATTTATTATAAAAAATTGGTGCCTTGGTTGCTTTGTGGCTAGCTTCAGCTGCTATTGGTGCCATTGACTCAATTCCATTGGTGCGTTTTAAATCTTAATTCCGAGTTCCTTATATTTATATTCCTTTTGATTGATGATTTTGATTGTAACATTCAGTTCCCAAGTTGTTGGAACTTGTGGGTCTTGGCTACACAGTCTGGTTTAGCTTCTGTTATCTGTTTCAAGGTAGCTGCTTAAGTGATTGAGATACTAATTCATCCCAATGTGGCATAAAGAGAAATATTAATGCTTTCAACTTGCATTTGGCAGAAAAACAGGGAGGAGTTGGCTGCTAAACTCGAAGAGCTGAAGCAGCAGGTCCTTGGCTCAGACAATGAGTAACAAAGGGTTGATTTGATTTAGAGAGTTATTTTTGTTACATTAAAGATGAAGTGCAGTGTTGGGTATTTTCTCTAGTTATTAATTGATACTTAGGCACAGTGTACAAACGTGTGAACGAGATCGGTTAAAGCATCATGATAAATATTTATTTAATGTCTTAAATGATCATTTTTTGTCTCATTACATTTAATCTCACTATCAGTTTGTCATTTTACCATTGCATTCAAACACATATTTCATTATTGATTTAAATTTCATTGTTAAAGCATCAAATTTCATCACTATAGTCGTTTTTAATATTATTGAAACTAAGTTATAATTCATTTAAATGGATTCTTAATTTTTGTTGATTGCGGAAAATCAATGATATAGTGGGTATCGGGGCACTCATAGGGATATAATCGACTCAAAAACTCGAAGCTTTACTCGAGTTTAATTGAACTTAATTTTTAAAGCTCAAGTAAAATACTTGAGCTACTTGAGCTTAGCTCATTGGGTTTAAATTTAACTTGTTAGATTGGATTTGTTATTTTTCAACTATATATTATTATGTACGATTAGGTAAAACAGTAAATTAATCGACTCAATTACTAAAAAATATATATTAATAAAAGTTTGATTAGATTCGTGAGCCACTTGAATAGGATATTAAAATATTCAAATTTGATTCAATTCGTTTTTCGAATAATTCAAGTTCAAACTCGATTAAAAAATAAACGAATTAAACTTAAATAATCTCAAGTCGAGCTCGAGTAATTTACAAGTAACTTAATTTGTTTACACCTCTACACACTGCTCTAGCAAGTCTCTTACTTGGACTAATCCTCCCGATGTACCATAGGATGTGTGTGCAACCAAACCAAAACTAAAATCCGCAAATTAAACAAATCGACCGTTACGAAGGGGAGGGCCTCTGCTTGCCACGTCAGTTTCAGTTAATTCCACGCCTCTCCGTTAGTTCTACGTTTTCGTCCTAGGTTCCGTAAACTCTCCTAAATTTCGCTTCAAAGCTGAAATTTGAAACATTGATTCCTCTTACTCGTCAAAAGATTTTTTTTTTTTATTGTTTGAAGATGACGAAAAAATTAGTAATAAAGGATTTTTTAAATAAAGCAGAGAAGAATGTTTGTATGAACAGTACCACAAGACTTTAATCCTCTCACTGACATTCTCACTCTCCTTTTCCCTCTGTGTGAGTAGTTTCCTCATCTATTATATAAAAGTTGTAAAAATTCTAACTCTATGATTGTGCCACGTTTTTTGTTACATTTTTACCGTTTATTGCCCTTCATCTTTTGTTCTCTTCTCTTTCTTTTGTGCGTAAAATAATTATTTCGCCTGCTGTTGATATCTTTCACTTTATCTGCGCGTGCCTTTCTTCTCCATCGTTCCTTCTGCTGCCCGTGCTTTTTTTCCATTCCCAACACATTCTGACTGCCAGCTTTAATGCTCATTTTCCTCTTTTATCCTTCCCTCCCCTCTAAATAGGCGCCTATTTTTTCCTGTACTCTCCCCACGTCGCTTCCTTTTTACTTCTTTGTGTTCTTTTCTGATCATTTCATGTTGTTTTGCTCCGAATCTCTTACCCATGTTTTTTTCAAACAATTTGCTTCCTGTTTTTATCTTTTCCTGGTGACTCCAACTTTTTTTTTTGAACTTTTTATTTACTTGGATTGAAAATCAAACCCCAACACATCCCACGTGTTTCTTTGTTATTTCCGCCATCACTCCACTGGCACTGTGTGGCTATCGTTACTTTCATTTTTGGTTATGGCTGTCTTGACTTTTTTTTTCCATTGAACTCCCGCAGCAAGGCGCGGGCGTTCAATCTAGTTTTTTTTAACTTATCAAAGTTTTTTTCTTTCTGGCGGCGGCATTTTATTTAGTTTTAGTAATACACTTTTGCTTGTTTGATCATTAAAGCAAACGGGATTTTTGCAATTGTTTGATCATGTGAAGTTGAATTCTGTTTGATTGGGGAATCCTTTTAAGAATATAAAAATAAAAGAACGTCGGTTCCATCTTTATCATTTGATTTTCTTTTGGATGTATCAGAACAAAAATTAAACAAAAAAGGGTTTTTTATGCTTTTTAGATTAATTAATTTTTCTCAATCATTTTGCTGGCAAAGTTTGGTTTTTTTTTTTTTTTGTAAAGTTTTGGACTTTTGTTTATTCCACTCTACTTGGTAGGCAAGTCAGATATGAAACCATATTGGAATGTGTTAATATTTTTTATGAATGATTTAGTTTGTTAGCTTTTCTCTTTTGCTTGTGTGTCTTGGCTTATTAATTCTTCAATTGTACTCTTGGTGTTAAATACTCTCTCAATGGCTGGAATTTAGGTGAGGTAGAAGAAACTATTGTACAATGTTCACTCAAGGCCTTGAAAAGGATGCGTTAAGATGGGTCCGAGAGGTAAGCCATTTCGAATGCTTGCAAATACGTAGACACATGTATTTATGCATTTGTTTTTAGGTATTTGGTGCAAACATTTGATTATGTGAACATAAATATTTCAATGTTTTGTGATGTTAATGTTTACAGTAGTTTTTACGGTATAGTGTAGTCTGAGGTGCTGGATGAGTCTGATCTTAATGTTTTTATCTTGTATTAGGAGGGTGGTGCAAAGAACAGAGATCTTTTCAGTACGACGGTGACTGCAAGACAGAAACCTGATCCTATTCCCAGTTTAAGAGCTGCTGGATGGCACTCTGGATTGCCTCCTTCACCAAAATTTTGTAATGGCCATTTGTCTCCAAGTGTAACTCCAGTGTCTCCGGGAATACCTGTTAGTGGCAATGATGCTGGTTCAGGATCAGACATGTCATCTGATTCAGATGAGCATCAATGTGACCAGCAGTATTCATTCATTTCATCTCCACAAGATGATAAGGTGCCTACTGTTGCAGCTACTTCCATGGAGAAATCAGATGCCTGTGGTAATAGTGGAATTCATCTGAAACTAGGAAATGTTGCTCAGAGACCAGCACAAGTCTGTGGTGGGAACCCTGTTGCGAAGCCTGGTCCTCAAGAAGAGCAATTGTCAGATTCTGCCAGTAGAACTGAAGTTTGGTTAATGCATCATAGAGGCAGTGATTGTGTTGCGCCTCATAGAGAAACATATAACTCGGATAGTTGTTCTACTATTGCTTCTAGGTTGGGCGTTGAGATAAGATCTAAACGGGTTTGCATCTTCCAATGAACTTCTTCTGGATGTAAAAGTATTTTTTTATTCTTTCGGTAAATGCATTGTGATGCATGAACTGGGCAAACATTCTGTTACAACTAGGCTTTAGTATGTCCCTACTAAAAATTTGCTTTTATTCTCTTAAGTTCCACTTTCTATATTATTTTATCATTTGATTAAGTTTCTTAAAATTGTGCCATTTGAAGCTTTAAAGTTGAGAATTACTTGGAATTTATCAGTGTTTCTTTTTTTCCTTTTGGTCATGCTTATACAAATTTAGGAATGTAGCATTTTGTATTTGCAAGAACATTGGGTGATGCCACCAGATTGATGGGTATGCTACCTGGGGTTTAACATCCCAAAATGTTACTTTTTTGAACTTTCAAATTGCTTGAATTGGTCATGGGTCTGAAAATGTCTAAAAAGCTTCATTAAGAGGTGTTGTAACTTGCACATGCATTCTGGAACTGATAAGATTGAAATAAGCGACCAATGCGATGGTCAACTTAATTTATTGTTAGTATAAAACATTATGCTTTATGTTGTACTAAATTCTTTAAGTGCATTCAGGTTTTTCATAATGGAGGAAAGCAAAAGACAAAGCCTTATAACAATGATAGCATTGTTCAGGATAACAGCAGGGATGAGATTCTCAATCCATCTGTGAGGTGTGCATGTCTATGCCTAGTTACTCTGTTGTTATTAACAAAAAGTCTTCTAGAACTACAAGCGAATAGTTACATGTTACAGGACTGCAGAAAGTGGAGTCTGTGAACCTGCTAGTATTTTACACACCTGTCGCCCCACCTTTCATGCAAGGTTAGTTAAAAAGCTGCAAAAACATATTTCTCTTGGTTAGGCATTGTACCTTCATAAAGCTTTAGACGACTGACTGCATTAATTAAACTGTTTCAGTGGGCTTGGCCCATGGTGTGCAGTTCTGTCCTATGATGCATGTGTTCGTTTATGCTTAAATTCATGGGCCAAAGGTTGCGGAAAAGAAGCTTCCTACTTCTTGAACAGAGAATGTTCACAGTTGCGTAAAACATTTGGGTAAGTGCATATTTTCTCTTCATTGTTTCTTTTGTATTATGTTTTGGTGCATATAGATTGTTGGTTTAAGGTTAATATGTGATAAAACATACCAGGATAACTCTTGAAATGGAAACTAAGATTGGTTGAATGATAACTGCTCTGATATTGAATTTCTTAAAACTTGATCTGCTTTCTGGGAGAAAGAATTAAATGTTACCCATATTAGGCAATATGGGGTCTGAAAAAAGGATTGATGGAAGTGGAACGATGTTTGAGTAAACTTACCATGTGATAAGGCTGTCTTGGTTGGTTCCTTGCCTTATGTGGAACATGTTACAATCATTGGAAGAATTTGCAATAGGGGGCAGCTATCACTCATAATTTATCAAAGAATTATGGCGATGATTTGATTCTGGGAAAATAATTTATGTCCAATCTAACCAACAGAGTTTAATCATGGTTATTGGTGGAATTAATAAATACATGTAGGTTTTCCTAGTTTACAGTTTAAGGAATAGATAGTTTTTATTGCAATGGTTTGCCTTGAATCTGTTAATTTTCATTTAATAAATAACCATTTTTAGAATTTACTAAATACTTGCAGCCTGATTTGTTGCATCTTAACCTTAGCACTTAGAAGAAAAGCCCTGTATTCATGCTTTTGCATGCAATGTTTGTATTGTCCATTTGTGAATGCCTGCTTTTTTGCGCATCTGTTATGCAAGATTCAAGCTTTGTAATCTGTATTTGGCCATGTGGTCCATTTAGATGGTACTTCCATATGGTTAACATAAGCGGGTTTTGTTACTGCTTTATTGGGTAATTCTTGCTGAATATAGGATGGGGCTTCATGCTTTGAATACCTGTCCCTGACTGTGACGTTTATATTTCTAGTTTACACCGGGTATTATTGCAACCAGAAGAAGAGCTGTTGGCAAAACAATCTTCCGAGTTTGTTAGTGAGGCAGCTGCTCCTAAATCAAAGAAGTTCATTGGAAAAATGAAAATGCAAGGTACTGTCATGTTTCAAAAAACATTTCACCTAGTCTTAATAATTCTTGCATGTTAATGCCTACGAATTTATCCTTTTTCGGTTGGACAGTGTGTAAAGTAAAATCGGTTTTAGACCCTCCTCCTGGCTCAATCTTTCTATTATAAAGATAGAAACACTTCATCAACGCTTCTCCAAAGTAAACTCAATGTTGTTTTCTGGAAGGGAAGCTCTTCGGAAAGTTCGTGTAACGCGCAATAGTCCTTCAAATGGTTCTCTTTCAAGGCAAAGCCCGGCTTATCTGCAGGCAAGCAGCCAGTATTTAGAAGAGATATCCAAGCTCTTGAAAACTGGAGTGACTAGTTTGCGCAGAAATTCAACAGCATATGAAGTAGTTCCAGGTAGTTAAGCCCCTTTTAGTTTTTTCATGTAAGTTTAGTGCTACTAACCATTTTTTTGCTTGAAGTACTTAGCAAGCTTAAACATCTAATGCTGTTTTTCATTTTTAATTTGAAACTGCAATCATTTGTATACTTTGGTGACTCTAGTGAAGTTTGATCAGGATTAGATATCAGCATCCTTGAAAAATGATTCGGAAATATGCTGTGATGAGACAAACACTGTAACATGGTTAGAAAATTGGTAAGTATGGTATTTATTACTCTTGAAGACATCCTTTGTCCATATGGTTCATTGGATTCTACATCCTTTGCTAGGTCATGATGTTTCTCCTCATGTGTGTTGCTTCTCTCTTTAGCACCTAATAACACCTTAAAGTTTCGTAGACAGGATGTATCACTAACATTATTGTTGTATGTCTTTATAGTCATCCGTAAATTCAGTGAATCACTGCTGTGATCTATGAAAACACGTCAAACTCATCTTTTTAATGATCTCAACAATTGTTTAGGTTTGCTTAGAACCAATTATATGAATCTTTGGTACTAAGGAGTAAATAGTTAATTTTTAAGAAATAAGTTGACTTGGGCGAAATTCAGCTTAGCTTTCAGGTTTCAACAGCAGCCATCAGCTACACCTACAGCATCATGCAAAAACTTTTATGATTCATGTGAGTTTCAAGGAGCAAAATGCCATGCATTTAACTAATGTAACCTTTCAATTTTTTTTGTTACAAGAGTAATATTAAATAATTAAGGATGATGGTGCTTAGATTCGAACCTAAAACATATAATATGTCACAACTTATTCTTAATCGTAAGTCAAGAGGACGTTGACATGTAACTTTTCGTTATGAATGTTTACAAGACTGCCTTTTTCCTCCATTTAATTCATTGACAGTGGTCCAAAGTTGGAATTATTGCAAATATCTAGCGATGGGAATTTAAGTTACAGCCATCACTCTGATTTCTCCCACATAGATGGGCGCAAAGTAAACCAAAATACGACAAATTGTGTGTTCCAAGAAACTAGAACCAAGCTCCACAAATTACACAAATCGACCTTTTAGTTCTACGATTTTTGTCCCAGGTTCCTCTTACTTATCAAAAAGATTTTTTTTTTATTGGTCGAAGATGAAGAAAAATAAGTGATCAAGGATTTTTTTTTAATAAAACAGAGAGGAATGTTTTGTATGAACAGTAGTGCAAGCCCCATTTCTTCATCTTTTCCTTCTCGTTTTGTCTGAAGTGGTCAAAGTCATTTTTTTTGGGGGGGGGGGGGGGGGGGGGGGGGGTGGGTCGGGCGGCATTTTATTTAGTTTTAATAATACTTTTTGCTTGTTTGATCGTTAAAGCAAAAGGAATTTTTGTAATTGATTTGTTGGTTCTCTGATGACCTGATCAGTGGTCATCATGTACAGTGATTTCCCATATTCTCTTGGTTGTTTGGTAGGAATCTCCTTAAGAATTTAAAATTAAAAGTATGTCTTGAAGGATGGATCCGAACCACAATGAAACAGTGGGTCTTTGCATTTTAGATTATTTAATATTTCCCAATCATTTTGCTGGCAAAGTTTGTTTTTTTGTATAAAGTATTGGACCCCACAGCCTGCAAGTATGCATTTTGCTCAAGGTCCAAGGGTCAAGCCGCCATGTCCAGTTGATTGGTTCTCACTTCTATAAAAATGCAATTTGTTCTACGCATGCATATGCATATGCTATAATATATATATATATATATATATAAAATATGATGTGACATGGATTTCAACAACTATATTAATTAAATGATAAAAAAAAATTGTGATACGTTGTATTACTTGAAGTTAGAGTTTAAGCAATTTCATATATATATATATATATATATATATATATATATATATATTAAATTTAAAAATAAGGATATGAAGTGTTTGAGGGAATTTTACTAACAGTATCAATATATTGAATAAATAAAATAAGTTATATGACTTGAATTGAATTTTGAATATCAAATTTTTGAATCAAATGAACTTAAATCTATATTAAATTATCTCCGCCCAATTCGATTATATATTATGCGAGACCCACCAATCTTTTCCTAATCCCTTCTTAAAGTAAACCAAAGTATGACATATTGAGTGCGCAACAAACCAAAATTAGACTTGATAATTTTAAACACGACACGAATACACGACACGAATAAATGACACGAAGTGACACGAGATGACACGGGGTTAAAATTAAGTAAAATTAATATATGAATGTGGTAAAAGCTAAAAATAATATTTTGAGTTTTTCGTGTCGACACGAATTTTTGACATGAATATACGATACGAACACGACACGAATACGATTTTACATGACACGAAAATGAATTTTTGACACGAATTACCAGGTCTAACCAAAACCAAGCCCCACAAAAAATAAATCGACCCTTATGGAGGAGCGCGCTTCTACTTGTGACGTCAGTTTCATGTTATTTCCACACCTCTCTGTTAGTGCCACGACCTTCGTCCGAGGTCCGGTAAGCTCTTCTAAATATCGCTCAAAGTTGAAATATGAAATTCCTCTTACTTGTCAAAGAGAACTTCTAAATATACTCCACTTTTTACTTTCTATACCCCAACTCTTATGTAATGAACAATAACTCGTGTGAAGAAATTGGGGTATGAAAAGTAAAAAGTGAGTATGTTTAGAAATTCTCCTTGTCAAAAGGATTTTTGTTGTTTGAAGATGAAGAAAAAAAATAAGTAATAGGATTTTTCTAACATAACAGAGAGAATGTTTGTATGAACAGTGTGCAAGCCCCATTATTGCTTCTCTTTAATTCTCACACTCACGTGGTAGTTGGTAGAAGTTTCTTCATCTTTTCTTTCTTTTTTTTTTCTTAAACTGATCAAAAGTCAAGTTTTCTTTTTTGGCGGCGGCTTTTGTTAGTTTTGGTATACTTTTTGCTTGTTTGATCATTAAAGCAAAAGTGATTTTTGCAATTGGTTTGTTACTTCCTTAATGGTCATGTGCAATTGAATGCCCATTGTCTCTTTTGTTTGGTTGGTTGGTTGGTTGGAAGCCCTTTAAGAATATAAAAAAAAAAAGAAAAGAATGTCAGTGTGAACTTTGAGTTCTCCACCTTTTTATTTTGGATGCATCCGAGCACCAATTAAACAAACTGAGGGTTTTTGCATTTTAGACTAATTAAATAATTTTGCTGGCAAAGATTTTTTTTAATAAAGTAAAGGAAAGGCATCGGGATGCGTTGGTTTTTTTTTTCCTAAATGATTTAGTTCTTTAGCTTTTTCTCTTGGCTTATTAGTTCTTCAATTGTAATCTTGGCTTTATTAGTTCGTTAATGCATCATACATTCATATTGGCAGTGATGGTGTTTCGCCTCATAGAGGTGTTAATCATCATATAGACTTAACATGCTTCTAGGCGATATAAAACATGTTAAACAATGATAATATGGAAGCGACAAGATTAACCTCCAGTCATTACACTCTGTAAGTGTAACATCTCGTTACCACATTTTTCACGTATTTCTATATAACTTTTTCGGTTGGCTGTCTGCGATGCCATTCACACTCAACAGTAATGATAATTATTTATTTAACAAATACGGAATATGAAATTCTTTTCATTATTCCTTACATCCGACATCCTCTATTCTCTTTATTTCATTAAAGTAGTACTGTATACTTATATCTGAAATGTAAAAGAGAAGAGATTGTACCTGTCTCATTTAACATAATGTGCCTTAGCGCTTTATATATAACTATATCCATTTGGGAGCTAATTCTTTCAACTCCGTATCTTTTATCTGTGGAGTTAAATCAAAGGGGTGAGCGAACTACGCGCTCAGTAAAGGAAACGTATGCTGCTTTAATTAAGCAAAACTATATACCACAATTTATTTGTTTTTCCTAAAATCACACCCCGAGTAAGAAAACAGTGGATATAGTAAACCGCCTCTCAATACACCATCCCAAAATCACATAATAACCAGTTTACTTTAAAATGCAGAAAACAGTAAATAGGATTTCACAAATCCCCTCAGTAAACAGAAATTAGTAAGTTGAAACTAGGCATCAAACAAATTATGCTCTCATTGTTCCCCTAGGAACACAAGTAATCCGCTTTTGGGGTGCACCCGTAGGCCATCGCCCCTCACGGCTATCTCAACTAAATCTATGGCCATAATCTATAGGTGGTCCTCGGGTCCACTTGCCAAGTGACCTTGAGACCGCTGATGACTTGGCGGGTCCATCAGCCCTATGACGCCCTGAGGTGCACTCGTAGGTCCATCGACCCGAGCCACCGTCCCAGGTGGGTCACGCAACTATATAAATAACAATGCATGAACTCATGGCCTAAAGTCTCAAAAATCACTTTTATATCTCATGAAAACCTTTAAGGGATTATCTCACCCACATTATCATTTACTTAAATGATTTAATTCCCAAAAAGGTTTAGGCTTTCTGTTTACAAAACACCTTGAAAGCATTTCAAAATCTCAACGTTTAAAACCTGCTCGCCCATTCAATCGTCCAATAAGGCTTGCCCATGGAAGCTCACCTAGGGCGATGAACTTGTGTTCACCCGCTAAACTTTGCTTTAAAAAAAAAAACAAGTATAACTGGCTCGCCCTCAATGGCTCGCCCATTAGTCAATTCGCCCAAAAGGGTTTATATTTTACATTTTCAAAGATATTAAAATGGCTCATTTTTCCTTCAAAAAATACCATCAAAATCTGTTCGTCATGGTCAGCTCGCCAGCCCGGCTCGCCCATGGTAAACTCTAAGGGGTGAACAAGTAATCGCCCACCAAACTCTACATTTAAAACAAAAACACCGGCTCGCCCATTTCGGCTCGCCCATAACTTTCTTAACAAAAGGGGTCGCTCGCCCCAAAATATTATTAAAGGATTGGCTCGCCCGCCAATACCAGTTCGCCCAAAAATTATAAAATGTTTGGCTCGCCCGCCAATACCAGTTCACCTACAAACAACGTAAGGGTCGGCTAACTTTGTAGCTCGCCCAAGTCAAAATAATTTATTAAATAAATGCATGCCATAAACCAAAATAGTTTCTCGGTATTTCCATTATATTTTTACTCCACAGGACATGCATTTTACTTCACACATATCTCCCTTACCTGGTTTAACAAAGCCTTGCTTCCTGATCGCATTTACCGAGTCCATAATTCCCGGTTGCAAAATAATTTATAAATTCCATTAATATTTTAATTTTATATCACTTGCGAGATTGAGATAAATCAAATGACTACTCGCCCAACTGAGCTCTAACTAGCTCGCCTAACCGAGCTCGCCATTCAATAAATGGCTTACACGTGGGAGATCGCCCACCATTACTCGCCATATATTTGTGAGCTCGCCCAACATTCAACTCGCCAGGCCTACTTTAGCTTAAATGTGGGAGTTCGCCCACAATTCTTCTCGCCTAATACCTTATGCATGTGAGTTCGCCATAAGGCTTTCTACTTAGAGATGGGCTTGTCTATAAAATAAATCGGTGTTGGGCGACCTCGACCACTTGAACAATAACTTTGGCGAGTTCTTTATTTCCTACTCGCTTCATTGGCGATTACTAACTTTCAACATGGGCGATCACCATAGTCGCCATTCTCATCATTTTTACACCATTTCCATTACTTTCCTTATTCATTCTCGAGTATTTTCTCATCATTCTACTACAATTTCAACCCAGTTTCATTTTATTCCTTATCTACATTCAAGATATGAACTTATTCTATTTCTATGATCTAACAAGAATAAATCAAAAGCAATACTAAAATCATGCTTCTCATACTTGAAATCATAGAAATATATCATGAAATCATCAATCTCACCTTAATCAACTGCACTTCCAACACAGAATACTTTCTGTCTCTTGTTGGCCTTACTTGGCTTATTCCTTTAGCTCATCAACCTATGGAGGAAAGGTTTTGTAAGCAGGTTTACTTGTTTAGCCAACTTGAGGGTGAAGTTTAGTGAATCAAGCATGGTAGAAATGTATGAAATCAGAACATAAGCTGGCAGTTGCATAGCTCTCGTGAAGAAGATGAATATGGCTAAATCGGTTTTCCTCAAATGTTTCTTCTTATATAACCATGCTATCTAATCAGAGCTCATCACTTGGCCTTATCCCATTTCCTTCATTTATTTCACGTCTTTCATACATTTAATGCATGAAGAAAAACTGCAGCTCAAGATGGGGTGAAAGTCTCCCTTCCACACGCCTTTTTCTGCTTCTTTTAACTTTGTTTTATTTCTTGTCCAGTAAGGTTATTTCCTTTATTGACTTTAACATCTCCTCCATTAATTGTCTTCAACCGTATGACATACAAAGTCAATTTTGGTTGCAATGGTCACGTGCTAATTCCAGTTCTAGTTTGCCTATTCAACCTGAGACCTCAGCTCGCTCATTCTAATTCAATTTCAATTTGCCAACTTAAGATTTGGCAATTTACTTGCTGATTTCCTTTTCTTGGTGATTACGTTGAGATTTGGCAAGTAGCTTTTGCCTTTCTCGCTAACAAGGCCATCATTTGCCCCTTTATATGGGCGATCACATTACTTGCCATACTATCTCATTGGGCGATCACCACATGGTTCATTTGGGCGATCAGAGCCCTCTCATCACTCGGGCGATCACCTTACCAATAACTTGGCGAACTGACCTATTCGCCAATATCGCCACTAAATCAACTCGCCCTTATCCTTTGGCGATCATCCCCTTGCTCGCCCATTAGCGAGCTGCTCCATACTCGCCCATACATTTTTTTTTATCGAAATTGCTCCATTCACATCTTAAATTAAGGAGCTTTTCACGCAAATGGAAATCAATATTTATTATTTACTTAATTTCCATTATCCATTTTATGAACTTAAGGTCTACAGTAGTATAGAATCAGGTCTTACAGTAAGTTTACTGTTGAAGCAATTCCTGAATTTGACAATCTTCTTTTGATCACTACCAGGCCTTCCAAGCACTTGAATGCTCACTAGATGATGTATAACATAGCAGGTGATACTTGTGGAGTAGATTGTTGCTCTCTATTTTTGAACTTGGAGCCTCAAAAAATTATGACCAACTCAATACCATTCAAACCATCATAGAACTATGTTTTTATGGTTAGAGAATCAGTGAAATAATGGACCATATATTTGGCATTGATTATCACAGGTTATATATTGCAATAGCCAGATTTGGTCAACTATGATCAAGGGATACGCCAACATTCTCTCACATGGTCCATGTATTTCACTCACAGAAGAAACAAATCACATGAATCATGGCGATAGTTCCTCTAATGGCGAGTATTATCTTCCATGTATTACTATATAAAATGTTTCTAATCATCCCATTTTCACTTAACGAATAAACCTTATGTTTATTCTCGGTCCAAACAACAGGAT
The DNA here is from genome assembly GCA_031772115.1 of Heritiera littoralis. Taxonomy (NCBI): domain Eukaryota; kingdom Viridiplantae; phylum Streptophyta; class Magnoliopsida; order Malvales; family Malvaceae; genus Heritiera; species Heritiera littoralis. The sequence continues at coordinate 94,756 of JAPDPK010000190.1, read as the reverse complement.
ATTTCTCAAATAAAAACTAAAGTGTACATAAATCAAAATGAGAAGCATCATATCATTAACCGGAGTTTCAATTACAATCACAATGTGGGACCAAGTCCCATCCTCTCTACATGATCCTTAAATTTAAACGGTGGCATGCCCTTAGTCAAAGGATCAGCTAACATCAATTTAGTGCTAATGTGTTCAATGACCACTCTTTTATCTCTAACATGTTCTCTAATGGCTAAGTACTTAATGCCGATGTGCTTACTTCGACTTCCACTCTTATTTTTTTTAGCCATGAATACCGTAGCTGAATTGTCACAATATATCCTCAATGGCTTAGATATGGAGTCAACAACTCTAAGCCCACCAATGAAACTCTTAAGCCATACACTATGTGAGGTAGCCTCAAAACAGGAAATGAACTTGGCCTCCATAGTGGAGGTGGTAATTAGTGTCTGTTTAGCACTTTTCCAAGAAACAGCTCCGCTGGCGAGCATAAAGATGTAATCGGATGATGATTTCCGGGTATCAACATAGCCAGCAAAGTCTGAGTCTGAGTAGTCAATCACCTCCAACTCATCAGTCCGTCTATACATAAGCATGTAATCCTTGGTGCCTTGCAGATATCTAAGCACCTTCTTTGCAGCTCTTAGTGGTCCATCCCCGAGTCACTTTGGTATCTACCTAACATTCCCACAGCAAAAGCAATATCAGGCCTAGTACAGACCTGTGCATACATAATGCTTCCAACAGCTGAGGCATATGGAATGTTCTTCATCTGTTCCTGCTCAAGATCATTTTTTAGGCACTGGTTCAAATTGAACCTTCACAATAGGAGCTGGGCTTGGTGAACAATCTTTCATTCTAAATCTTTCCAAGACTTTATTGATATAGGCTTCCTGTGACAGACCTAATATACCTCTATATCTGTCTCTGTGGATCTTAATGCCAATGACATAAGATGCATCTCCCATATCCTTCATATCAAAGTTCTCAGAAAGAATTGTTTCACCTCATGTAGCGTCCCCTTATCATTGGTTGCAAGCAGAATATCATCCACATATAGCACAAGGAAACAAATCTTGCTCCCATTGACCTTCTGGTATATACAATGATCCAATATGTTCTCAACAAAACCAAATGAAGAGATGACTTCATGGAATTTTAGATACCATTGGCAGGAAGCTTGTTTCAACCCACATATGGATTTCTTGAGCTTACAGACCAAATTCTCACCATTACTAGAGGAAAAACCTTCAGGTTGTTTCATGTAAACCTTTTCTTCTATATCACCATTGAAAAATGTCGTTTTCACATCCATTTGTTGCAACTTTAAGTCAAAATGTGCAACAAGTGCCATTATGATACGGAGAGAATCTTTCTTAGATACAAGAGAGAAGGTCTCCTTGTAATCGATTCTCTCTTTTGAGTGAATCCTTTGGCTACGAGTCTTGCCTTATAATGCTCAATGTTGCCTAATGAGTCAGTTTTGGTCTTCAAGACCCATTTACAGCCTATAGCCCTAGCCACATTAGGCAACTCGATAAGATCCATACTCCATTAGATGCCATCGAATCCATCTCATCCTTCATAGCATCGAACCGAAGTTTTGATTCTTTGCTGTTCATGGCTTGTGAAAATGTCTCTGTATCATTAACGGGCCCAATATTGAAATCATACTCTTGTAGATACATAATATAATCACTAGGAATAGCTGATTTCCTTTCCCTAGTAGACCTTCTTAATGTTGGTTCAACATTCTCCGAAGGATCATGTTGTTTCAATTCTGGTGTATCCAGAGCAGCCTCGTCTATTGGTAAGTTATCAACTACTTGTGGATCTTCAATGATTAGTTGTTCAATGTCCAGCTGTATTGAAAGGACATTATTCATGATAACCAATCTTTGACTCGAGGTAAAGGGTTGATCTCTCACAGAAACTAGGTCTTGAGAGTAATTGCTCCAACTAATTAAGTCATTTTCAAGAAACTTGACGTTCCTTGATTCCACAATTCTAGTGCTACTGCTATGAGACGGACAATAGAATCTATAGCCTTTGGACCATTCGACATATTCGATGAAATACCCACGTATGGTCCTCGGATCCAGTTTGTTTTCCTGTGGGTTGTAAACTCTTATCTCAGAAGGGCGTCCCCAAACGTACATATGACACAAACTCGGTTTCTAACTTTTGAATAATTCAAAAGGCGTCTTTGGAATAGCCTTGGTTGGAACCCGGTTCAATATATACGCTACCGTTTTAAGAGCTTCAATCCACAAAGACTTAGGTAACTTCGAGCTGCTAAGCATACTACGCACCATTTCCTTCATAGTTCGGTTCCTTCTTTCTACAACACCATTCTGATATGGTGAACCAGGCATGATATATTGGGCAACAATCCCATTTTCATGAAGGAACTTCGCAAATGGTCCATGTACTTGTCCATCTTGAGTGTATTTACCGTAATACTCCCCACCTCTATTAGTTCTTACTATCTTTATGGGTTTTCCACATTGTTTCTCTACTTCAGCCTTATAGATTTTAAAGGCGTCTAATGCTTCGTTCTTGTTATGAAGCATGTAGAGATACATAAACCTCGACTAATCATCAATAAAGGTGATTAAGTACTTCTGACCATATGCATCAATGTCTGGACAACATATGTCAGAATGTATGATTTCTAATATGGTTGAAGTCCTATTGGCACCTTTCTTAGACTTGTTGGTTTGCTTACCCTTAATGCAATCCACGCAAGTGTTGAAATCAGTAAAATCGAGAGTACTAAGTATTTCGTTATTTACTAATCTCTTAATTCTATTTGTGGAGATGTGACCTAATATCCGGTGCCATAATATGGAGGAATCCTCATTCATAACACATCTTTTAGTGCTAGTTTGGACATGCAAGGCGTTATGAGCAGTGTTATTTTGCAAATCAATAGAGAAAAGACCATCACATAAGGTACCATTCCCAACATTATCAAACTTAAAATATATCAATACCGATTTATTTGAAAATTAAAAGGAATATCCATAAGGTACCAGCCTAGAATCATAGATTAAATTTCTCGAGAAACTAGGAATATAAAAGGTTTTTTCTAATTGCAAAACAAAACCACTCCTAAGAACTAAAGTGCACGTTCCAACGTCTTCAACACGCGAGCGCATCTTGTTTCCTTAATAGATGCTCTCCTAATTTCCCATTGGTTTCCTTAGGTTTGTCATACCCTGTAAGGAAGTCGAAATCTGAATTATAGATACAGAATCAATCTACCATGTGTTATGATAAACCTCAATCATATTTGATTCAAAACAAACATATGAGAGTGGATTACCTTTCTTAACGAGCCACTGTTGAAGCTTGGCACAATCCTTCTTCATGTGTCCATTCTTTTTACAGAAGAAACACTTGGACTCTTTCTTAATGTCAACTTGGGTAGGGATTTTCCTTTTCCCCTTGTTCTTGGCTTGATCCTTGCTCTTTCCTTGGCTTGCAAAAAATGCACTTTCACTCGATTCCATAAGCAGTCTTCCCTCCTCTTGAACACACATGGTCATCAATTCATTGATGGTCCACTTATCCTTATGTGTGTTACAGGATATCTAGAATGGTCCATACTGCTTTGGTAGAGTGTTCAATATATAGTGTACAAGGAAAGATTCAGACATGTCCACCTCTAGTTTCTTGAGTTGGGCCGCTATATCTCTCATGGCCATTATGTGCTCGCGTACTTCTTTCACACTGGTGAGCCTCATGGATAAGAACTTCATTATTAGGACGCTGGCCAACGCTTTGTTTGAAGTGACAAACTGATCATCTATGGCCTTCAACAAGGTCCTAACATTGGTATGCTGTTCGACAGAACCACGTATCACAGCAGATATCTTTGTCTTAATATACATGACACTGAGGCGATTGGATCGGTCCCAGCATTCATGTAAAGCTACTTGAGTAGGAGTGCTGGTTTCAGTCAATACGGGCTCGTTTTCCTTATAGCATAGTCTATATCCATGCACCTAATTGGAGGAGAATTCTCTCCTTTCAAACCTTGTAGTTCTCTCCATCTAGCTCGAGAACTTTCAGGTTAATACTAGCCTAAGGAAACACTGCATATAGAAAAACACATACTTAAGTATCCAGAATTTTTTAGGCAAACTTAATTATTTCTACCAATGTAAAATATTTTATTAATCAATTATGAATCTCAGACATAAAACTTGCCTGTGGGCTAAAGCTCTAATTCTAATAGATTCATATCATAATGATAAAACTATCAAATTATATCATTTCCTAATCCCTGTCGGTAAATTAAGAAGCTAATTTGATATTTTATCCTAATTAGTTATGAAAATATAATAAAAATTCATGTGGGATAAAATTTATCATAACCTTATAACTAATCACAATTTATTTTTAATACCATTATGTGATTCTGACAAATATAATTTTGTTTAATTAAGGTTGTTGTGGCTAAGCCCTAATCAAACAAGTTATGGATCACTTAGACATTGTCAAAATTTTAAATTTATTCGTATTTTAAAATTGCAATCAACACAAGGCAATTTGATTCCTAATAATATGAATAAACTCTATTACATGTGCTTAAATCAATCACAGTATATAAATAACAAAAATTATATATAATCATAATAAGCACATATAGTATCCAAATTCAAATTCTATAAATTTTCATGGTTATTTCCACAATTTATTTATGAACTATTTGTCAAATTCTAAATTACATATAAATTCATAAACAATAATTCACACAATTCATGAAAATTTTAAATCTTAAAAAATTATGCCAAAATGCCCTTCTAATTTTTTTTTTGCAATTTTCAGGTGGGTCTATATGGCGAACGGCGATCTAGTCTTAAGGCAAATGAACGTGCCCGCCATTTCGCCTTAACCGAATGGCGAACGGCGTGCCCGTCATTCTGCCTTAATTGAATGGCGAACTGCGTGCTCACCATTCCGCCTTAACCGAATGGCGAACTGAGTGCATGCCATTCTGCCTTTAGTTGAATGGCGAACTACGTGCCCTCCATTTCGTCCTTAGCTTAATGGCGAGCGGCAATCAAGAACTTAATTGCAATCGGTCATGATCGCCAATTCCCCTTACGACGAATAGTGCTCGCCTGCTCTTTTATGGCGAACTGTGCCCGCCTCTTTTTTTTACTTATGGCGAATGGCGATCGAGGAAGCAAAAACTTAATGGCAAACACATCCGCCTTTCCTTTATGGCGAAAGCCCTGTCCTTTTCCATATGGCGAAAATGATCTAGGAAGCAAAACTTAATGACCAACGCGCCCGCCTTTTCCTTTATGGCGAACAGCGATCGATGTCTTTGCCGCTTCCTTCTTCACCGAAAACACCATCTTCTTCGCCTGAACGCCTGGTTTCAACTCGAATTGTGACTCGACTAAAAAACCAGCCTTCCCTGCTTTGATTTGAGTGGTTCTTGATCCCAAATCAATCAAGAGGAAACGAAAACAGGTTTTTTGAAAATGGTTTTGGCTGAAAATGTCTTAAAACATAATTTCAATTTTCCATAAATCCTTGGTTTCGGCCTTATTATAACCAAAACTTATAGAAATAGAAGCAAACAATTTTGACATTAACAAATTACAGAGTATATATCTTAACGCAAGATAGAGGTTAATATAACTCCGATGCCAAATGTTAATCATCATACAGACTTAACATGCTTCTAGACAATATAAAACATGTTAAACAATCATAATGCGGAAGCAACAGGATCTAACCTCCAGCCATTGCACTCTGTAAGTTTGCTATTGAAGCAATTCCTGAATCTGACAATATTCTTTTGATCACTACCAAGCCTTCCAAGCACTCGAATGCTCGCTAGATGGTGTTTAACAGAACAAGTGATGCTTGAGGACCGGATTGTTGCTCTTTGTTTTTGAACTTGGAGCCTCAAAAATTCTGACCAACTCAATACCATTCAAACCATCATAGAACTATATTTTTATGGTTAGAGAATCAATGAAATAATGGACCATATATTTGGCATTGATTATCACAAGGTATATATATGGCAATAGCTAGATTTTGTCAACCTGTGATCAAGGAATATGCCAACAAGAGGAACATATAATTCAGATAGTTGTTCTTCTACTATTACTTCTAGAATAGGCGTTAAAAAAAAAAAACCTAAATAGGCCTGCATCGCCCAATGAACTTCTTTTGGATGCAAAAGTTTTTTTTCTTTTGTTTTTATTCTTTGGATTAGTGCATTGTGATGCATGAACTGTGTGCAAGCCTTCTATTGCCTTTCTGAACTTTCTAACCGCTTGAATTGATCATGGATCTGAAAATGTCTAAATAGCTTCATTAAGCGGTATTGTTTGAAAATGTTGAAAATATTTAGGATAACAACACTTGATTGCATTCATTTTTATTTTATATTAAAATTTGACATTTCATGGTAGTTATGAAACTAAAAATTCTCACAATCAAAATATTTTTTTAGCTTCTTAGATTTTTTTTTATCGATCAAAATGAAACAATCAATAGTGTTGTATCGGATTATGAATGGAAATTTTTTACAAAGATTCCAAATTATGAAAACATGTTTTTCATTTATAAATAAGATAGTTTTTTTATGTATCCTAATAATTTATATTTAATATTATATATATATATATTAGTTTGCCCTGATGAATATAAGTCCTAGATTCGTCCCTATTTTGGATCATCTCCATTTGGTCTGATTATACTCGTATGTGAAAACTAATAATCTTTTCCTAATCTCTTCTTAAAAGTAAACCATAGTACAACAGATTGCATGTGCAACGAAACCAAAACCAAGCTCTACAAATAAAGAAATCGATTGTTATGAAGGGGCACACTTCTGCTTGCCACGTCAATTTCACATTAATTCCTCATCTCTCCATTAGTTCTACTATCTTTGTCTAAGACTAAAGGTGGTTATTAGGCCGGATTGACCCGACTCGATTTGAAACCGATACAGGTCAAGCTAGTCCATTAACTAGACCCAACCTAGCTCGACCTCATGATGAGATGGGCCAGTTCCATATTTTACAGACTGGGCTATTAGTCTGACCATTTAAAAGCCTACGCGGGCAACATTAAAAGGAAGAAGGGGGCTAGGCTGGTAACTTCTCTCCCTCCAATTTTTTTTTCAAATTTTTTTATTATTTGTTTTCAATTTTTCTCTATAAATAACTTATTTTCATTATTTTTCTTTACATGTCTTCTCAAAATTTCATCAATTCTCAAACTCTCTCAAATTCTCTCATTCTAAATTGATAATATTATTCTTTTCTCTCTAAAATTCAAAATCCATTTACATTATTCTCTTTTATTCTCTAAACATAAATATAATTTTCTTCATTTTCCTTTCCATTTTACAATTTTACAAATTTTAGTTCCAATTTCCTAATTCTAGTATATATTTACTTCCTTCCAATATATATATATATATATATATATATTATATATATATATATTCCTACATCTATTTCTTTCAAATTTTCAAATATATATTTTTAAAAAATACAAAATATGTCAAATTTTCTTCATCATTCATATTCCGTTTCTCTCACTTTCAATTCTACTAAAATTCTCAATTTGAGTGATGAATCATTTAATGAATTCGAACCCAATATTCATCCGGAAGATGAGCTTTCTTCGTTACCACTAATACATCATCATGGTCGTGGTCAAACACAATCATCAGTTGTCACTATTGCCGCTACATCATCAAGATCAATGATATAACACCTTAATCCCATATCGGGAGTTTGTAAGACTCTACAATATTATATATGTAGAGACTTGAACCCATACTTGTGAGACGTCTTTTGTGAGACAAACCGTGAGACTTTCGGGTCAAAGTGGACAATATCTCATAGGTTGGGTGCAGGCCTCCACAAATGAAGATGAAGATTAACTGTCCTAAAAAGAGTAAGGTATGGAAGCATTTCGACATTGTGCCAAAAGAATGTACAGATGAATATTTTGCTATTTGTAAGATATGTAAAAAGTTTTATACTTATAACTCTGGTGGAAATGTTGGTGGTACAGGTACATATAAAAGATATTTAATTAGTGCACATAAAGTCAATCCAAGTGAAGTACAAGATGAAATTAATGAAGGGAGAAAATCTCAAATTAATATACACGATAGTGGAAAAAAATTTACTTTCGATAATGTTAAAGCTATGTGTGGTTTAGTTAGATTTGTGGTTTGGACTAAACAATCATTCACAATTTGTGAAAAAGCAAGATATTTAGAACTTGTTTATCAATATTTATAACCTACATATGATTCGTTTATAGACATATATTAAAAAAAGATTGAATGGACATGTTTAAAGAATATAGGTAAGTTTAATTCATAAACATAGTAATATTTCATCTAGGGTTAGTTTAACTACTGATATTTGTACTAGTATTAACGGTATATCTTGTTATTACTTGTCATTGGGTAGCTGAAGATTAGTGCATGCAAAAACGTATTTTATCCTTAGATGTAATAGAAGAATCGCATAATACGTATACTACTAATAAATATATTAATAATGTTTGTAAATTTTATGGAATTGAAAATAAAGTTTTTGCTATTATTTTAGATAATGCTTCGAGTAATATCGCAGCTATTCTTAGGTTAATTAAAAGTTTAAACTCAATTATGCAATGTGTTTTTTCTCATGTTAGATGTACATGCCATATTATAAATTTGTGTGTCCAAAACGATCTTAATGCTAGTGGTAGTGGCATATGTTAATTGATAAAATTAAAACTTTATCAAAATGGATTTGCAGCTCAAATCACAAATGTGAATGGAAGCGGATTTATCAAGCAAATAATATAACTGTTAAAACGCTTCCACTTCTCGTGGAAACAAGATGGAACTCACTCCATCGTTTCCTTGCTTCTAATTTACCTTATAAAGAACTTATTACTCTTTGTTATAATAATTATACAAATAGCTTGGTTTTAGCAATTTATGATGAAAATTAGATTTTTATTAACTATTGAGTTGATTTATTATCTACTTTTAAAGATGCAACTAAAAGATTTTCAACTCAGTATTATCCAACTACACTTTATTTTGTTCTTATTGTTTTTACAATGTTTGATAAATTATTAAAATTTAGAGATCATGAAACTTTATCTTATTTTATAAATGATATGGAGGAAAAATTTTAAAAAATATTGGGAAACAATTTCTCTTATTCATTGTACTGCAAGTTTATTAGATCATAGTCAATGTGAGGTAAATATAGAGAATTTTTTTTTGTTATAAATATTTTCTTGGACTTAATTCTATTGAGACTAAAAGTCCTCAATTAATAATTATTTTCAAGAATTGTTTAATTTTTATGAATGTGCGAGGGAGCAGTTCAATCAAGGACAAGAAGAATCAAACGAATAAACCGAGAGTGGTGGCAACAGTAAAGAAAAAAGAATTTTGAACGCAATTAAGGAAGCATTAAAAAAAGAGAATGAAGTGAAAAGAAAAAGCTAGCAGATTCTGATCAACAACTCGATGAAGTTCTAACTTCAATGAGATAGGACTTTTCTTAAATCAAGAATTTTAAATAGACGATAACTTTGATATTCCCCAATGGTAGAAAGAAAATCAAAGAAAATTTTCAATTTTAGCTTTCATGGCTCAAGATTTTTTTGTAGTGCAAGTTTCATCTATTACTTCAGAATTTACATTCTCGACAAATGGAAGAATCCTTGGTAGCCATTGAACCAGTCTTAATCCAAATTCATTATGCATGCTAACATGCCTTAAATATTGGTTTGAAGCAGAATTTTGCAATAATGAACTTGGAATGGCCAATGAGTTTGTCGATAATATTTTGGAGGAGGAGGAGGAAAAAATTTTCAAGACAAACTGTATAAATTATGAGGAATATGAAATAATTTAATTTTTCTTTCTTTGTAAATTGTATGTAAAATTATAAATAAGTTTAGTAATAGTAAATATTTTACGGACTACAATCCCGTGATTTTTACTCTTCTAACTTTTGAAGGGGTTTTTCACGTAAAAAATTTTTAGTCTCCTACTATCTTATTTTTCTATTTTTTTATTTTCGTTTATTATTATTGTTAAATACCAAATAAATTAATGTTGTAACTTAAAAGTTTAGAAAATAAATAAATATTTAAAATACAAAATGAATGAATATTTTAGAAACATACTAAATAAACATATATTTAAAATGCAAAATAACAAGTTTACTTGTATTTTAAATGATAAATGATAAGTCTAATTATATTTCAAATATAATATATATATATATATATGTTTAACAAAATTAAAAAAACTTAAAAGTATTATAATTTTTTTAAACTAATAACTTTATTAGATAATATTATAATAACTTTATCTTTACTATAATTACTTTATTAAATAAATTATTATTTATTATAATAACTATTAACATTATTTTATTAAAAATAAATTTATTAGATTAAATCATAAAAATATATGAATAAATGTTTATTATGATTAAATTAATAAATAAATTTCTAAAAAATCAGGTCTATCGATTCGACTTGATATCAAATGAATCGATCTGCCGAATCGAACTAGTTCAAGGTTCTTTTTTTTTTTACTGGGAACTAGCTCGATTTGGACCAATTTATTAATCGTTTTAGACTGATTTGGATCGAATTTTGAAGCTTGTGAGCTAAAATTGGTTTGACCCGACTCAGACCGGACCGGTCGAGCTCACAACCATCTCTATCCGAGACTCTCTTTCTTGTCAATAAGAATTTTTTTTAATTGTTCGAAGAAGAAGATCATCATCATCATCATCATCATCAGAGCCTTTATCCCAATAGATTGGGGTTGATATTGGTTCATTTCATGAGATTGGACTAGTTTTTAAGGCTGATTGTCCAAACCTACCGCCACCCCTCCTTTACCCGGACTTGGGACTGGCTGCGTTAACTCACACAGGCGGAGTTTGTTCGAAGAAGAAGATAAAAAAAAAAGCGATAAAGGATTTTTTTTTAATAAAGTAGAGAGCATGCTTGTACGAACAATCCAAGCCCCATTATTGTTTCTCTTTAATTCTCTCTCACATGTGAGTAGTTTCTTCATCTTTTCCTTTTGACTTATCAAAGACAAGTGTGTTTTTTTTTTTGGCAGCGACATTTTACTTAGTTTTAGTAGTACTTTTTTTTTCGTTACTCCATAATAGAGCAGTGACGGTGTTGCGCCTCATTGAGGAGCACATAATTCGGATAGTTGTTCTTCTACTATTACTTCTAGGATGGACCTTAAAAAAAAATCTAAACAGGTTTGCATCTTCCAATGAACTTCTACTGGATGCAAAAGCTTTCTTTGTTTGTTTTTATTTTATTCTTTGGATCAGTGCATTGTGATGCATGAACTGTGCAAGCATTCGCTTACCTTTATGAACTTTCTAATTGTTTGAATTGATCATGGATCTGGAAATGTCTAAATAGCTTCATTAAGCGGTATTGTTTGAAAATGTCTGAAAATGTTCAGGATAACAGCAGGGATGAGATTCTCAATCCATCTGTCAGGTATATATGTTTTCATCTCCATGCCTAGTTGCCCTCTTGTCATTAACAAAAAGTCATCAAGAACTACAAGCAAACAATTATGCGTCACAGGACTGCAGAAAGTGGACTCAATGAAATGACCACTCGTCGCCCCATCTTTCGTACAAGGTTCGTTAAATAGCTGCCAAGCACATATTTCTCTTGGTTTAGGCAGTTTACCTTCATAAAGATTTAGACAACTGACTGCATTGATTAAACTGTTTCAGTGGGCTTGGTCCATGCTGTGCAGTTCTGTCCTATGATGCATGTGTTCGTTTATGCATAAATTCATGGATCAAAGGTTGCAGAGAAGCTTTCTACTTCTTGAATAGAGATTGTTCACAGTTGCGTGAAGCATTTGGGTGAGTGCATATCTTACCTTTTTTGCTTCTTTTGTGTTATCCATTGGCACATATAGATTATTGGTTTAAGGTTAGCATGTGATAAAACACACCAGGATAACTCTTGAAATGGAAACTAAGATTAGTTGAATGATAACTGCTCTGATATTGAGATTTTTATAATTTGATCTGCTCTATGGGATAAAGAATGAAATATTACCCATAATAGGCAATATGGGGTTAGAAATAAGGATTGATGGAAGTGGAACGATGTTTGAACAAACTTACCATGTGATAAGGCTCTCTTGGTTAGTTCCTTGCCTTATGTAGAACATGTTACAATCATTGAAAGAATTTGCAATAGGGGGTAGCTGTCACTCATAATTTATCAAAGAATTATAGATCTGACTTGGTTCTGGGAAAATATTTTAAAGTCCGATCCAACCAACGGAGTATAAGTCATGGTTATTGATGGAATTAATAAATACATGCCTTCTTTTTTGTGCATCTGTTATGTAAGGTTCAAGCTTTGTTATCTGTATTTGCCTATGCGGTCCATTTAAAGGTACTTCCATGTTGTTAATGAAAGCAGGTCTTGTTACTGCCTTATTGTGTAATTCTTGCTGAACTTGGCAGTTTGCTTCATGCTTTGAACACCTGTCTCTGACTATTACGTTTAAATTTCTAGTTTAAATCAGGTATTATTGCGTTCCGAAGAAGAGCAATTGACAAAACAACCTTCAGAGTTAGCTAGTGAGACAGCTGCTCCTAAATCAAAGAAGTGCATTGGAAAAATGGAAGTGCGAGGTAGTGAAATGTTTCCAAAAAATTTCTCCTAGTCTCAATAAATTTTGCACGTTTGTGCCTACGAATTTTTCTTTTTTCTGCTGGACAGTGCGTAAACTAAAAATGCGTTTAGACCCTCCTCCTTGCTGCATTTCATTTTTCCAACGGACTACTTTGTGCAGCAATTCAACAGCATATGAAGGTAGTTAAGCCCCTTTTAGTTTTTTCATGTAAATTTAGTACTACTAACTTTTTTTTTTGCTCGAAGTAGTTAGCAAGCTTAAACATCTAATGTTGTTTTTTCGTTTGAAACTGCAATCACTTGCATACTTGGTGACTTTAATGAAGTTTGATCAATATTAGATATCAGCGTCTTTGAAAATTATTAAAAAATCTGCTGTGATGAGACAAACACTGTGAAATGGTTAGAAAATTAGTAATTATGGTATTTATTGTACTCATGGATTGTGGCTCAGTTGGCAACGCAAACTGAATTTGTGGGAAGAGCTTTCGGGTTTGATCCCCACTAAAAACATCTTTGGAGAGGGGTGAGGAGCCTTAATTGTGACTAAGCTCCGAGCAGGATTAGTCTTAGATTGTTAAAACGGATGAGGATACGTATGGTTTACATTAAAAAATGGTATTTATTGTTGGAAACCTGGATGTGTGTTTGGCATTAACTGTGTAAAATTAATTTTGTCGTGGAGAAAAAATAATGACACATAAATTGGAGAATTCAACAACTTTGAATTATAAGTGCACTCAAATACATATATTAAATCTCACTCCAATATTTTTTTTTTCACCTTACACTAATCTCTCTCACTTGCAGTCTTCAACTCAGGGTAACACTCTGTTTTTTCTTCTTTCACTTCACACTACTTCATCACCCATACACTCTACATGGTATTTATGAGCAAGTTATGCATGCTTTTGTCAACCATTGCATTAATGCCAACTTTCAAGTACAATTTATTTTCCTTCCTTTTGTCAAAGATTTCATGCCACCAAAATACATGAAAGCTATTGCCAAGCTTGATGTCAAATAAGTCAAGATGCAATTTATGGATCATGTTAAAATCCATATTTGCTGCTCCAAGTGAAACAAGTTAACGTTCACCATTTATTACCCTTGAAGACATCCTTTGTCCATATGGTTCATTGGACTCAATATCCTTTGCTAGGTCATTATTTTTCTCCTGGAATGTTTGCTTCTATCCTTAGCATGTAATAACCCCTTAAAGTTTCGTAGGGAGAATGAATCACTAACATTATTGGGGTATGCCTTTAAAGTCGTCCGTAAATTCAGTGAATTTTTTTTTGCTAAATCAAGTTCATTCATACTTAAAAAAAAACATTCTCAGGACAGAACATAGCATTAGAATGCTCCCGTGCTCCAGAAAAGCCCATGCTAACAAAAAAACAGCCATCCCAATTATACAAAGAACACCTACAAACAAAATGAAAAGCTAAAACCATCAGGTCCTGAGCATCTCAAAGCGGTCGATCTCTGCTTTCAACACCAATTCAAGGTAATCATCTCAAAGCTCAACAAATTCTCATATTTCACAAACATATCCAAAGCTATTTATGACAATCAACTCCATAGATTGAATCTGCAACTCTCAAAGGTCTTGAGAAAATTACCAACACAGCTAAATTTGATTCACTTAGGATCCCCTCAAGTTGAAAATTCAGCAATTTTCCAAACTGCATCCTCCAAATCTTCCATAGAAAATAGCCTTTCTAGAAATTCAACTTTACTATCTGATAGTTTTCTAAAGTTCACTCCAACTTTCATCTTCTTATTCCACCTGTAAGCCAGGGTTTGAAATAGCAATCGCTATTTCAAATAGCAGTCACTATCTCGCGGTAGCGGCAGTGACCGCCACGATTATTCCCTCAATAGCGGTGTGAGTACAGATCACACCAATAGCGGTCGCTATCGGCCACTATGAAACGCCGTAACGGAGGATAGCGGCGATAGCGGCTCGTTATCGCTGCTATCCTCCGTTACCTTTTAGACAAAAAAAAAACAAAATTAAGAAGAACTCAAACACAAGAAATGAAGAATCAAACAAGAAATGAAGAACTCAGTCTCACACAAGCAAGCATCAAACGGTGACTCGGTGAGCAACTAAGCAAGTAAGTTTTTTTCTTTTAACCTTTGAATCTTTGATCTGGATCAGAGATGGCGAGGGCGGCATGGGCTGTCGCAGGCTCGGCTGGTGCTAGCGGCCAAAAGACCATGAAGGGGAGGGATCGAGGCTGATCTGACTGAGGAGTGAACTAAGGACTGAGGCTGTGAGGCATGAAATCGCGGCCCCGAAAGGAAAGGAGGTGAGTGAGGGCTAGGCATGAGTGAAATCATGAAACTGAGGGAGAGGCGAGGCTGAGGTGAGTGTGTGTAACAGCCCGTTACCACATTTTTCACGTATTTCTATACAACTTTTCCGGTTGGGTTGTCTGTGATGCCATTAACATTCAACAGTGACAGTAATAAATGATAAACATTTATTTAACAAATACAGAATATGAAAACTCTTTTCATATTTCCTTACATCTGACATCCCCTATTGTCTTTATTTTAATAAAGTAGTACTGTATACCTATGTCTGAAATGTAAAAGAGAAGAGACTGTACCTGTCATGTTTAAAATACTTTGCCCAGTGCTTTATATGTAGCTATATCCATCTTGGAGCTAATTCTCTAACTCCGTGTCTTTTATCAGTGAAGTTAAAATAAAGGGGTAAGTGAACTACGCGCTCAGTAAAGGAAACGTATGTTGCTTTAATTAAAGCAAAACTATATACCACAAGTATTTGTTCTTCCTAAAATCATATCAAATAGGAAAACAATGGATATAGTAAACAACCCTCTCAATACACCATTCAAAATCATTAGTTCAGCAGTAAACAGGATTCAATAGATCCTTTCAGTAAATAGAAATCAATAAGTTGAGACTAGGCAATAAACAAATCATGCTCTCATTGTTCCCCTAGGAACACAAGTCTGCTTTTGGGGTGCACTCGTAGGCCATCACCCCTCACGGCTATCTCAGCTAGATCTATGGCCATAATCTATAGGTGGTCCTCGGGTCCACTTGCCAAGTGACCTCGAGACCGCTGATGACTTGGCGGGTCCATCAGCTCTGTGACGCCCTGAGGTGCACCTGTTGGTCCATCGACCTGAGCCATCGCCCCAAGTGGGTCACGCAACTACATGAATAATAATGCATGAACTCAGGGCCTAAAGTCTCAAAAATCACTTTTATATCTCATGAAAAACCTTTATGGAATTATTTCATAATTTCTATCATTTTCTCAAAAATGATTTGTTTTCCAAAAGCGGTCGCCTTCTATTGGCTCGCCCGGATTTCAATTAAAAGAAGGTCGCTCACCCAAAAGACAATATAAAAGGGTTTGCCCAAATAGGCTCGCCGACCCTTATCAGTTCGCCCAACAAACAATTTAGGGGTCGGCTTTTAGCTCGCCCAAATAAAAATAATTATCAACGAAATGCATGTCATAAACCAAAGCATTTTCGCAATGTTTTAATAAAATTTAACTCCACAGGACATGCATTCACTTCACACACATCTCCCTTACCTGGTTCAACAAAACCTTGCTTCGCCTTGCTTCCTGCTCGCCAATAGCTATTCCCAATTCCCAGCTGCAAAATAATTTATTAAAACTATTAATATTTTCTTTTTCCAAATATTTCCAGCACTTTGGCGAGACTTAATAATCAAATAGCTCGCCCAAAAGAGTTCTTACTAGCTCGCCCAACCGAGCTCTTACTAGCTCGAACAACTGAGCTCGCCTTTCATCAATTGGCTTACACATGAGAGCTCACCCAACCTTCTCGCCATCCCATATTGGCTTATTCGTTGGAGTTCACCCACAACCTACTCACCACGCCTTAATTGGCTTAAATGTAGGAGTTCGCCCACAATCAACTCGCCATTGCCTATGAATGTGAGTTCGCCATTCGTGGCTTTCAATTCAGAGATGGGCTCTTCCATGAATTAAACTAGCGTTGGGCAACCTTGCCCATTTGTACACGAACTATAACTTGGCGAGTTCATTTATTTCCTACTCGCCCCATTGGCGATCACTAATATTCAACATGGGCGATCACCATAGTCGCCATTCTCATCACTTTTACACCATTTCCACTACTTTCCTTATTTATTCTCGATTGTTTATAGTTTCTTTTAATGATTTTTTCCATCATCCTAGTATAATTTCAACCCAGTTTCATTTTATTCATCATCTACTTCAAGATATGTATTCATTCTATTTCTATGATCTAATAAGAATAAATCAAAAGCAAGACCATACTCATGCTTGGAATCATAGACATATATCATTCAATCTCAATAAACCATTAAATCTCACCTGAATCAACTATACTTCAAGAACAGAACACTTTCTGTTTCATGTTGGCCTTACTTTGCTTATTCCTCTAGCTCATCAACTAAGGAGGAAAGGTTTGCAAGCAGGTTTACATGTTTAGCCAACTTAAGGGTGAAGTTTTATAAATCAAGCATGTATGGAAATGGAAAGAACCGAATATGAATTTGCAGCAGCATCGGTTTTCCATTCAATCTTCATATATATATAGCCATGCTTTCCAAATCAAAATCTACCACCTGTCCCTTATCCTGATTCTTCCATCATTTCACGTCTTTCATTCCTTTAATGCATGAAGAAAAAGTGCAGCTTAAGGTGGCGTGAAAGTCTCCCTTCCACGCCTTTTTTTTCTGCTATTGACTTTGTTTAATTCCTTAACCAATAAGGCTAATTCCTTCATTGACCTTAACTTTTCTTCATTTATTGTCTTTAACCGTATGACTCACAAAATCAATTTTGGCTACAAAATGGTTTGAATTATTTTCATTTTGTCCACAAGTGTTGATTCCAGCTCGCCTAGTCAACTTGAGGCCTCAGCTCACCAACTCCATTTTCAGTTCGTCAATTTTTTTTATCTCGCCAACATTCTTAGGCTCGCCTATGCATTTATTCAATCTCGCCTCTGCGTGCACCTGGGCATCATCACTTTGTCTTGATGCCAACTTAATATTTGGCAATTACGATATGATTTCTTTTTCTTAGCGATCACATAGGGTTTGGCGATCACAGCCATTGTTAAATTGTTGGCGATGACGGCATATTGCTCTACTCGCCCACTTAGCTATAATTTTCCCCAGGTTGCCGATCACTTTGAGCATTTTAAATTTACTCAATGCATATGGGCGATCAGAAGCCCTCGCCCGTTTGGGTGATCATCTAAATCAACAATCATGGCGAACTCACCTCTTCGCCAAACAAGAAGATAAATCATCTCGCCGTCATCAACTCACCATCATGTATTGGCGATCATCCTCTTGCTCGCCCATCAGCGAGCTGTTCCATTGTAGTACTCGCCCATAATCTGTTTCACAGAATTTGCTCCATTTACATCCCAAGTGAAGGAGCTTTTTCACTCAAGTGGAAATCAACATCCATATTTATTTAATTTCCACTATCAATTTTATGAATTTAGGGTCTACAGTAGTGTAGAATCAGGTCTTACATTTTCTCCCCACCTTAAGAAATTTGGTCCTCCAAATTTTATATGGACCTGTTACTTGAAAGAGCTCTGGATGCTTCTCACGTATAAGGCTATCTAACTCTCAAGTAGCCTCTTAGAGTACACCACGTTATCACAACACTTTATCCTTCCTATCCAAAATCCGTACCGATTTCTCAACGTAACTCATGTCCTCTCTAATCTCTAGGGACTCATGTCGAATTACGTGAGAAGGATTGGATAACATTTTCTCACCCTCGAGACGTGGAATACATTATGCACTCCTGACAACTTTGGAGGTAGTGCACATCTCCCATACGATCTAAGATCTCCAACGATCCAATGCGTCGGGAACTCAATTTTTCCTCTCATTATGCCTCTAAATGGTGAGACCTTATATACACAATTTCTTGTATATCTCAAGAAGTCTGTTCAACCAAGTAGAA
The DNA here is from genome assembly GCA_031772115.1 of Heritiera littoralis. NCBI lineage: Eukaryota > Viridiplantae > Streptophyta > Magnoliopsida > Malvales > Malvaceae > Heritiera > Heritiera littoralis. Next base: position 76,047 of record JAPDPK010000190.1, on the reverse strand, counting down.
AATAATTCTCAGTCTCCTATTTTCTCATGCTATCGTGGATTGTATCGTTTGCTAATTAAACCCTTTAAGGTGCTATGCCGATACTCCCCTTTGGCTATTATCATAAACAAACTCTGTCAGGGTAGAGGATTATCCCAGGAGCTTATAAGATCAACTGCACATGCTCACATCATATCCTCGAGCGTTCATATCATACGCTCGGACTGTCTCTCAGTCTACAGATGAACTGCGGTGCAAAACTCAATCGGGATCCCATAGCTTCCTGTAATCTCTCTCAACACTGAGATACGAAGCGGGACTCCGTATCAAAGGAAATGCTCACTGGAATACTGCATAACCTTACCGTTTCCCTGACATATAACTCGGCCAAGGCACTACTTAGATCAATAAATTCTATAATCAAGGGATAAGCAGACTCAATTAATGTATCTACGACTATCCAGATAGCATTATACCTTTTTTATGGGTAATTAAATTTTTACTTAGTTTAGGAAGTACCATCAATACAGGTATTTCTCTTCCTTATCACATTTTCAACTTCTAGGTAATCTCGTCGTTAAAATAAGACCGCCAGCCTCTCTTTATACTCCATATTGTCTTTAAGAGTCCTGCTCGTCTCTTCAGGTCATCAACAGTTATCCTTTTGGCGCTCTCTCACGCCCAAGTTTACTCTTTCTAGTGAGTCGGCGACTACATAGTTCGCCCACATCTCACAACATATTATACACTGTTGGGCAATCACCCAACTCATCGGTCGCCCATCCCAGATTTTATTCAAGGATCCTGAAGAACTCGGGCTTCTTCTATCAAATTCAATTTATACTCCCTGAAATCTTTTATCATTCTTGGGAGTTAGCAAATTTTCACTTCTTTTCACACAGTGACTCATTCATACCATTTATCACTTATCGTCTCATTCGGTGCTAAGTCGATATTAATTTGGTGATTATCATTTAGATAGTTTTTAATCCATCGTATGTAATTGTCCCAGTAGTCTCTTAAATACAACGCACCCGCTCTCAATATATCCCGGAGCGTACATATAATGCGCTCGGATATCTATATCAATCAAAGGCGGTGCTGACAGTAAGATTTGGAATCCCAAAGCCTCTTGCTATTCTCTCAAAGCATATGGCAAATCAAGGATCCCTATCACATGTACTCACTCACCGGAACTTCACATACGTTCTCATTGTTTCACCAATATATATCGACTAAGGCACTCAATACATCTCGAAACCTGATGATGAAGAAGTGAAATGATTTGGTTACTCAATCCATACTCACTACTATAACCTCATGGTTCTTTCGGATTCTCTACCATCTCACATTGTTTCATGGATAATCTAGGACTGCCCTTCTTTTGCAGGCTTTAATACTAACCATCGATTACGCCTCAGGTAATCATTTTTTCGATAACTTCTTTTATATCAAGTTATCATTTTATCTCTTATTCTCCTAGTACATGTAATATCACTTACTTGGAGAATATATTGAAAGTATAATTTTCTCACATCAATTTCTGAAATTTACTTTATTATCATTCAGATTTCATCACCACTTTCGTTTTCCCACTTAATATAGTACCTTTCTGTTACATTCTTGTAACCATTTTGAATACTATATTCATACATACCCATTCACTTTCACTTTCTCACATGTATATGTCATATCAGTAAGGTAGCGAATTCCACAAACTCTTCACAATTTATTTATACCATACGGGTAAACCTCATAAATTTTTATACCTCAATAATCATACTTTAACCTCACTTAACTAATGAGATCCTTTACTCAGACAACTTCAATGTTCACTAAATCATTCGAGACCTCACATCTCTAATGTATATAGTTCAATTAGAACTCATGTTCACTGACTTAACAGTAAGGTTTTCCATTCCTATAAGTTTGTGGCATTATTCAACGTTATTGCTTATATCAATATACATATTTATTTCCTTTAAAGTCATCCTAGTTGGCTCTAGGCACACATAAAGGAAGGATACTACAGTCAGCTAGGGATCCAGATAGAGTAAGATAGGTATTTTAGAATGCCATACTTGTCCCAGAACCTAGAAGCAACTGTAGAGAGTACAAATCCCGTTGTTCTTCAAAACGATAAAATTTTCGTTTTCACTAGTTATATCAAAAATAGTTTATTCCCCTATTCAATAATCTCTTGAGTAATTTCTCAAGCTCTTTTGATTCTCTAGTAAGAGCTTACAAACAGGTTCCATGTTGTGAATCGAGTCAACAATCTCTCGAATCCACGTTATTCCAAAAATTTACTTAGAATATCATCCTGTAAATTCTAATTCACAAACTTATATCATCTTGAATATCTCGTTATTTACATCCAATAGATCCACCATATATATATATATATATATATATATATATATATATATATCCTCCAAATACATATATATCAATTTTCAAGTCATTTCACATGTATTTCATAATATTTCGGTTCTATGGATATCGTAACGGACCAGCCCAACCGGCCATGGCAACCCCTTTTTGGGCCTATCGACAACGATTGCTGTGACAACGCTACTCATCGATACTGTCCTCTTTGGCGAACGTCTCGACGCCCCGGTCCTACCAACGTGCTCGAGTTCGCCCACTTCAAGGTTTTCTTTCGCGTCCACAATGACTCGAACACTTGACTTCCTCAAATGTCAAGTCACTACTAATACTTATTCTCCTAAAACATAAGGAGTATATAAAACCAGTATTATCATCGATTTTTACATCATTTCTCACACAATTCACCTTGTGGTTCTCACTCTATAAGTATATCACTTTTCATAATATTCAATAATCTCATATCTTCACTTTAATTCAGGCCCTAAAATCCACAACAGGGCCGACTATCTCGCGACCTCTCATAGCATATATTCCAGGTCGCCTTACTCATCAAAATATAAATGGGGCTCACATTAGGGATCATCAAACATGTAATATGCCCTTTTCACCATCACATACTATTTCACCATCAAACTAATTTAAATCAATTTAGTCATTTATGACTCAGAGAAAGCATTTCAATATAGGGGTATGTTCGTAAATTCCCCTTTAATTCTCTCTCTTCGATATACGTCTAAACATGCGATCTTAGGGCTTATGCACTAATATTACCCCTTTTTGTTTTAATATCATCATTCAGGATCTTAGTTTGATATGGACAGAGAAGTTCTGGTAGGGCCCTCACCGAGTTCCTCACTGTACCTTACCGAATAGACCTGACATTATGATGATAAGATCGCCTATCTCACGTGAAATTCCCGAATTACACTCTCTATTTGTAACCCTTAATTCACTAACTTTCATCACATTTCAACACTTAACTCAATTCACAGTCACTTGACTCCTCTATACATTCAAACTATACAGTATTACAGGGGATGTTAACCTTTTTCAACACTTTCAGTGCTAAAGGCATCAACAGACATCAGACCAACCACAGCTCTGATACCATTATAATCTGTAACAACCCGTTACCACATTTTTCACGTATTTCTATATAACTTTTCCAGTTGGGCTGTCTGTGATGCCATTAACATTCAACAGTGACAGTAATAAATGATAAACATTTATTTAACAAATATGGAATATAAAAATTCTTTTCATATTTCCTTACATCTGACATCCCCTATTGTCTTTATTTTAATAAAGTAGTACTATATACCTCTGTCTGGAATGTAAAAGAGAAGAGACTGTACCTGTCATGTTTAAAATACTTTGCCCCAGCGCTTTATATGTAGCTATATCCATCTTAGAGCTAATTCTCTAACTCCGTGTCTTTTATCTGTGAAGTTAAAATAAAGGGGTGAGCGAACTACGCGCTCAGTACAGGAAACGTATGCTGCTTTAATTAAAGCAAAACTATATACCACAAGTATTTGTTCTTCCTAAAATCATATCAAATAGGAAAACAGTGGGTATAGTAAACAACCTTCTCAATACACCATTCAAAATCATTAGTTCAGCAATAAACAGGATTCAATAGATCCTTTCAGTAAACAGAAATCAATAAGTTGAGACTAGGCAATAAACAAATCATGCTCTCATTGTTCCCTCAAGAACACAAGTCTGCTTTTGGGGCGCACCCGTAGGCCATCGCCCCTCACGGCTATCTCAACTAGATCTATGGCCATAATCTATAGGTGGTCCTCGGTCCACTTGCCAAGTGACCTCGAGACCGCTGATGACTTGGCGAGTCTATCAGCCTTGTAACGCCTTGAGGTGCACCCGTTGGTCTATCGACCCGAGCCATCGCCCCAGGTGGGTCACACAACTACATGAATAATAATGCATGAACTCAGAGCCTAAAGTCTCAAAAATCACTTTTATATCTCATGAAAAACGCTTATGGAATTATTTCATAATTTCTATCATTTTCTAAAAAATGATTTGTTTTCCAAAAGGTTTCATATTTCTGTTTACAAATATATTAAAAACAACTCATTTTCACCAATTTACGTATGAAAAATATGGGTTAACTTGGCTCGCCAGGGTCAGCTCGCCCAAAATCAGTTCACCCGTTGAAGTGAACTAGTGGTTCGCCCGCCAACCATATCATTTAAAACAAAAACACTGGCCCGCCCATAATGGCTCTCCCGACGACCAGTTCGCCTGTTATGGCATTTCCCATGGTCTACTCGCCCATTGTTCAACTCGCCTAAAAAGAATTATATTTTCTATTTTCAAAAATATTAAACTAGCTCATTTTTCGTTAAGAAAATACAATCGAAATATGCTTTGCCATGGTCAGCTCGCCAGTCCGGCTCGCCCATGGTCAACTTAACAATGCGGTGAATCAGTATTCGCCCGCCAATCATTATAATAAAAAACAATGGGTGAAACTGGCATGCCCTCAGTGGCTCGCCCATAATTTCCTTAACAAAAGGATTGCCCGACCCAAAACATTATAAAAGGGGTCGCCTTCTATTGGCTCACCTGAATTTCAATTAAAATAGGGTTGCTCGCCCAAAAGACAATATAAAAGGGTTCGCCCAAATAGGCTCACCCTCCCTTATCAGTTCGCCCAACAAACAATTTAGGGGTCGGCTTTTAGCTCGCCCAAATAAAAATAATTATCAACGAAATGCATGTCATAAACCAAAGCATTTTCGCAATGTTTTCATAAAATTTAACTCCACAGGACATGCATTCACTTCACACACATCTCCCTTACCTGGTTCAACAAAACCTTGCTTCGCCTTGCTTCCTGCTTGCCAATAGCCATTCCCAATTCCCGGCTGCAAAATAATTTATTAAAACTATTAATATTTTCTTTTTTCAAATATTTCCAGCACTTTGGCGAGACTTAATAATCAAATAGCTTGCCCAAAAGAGTTCTTACTAGCTCACCCAACCGAGCTCTTACTAGCTTGAACAACTGAGCTCGCCTTTCATCAATTGGCTTACACGTGGGAGCTCACCCAACTGAGCTCTTACTAGCTTGAACAACTGAGCTCGCCTTTCATCAATTGGCTTACACGTGGGAGCTCACCCAACCTTCTCGCCATCCCATATTGGCTTATTCGTTGGAGTTCGCCCACAACCTACTCGCCACACCTTAATTGGCTTAAATGTGGGAGTTCGCCCACAATCAACTCGCCATTGCCTATGAATGTGAGTTCGCCATTCGTGGCTTTCTATTCAGAGATGGGCTCGCCCATGAATTAAACTAGCATTAGGCGACCTCACCCATTTGTACACGAATTATAACTTGGCGAGTTCATTTATTTCCTACTCGCCCCATTGGCGATCACTAATATTCAACATGGGCGATCACCATAGTCACCATTCTCATCACTTTTACACCATTTCCACTACTTTCCTTATTTATTCTCGATTGTTTTCTAGTTTCTTTTAATGATTTTTTCCATCATCCTAGTATAATTTCAACCCAGTTTCATTTTATTCATCATCTACTTCAAGATATGTATTCATTCTATTTCTATGATCTAATAAGAATAAATCAAAAGCAAGACCATACTCATGCTTGGAATCATAGAAATATATCATTCAATCTCAAGAAACCATTAAATCTCACATGAATCAACTGTACTTCCAGAACAGAACACTTTCTATTTCATGTTAGCCTTACTTTGCTTATTCCTCTAGCTCATCAAACTAAGGAGGAAAGGTTTGCAAGCAGGTTTACATGTTTAGCCAACTTAAGTGTGAAGTTTTGTAAATCAAGCATGTATGGAAATGGAAAGAACCGAATATGAATTTGCAGCAGCATCGGTTTTCCATTCAATCTTCATATATATATATATAGCCATGCTTTCCAAATCAAAATCTACCACCTGTCCCTTATCCTAATTCTTCCATCATTTCACGTCTTTCATTCCTTTAATGCATGAAGAAAAACTGCAGCTCAAGGTGGCGTGAAAGTCTCCCTTCCACACGCCTTTTTCTTCTGCTATTGACTTTGTTTAATTCCTCAACCAATAAGGCTAATTCTTTTATTGACCTTAACTTTTCTTCATTTATTGTCTTTAACCGTATGACTCACAAAATCAATTTTGGCTGCAAAATGGTTTGAATCTATTTTCATTTTGTCCACAAGTGTTGATTCCAGCTCGCCTAGTCAACTTGAGGCCTCAGCTCGCCAACTCCGTTTTCAGTTCGTCAATTTTTTTTATCTCGCCAACATTCTTAGGCTCGCCTATGCATTTATTCAATCTCGCCTCTGCTTGCACCTGGGCATCATCACTTTGTCTTGATGCCAACTTAATATTTGGCAATTACGATATGATTTCTTTTTCTTGGCGATCACATAGGGTTTGGCGATCACAACCATTGTTAAATTGTTGGCGATGACGGCATATTGCTCTACTCGCCCACTTAGCTATAATTTTCCCCAGGTTGCCGATCACTTTGAGCATTTTAAATTTACTCAATGCATATGGGCGATCAGAAGCCCTCGCCCGTTTGGGTGATCATCTAAATCAACAATCATGGCGAACTCACCTCTTCGCCAAACAAGAAGATAAATCATCTCGCCGTCATCAACTCGCCATCATGTATTGGCGATCATCCTCTTGCTCGCCCATCAGCGAGCTGTTCCATTGTAGTACTCGCCCATAATCTATTTCACAGAATTTGCTCCATTTACATCCCAAGTGAAGGAGCTTTTTCACTCAAGTAGAAATCAACATCCATATTTATTTAATTTCCACTATCAATTTTATGAATTTAGGGTCAACAGTAGTGTAAAATCAGGTCTTACACTGCGTCGCCGTCGCCGTCGCCGTCGCGTGAGGCTGAGGTGACTGGTGAAGGGAGGTAAAAGGAAAGGAGGTGACGGGTGGGTGAGGGTAAGGGTGAACCGAGACTGAGTTGGGTGGTGGGTGTGGCCTGCGGATAATGGTTTTTTAATGGCTTTATACTTTAATATGATTTAATTAGTTTTTTTTTGGTGTTTTAATTAGTTTTTTATTTTAAATATTTTTGTTTAAAACTTTAATATGATTTAATTAGTTTTTTATTTTAAATATTTTTTATTTAAACTTTTAATATGTTTTAATTAGTGATATAAGAATTGATGAATCATGATAAAATATATGAAATAATGAGTAATTTGAATTTTAAAAAAATTAGATAAGTTTGAATTTAAATTATTAATTTAACTTTTTTAAAGTAAAATTTGAATTGTAATTAAATATATGGTATTAAATATTACTATAACTTAAGAAAAGAATTAATATTGATAATTTGATATTGATATATAAAAATGATTGTTTAAGTTAATTAATTGTGACAAATTAATATTAAATTTTTAATATAATAGAACATTATTGTAATTCAAGAGAAAAAAAAAAGAAAAATATTGACAAAATTAATTTAGATGAAAAAATTCCTTAATAATCTAATAAAAAATAATTAATGTTAAGTAATTAGTACATTAATTCTTATTAATACATAAATATTTATCTCTATTTTCAATATTTTTTATTTTTTAATTATCATAAGTAATTTTTTAAATATAAATGTTTTATTATAATTCAAAAAATTATGAATAACTTTTTTTTCACATAAATAATAGACTTGAGGTATCATAAATTACTTTAAAAACTATCAAATAAGATTTTACATGATTATAATTACAGTTACTACACTTTATATAGAATTATGCGAAATTAAAAAAAATTCACGACCGCGATGACCGTAATAACAGTCGCTATGTTCGCAACCGCGATAAACGCAACACAACCGAAATTACAGCCGCGACCACAATTTGAAACCATGCTGTAAGCCTTAAAATGTGCTTTAAAGAACTCAAAAGTCCTGTTCTTCACCATCAGCGGCTTCAAAAACCACGCTCCATTATCTTCCAAACCGGAGATAGCATTCCTCCTTTCTAGAAATTCAGTGAATTACTGCTGTGATCTACAAAGACATGTCAAACTCATCTCTTTTAATGATCTCAACAATTGTTTAGATGTGATTACAGCATCATGCAGAAACTTTTACGGTTCATGTGAGTTACAAGAAGCAAAATGCGACTCATTTAACTATTGTAACCTTTCATTATGAATGTGTAGAAGACAGCCTTTTTCCCTTCATTTAATTGATTGACAGTGGTGCAAAATAGGACCTGTTCTTAATTATTGCAAATATCTAGCTATGGTAGTTAAAGTTACAGCCATCACTATGATTTCTCCCGCATAGGTGTGTGCAAGGGTAGGTATTAGCTTCATCCTTATTGAGTCGAAAATTTTTTTTCCATTAAAGCCTTCATTTTACCAAGTAAGAAAAACCGCATAATATTTAGAGAAGATTGAAACAAAGATAAAAGTAGTTTCTCAGGCTACTTGCTATCATTCTAAGTTTGTATTTTGTACTGTAGCTGGTTGAGAATAAGAAGGCCGTTGAGGAATGAGTGTTTTCTTTTGGTTAAATCATAACATCTTACTTATAGGAATGTGCATCAATAAACGAGACCTTTCCTCTTTAATGTTCTTAGCAAGGATATGGTCCTAAAAAGAGAGCAGTATTACCAGGTGGTTGTTGTTGTTGATGATGATGATCATTAGTCTCAGAGAATAGGATGCTATTACCAGGTGTCTTATCTCTTAATGGACTGATTTTGTACTTGCCTTTTGCACTATCTAATTTAAGGTGGTGATTGTAATTCTCAGAAATGTATTATTGCTTGTTGAAATTGGAAAGCTCGTCTGAAGAGGATGTGATCAGAATGCAACCAGAATCCAGTAAAACTCACAAGTTGTATGTAGCTCCTCACCCCTTATATATCTTCTCCCTTTATTCTCCAAAATGCTTGCTCTCATATTTTCTTTCCCCTTGCACCATATTGCCACACAGCTTACATGTTGATCGTAGTGACGATTTGATTGTCATAGTTCATAACTCCAAGGAGCAGTATTGTGGTGAAGTCCTAGTACCAGTGCATTCTGTTGCTGATAACCCTGTAAGGATTTTTTGAATAGTTCCTATTCTTTGAGGCATAGGTAGGAAGGCAGATGGTTATGCTGAAAGTTTAAAACATTGGTTAAGCAGAGTAAAAATCTTCGATGGCGGTCATTATATCGTGAGCCAGAACATGAACTTGTTGGCAATATTCAACTCTCTATAAACTATTCAACCAGTCAAGAGGAGAATACTGTCAAGGTACACGCAAAATGTAATCGTTCAATGACTGCTCTTAAGGATATTTTTTTTTTAATTTTCATTTTCCTTTTATTTAACTGCTAAATTCATAGTTATGATCACTTATGAATGTCCTGGCCACTAGGTACCTTTTTACTACTTGAACTAAAGCATGACGGTAAAAAATAACAACTATACTATAAGTGATAGTAAGACTAGCATTTGTTTTTGTCTTTGCAGTGTGGTTCCACAATTGAAGAAAGTGTGGCATATGATTTTTTGTTGGAAGTTGCAATGAAAGTTCAGCAATTTCAGCGAAGAAATTTGTTGCTAGCTGGCCCTTGGAAGTGGTTGGTGAATGAATTTGCATCATACTATGGAGTATCAGATGCATATGCCAAGTTAAGGTATGGAGATGCACTAGAATGGTAATTGATGTTATTATGATTAGGAGCTTTAAATTGCTTTGTTTTATTTGATTTTCTTTTCGGCTTCAGATACCTTTCTTATGTCATGCAAGTGGCTACACCAACTGAAGACTGCCTTACATTGATATTCGATTTTCTATCTTCTGTGAAGCGCAAATTGATAGATTCAGTGAGCAACGTGTATGTGTGCTATTTTAGCCAAATTATTTTATTATTTGAAGTGCTCTTTATCTCTATTACATTTTAATTTTCATCCTTTAATCTCATAGCATATCTATCTAATATATAAAAGTTTTAGAAAAAGTCAGCACCATATTGTGCCACATTTTTAGGCACTTTTTTCACTGATTATCTTTATTTACTTTTTCATTGCTTTGTATTTAATTGTACATAATAGACAATTTATCACTTGAGTAAAGACAAAAAAGATGGGGAAGATATGAGTGCCACTTTTCTTCCGACTTTAGATCGTTTGCTTTGTTGTGTTCAATTTGAGCAAATAAATAAATACGTGAAAAAATATAGGTCCCACTTAGTTTATTTATTTTATTTATTTTATTTTTTTGTATTTTTTTAGTGAAAATTTTTTGTATTTGACTCTTAATGTCAAGCTGTCAACTTTGCTTTTGGGTGCTAGCTTTACGAGTTTAAGAAAAATATTGAAATTTGTTATGTACTTCTACTATAAACCATAGGTTTAGATATGTAGTGTTATTTTTTCATTTGTAACCTGCTTCATGTGCTAGATTTTTGTTCTCATGCATTTAATTTAAATAACCTGATGTTGTTATTAAACATTGCCACAAAACTCAAATCCTATTAAGAGACATGATACAATTAAAGGTTAATGGTGTTTAGTATTGACATGGAAGAAGATGGATCTTTTCATCTTAAAAATCTTGGCAAATGTTTAGTATCAATAAATAGCAAGGAAGTAGCTCCCAGATAGAGCTTCAGCCTTAATTCCAGTTGCATCATTGCAGTGTTGTTTTTATATTTCATGAATGATTAATTAGTAAAACATAGATATGTTTTTGTTTCATTATGTTACTTGTTTAATTTGTAATTCTAGGTCTTTCTATTGATTGTTTTTTCTTTAACAATTGAATGTGTTTTAGAGATTATATATTCTTAATGATTAAATCTGAGTCATTTGAATTTGCATATGTTTATAATTTTATATATTTAAGCATCTAAAATGATAAAAGAAAAAATGTCATCCTGCTCGCGTGGGTGACATTCTAGTTGTAGTTAAAATTACAAAGACACATGCATTTAGACAATTTCATATATACATGTTTTAGGATATGTATGACCGTACACAAACCCTTTTTATTCCATACGATTATAATGCTGTAATATCAATCAGAATCGCTTAGAGGAAATTGAGGATCAGGTCCGGAAGATTTTACCTAGGATCTTTGAGAATTACAAGTCATTAGATGAATCATCACCAACAGGGGTGAGGAATGATCTCAAAGCTGCCACTGGATCACCACCTCCTGCCTTGTTACCTGCTGTCAAGCTCTATTGCCTATTGCATGATATATCAAATCCTGAGACACAACTAAAGTTCTGTCAATATTTTCAGGTATAGGTGACTTATTCTTCAGTCATAATGCATTCCTTTCCTGTTTGTTCCCTTTATGACTTAGCAACAACCTGCACCTTGCAGGCTGCTGCAAAAAAGAGGTCAACAAGGCACCTAACTGAAACAGATGAGTTCATTAATAATAAGGGTGCTTCCATTTCAACTTCTTATTCTAAGATGGGATTATTAATTTCGAGTGTGAGGAAAGAAATTCATACCGATATAAAGATCCACAATCAGAATATTCTTCCGAGGTGATTTTCTCCTTATTTTAGGAGATCATATACTCAGCAAAATAATTTATTCTAGTTCTGGAACAATTGTTTTTTTCTTCCCTTTCCCATTTTTTGATCTGTTATGACTATTTATATGCTGAAATTTATTTACACAGACAACTAAAACTAGTGAGCGAATGTTGGACATGGATATGTGTCTGATAAGGCTGCCTTCAATATTTTTCTCATTTGTCCCTTATTGTTGAAATACTTGAAATGACAGTAAGAGTCAAGATTAAGAAAGAATAGTTGAGGAAGAAGAAGAAGAATGAATTGTAAAAATGAATCTGATTGCTTGCTTGTTTTGTGTGAATTACATTTCTGTTATTTATATCAGTAGCTTCCTTCTCATCCATTCTAACTAACTCATATCTGATTGTTTAACTAACTGCTAGCTGGTATGACAGTTAATTGTCATTCAATACATCTCTACTATTACTCCGTTGTAAACCCAGCTTCTTCTCCTCTAGGCTTCTGACCTCTGCTATTACTTATATTTGGAGGGTAAATGTCCACTTTGAAAAGTCATAGTAGCGTAGCATCAAGGGCTGCCTTGTAGCTAATTAGGCTTAAAAGTTTAGTGAAATTGGTTTAAAAAGTAGCGGAAGAAGAGTTAGTTTTTTAATTAAAAGGAACACTGTGGATTATGCAAATCAGTTAAAGAAGAAAGAATTAAATTAGGAAAAAAGGTTAACAGTGGATAATTACTAGTTCTTAGAATGTTTTAAAATTGCATGGAGTTTTGGTTTGTCCCCTCTACTTTATGTTTTCTGGCTTTGTTTTTTGACTGCTTGGATTCTTCTTTGCTAAGTTCTGTTGGTGCTTTATCTTGAACCTTTTGCAGTTTTATAGACCTTCCAAATCTTTCAGCACCCATATACAGTGTGGATCTTTGCAGTAGTTTGGCAGCATTTCTTGTTGCATGCCCCCCTCCTGGCCCCTCTCCTCCTGTAATTGAACTTGTTATTGCATCAGAAGACTTTCAAAGAGAGCTGTCTTCCTGGAACATTAAGTAAAAACTTTTTAATTCTTTTACCTCATATTTAGATTCCAATCTATAATTTCTATTGTTTTAAGATTACATTTTGTTGTTTTCCATTCTTTGGTCTTACAATATTTTGCAGTCCTGTTAACGAGGGAGTTGATGCAAAAGTGTTGTTTTACTCTTATTTAACCCATTGGATTGAAAAGAAGCGCCTTTCTTTACTTGATAAGGTACAAATCTTATGTTGTTGACTTATGTTGCTGACTAATGGTTGATCAAACCATTCATAATTTAGTCGCAATCATATATATATATATAAAGAGAGAGAGAGATGAACTGCCTGGACTAGAGAATTGCTAAATGCCAAGTGTGCATGATTGATTAAAATCGATTATAAATCAAGGTTTTCTATTTTTCCACTCAATGACAGTTTTCTTGAAATTGATTGCTCTTATGTTAAGTGTTCTGGCATTATAACACAACAAACGACAACTCGTTTCATTGGCAAGATGTATAAGCAGCTAATGGAGACATTGAATACATATGAAGGGATCACTTCCCGTTGGCCAGAATTCAGTATCATCTTGGAAAAGGTATGTTCCTCTACCCCTGTTATTTTATTATGATATATTTGTTGGAATTAAATCATCCACCAAACAGCCATTAGCATAATAAATGAAGAGAAATTAACCTTGGTGGGTTGAGCCAAAACCCACCATAACACCACCATTTCCGCCAATGTTGCCATTGCCATGGGGAGGAGATGCCGCCGGAATCACGCCAGAAGTCCGTCAGTTCTGGTTGGGTCTTCCATGGTGGTCTGTGCAAAAAAGAAAAGAAGATGAGGATGATGAATGGGAGAGAGCTACTCTGGTTCACCATCAATCTCACACACCAAAATGGTTAATGGGCCACCATTTATATATTGGTGCCAAGAGTAGAGACCTCCCATATTTTGAATTATGTATTATATCCGTCCCATTAAGGATAAATACATGTATAACATAAACATATTACATATATACATGGTCGCACTATACACAAAATATACTACCAATTTAATTTATATGATATTCATTGTAAGATCCGATTTTACATTACTGTAGACTCTAATTACATATAAAAAAATAGAAATTAAATAAATAATAAATATTAATTTCCAAAAGGGTGAAAAGCTCCATAACTTGAAATATGAATGGAGCAAATTATGTGAAATACTCTACAGGCGAGTACTGCAATGGGCCAGCTCGCCAATGGCGAGCAAGAGGATGGTCGCCAATACATAATGGTGAGTTGATGATGGCGAGATGGTGAAGAGGTAAGTTCGCTATAATTGTTAATTCAGATGAAGCCTGGTAGGCACATGAAGCAGCAAGGTACTCGCCAAAGTTACAATGCCAAATGTGATCGCCCAATTCTCAATGTAATCGCCCAGGGGAAGTAATTAGCTCAAAATTTGTCCTTTCTTGAGATGGAATCAAGATAATAGGAAGATGCCAATAAACAAGTAAAGACAAATGTTAACGCTAATTGGCAAGTTGAGAACTAATGGGCGAGCGTGAGAATATTGGCGAAGATGAAGGTTGGCGAACTGATGTAGTGTGGCGAGCTGAGGCCTCAAGTTGACCAGGCGAACTGAAATCAGTATGGACAAAATGAAAATAGATTCAAACCATTTTGCAACCAAAATTGACTTTGTAAGTCATACGATTGAAGATAATAAATTGAGAAAGAATAAAGTCAATAAAGGAAGTAACCTCATTGGTTGAGGAATAAGACAAAAGGTGTAATAAGTCAAGAAAAGAGGCTGTGAACTTCACGCCATTGGCTTCTCGGTTTAGACAATTAATGGCAAGTGAAGTAAGTCAAAATGTGCAGAGAATAGCTTCTCATAGCGGTTCCTTTTGCTGCAGTTTTTCTTCTGTTTTTAATGAATGAAAGACGTGAAGGAAATGAGATAAGGCCAAGTGATGAGCTCTGATTGGATAGCATGGCTATATAAGAAGAAACATTTGAGGAAAACCGATTTAGCCATATTCATCTTCTTCACGAGAGCTATGCAAATGCCAGTTTATGTTCTGATTTCATACATTTCTACCATGCTTGATTCACTAAACTTCACCCTCAAGTTGGCTAAACAAGTAAACCTGCTTACAAAACCTTTCCTCCATCGTTGATGAGCTAAAGGAATTAGCAAAGTAAGGCCAACAGAATTCTGTGCTGGAAGTGCAGTTGATTAAGGTGAGCTTCCTTATTTCTGCGGTTATCTTGGTATTCAATAATATAGTTTGATGTTTTACAAAGTAATAAACATAGGTGCAGCCTTGTTTTAAATAGATCTTTAGAGAACATGAAAACAAGGAAAGTAATGGAAATGGTGTAAGAATGATGAAAATGGCGACTATTGTAATCGCCCATGTTGAAATTTAGTGATCGCCAAAGGGCGAGTAGGCAATATGAACTCGCCAAGTCTAAAAGGGCGAGGTCGCCCAACTTAGTTTAATTCATGGGCGAACTGATAAATGGGCGAGCTCAGCCATCATTGGCGAACTAAATAATGTGAAGTGTGTTTGTGGGCGAGGTCGCCACGTGTTAAGTCTTTGGCGAGCCCACCTTAGACTAAAAAGCCATGTCGGGTGAACTAACTTGAGTATATATGGCGAACTCAAACAGGACAAGTAGAAATGTGGGTGAACTCCCACATTTAAGCCAGCAAAGGCTTGGCGAGTTGAATGTTGGCGAGCTCCCACGTGTAAGCCATTTGATGAATGGCGAGCTCGGATTGGCGAGCTAGTAAAATGACTGTGGGCGAGCTGGTTGATTATCTCAAGTCTCGCCCAATTAATGGAAATATATATATGAAGAAAATATTAATGGAAATTATATATTACTTGCAGCCGGGAATTGGGAATGGTTATTGGCGAGCAGGAAGCAAGGCGAAGCAAGGCTTCGTAATATCAGGTAAGGGAGATGTGTGTGAAGGCAATGCATGTCCTGTAGAGTAAAAATGTTATGAAAATATTGAGAAATTATTTTGTTTTATGACATGCATTGGTTTGGTAAATTATATGCTGATTTGGGCGAGCTAAAAGCCAACCCTTATTTATGGTTGGGCGAACTGGCCCTCCTGTTTTGATTTTGGGCTAACTGGTATTGGCAGGCGAGCCAATCCTTTATTAATATTTTGGGGCGGGCGACCCCTTTTGTTAAGAAAGTTATGGGCGAGCCGGTGTTTTTGTTCTAAATGTAGAGTTTGGCGGGCGACTACTTGTCACCCCACTTTCTAATTCACCATGGGCGAGCCATGATGGGCGAACTGACCATGGCGAACAGAGTCCTATTTTCATTTTCCCAACGAAAAATGAGTTATTTTTTAGAGCTTCGAAAATAGAAAAATATAAACCCTTTTGGGCGAATTGGTTAATGGGCGAGCCACTGAGGGCGAGCCAGTTTTGCTTTCTGGTTTTAAAAGCAAAGTTGGGCGGACGAACACAAGTTCTCCGCACTGGGCGAGTTGCCATGGGCGAGCATGTTTTAAATGTAGAGATTTTGAAATGTTTTCAAGTGTTTAGTAAACAGGAAGCCTAAACATTTTTGGAAATCAAATCATTTTGAGAAAATGATACTATGGTGAGATAATTCCATAAAGGTTTTCATGAGAGATAAAGTGATTTTGAAACTTTAGGCCCTGAGTTCATGCTTTATTATTCATGTAGTTGCATGACCCACCTGGGGCGGTGGCTCGGGTCGATGAACCTATGGGTGCACCTCAAGGCGTCACAAGGCTGATAGACCCACCAAGTCATCAGCGATCTCGAGGTCACTTGGCAAGTGGACCCGAGGACCATCTATAGATTATGGCCATAGATCTAGTTGAGATAACCGTGAGGGGCGGTGGCCTACGGGTGCACCCCAAAAGCGGACGACTTATATTCCTAAGGGAACAGAGCCTGATTTTAGTTATTGCCTAGTCTCAATTTATTGATTTCTGTTTACTGAAAGGAATTATTGAATCCTATTTACTGTTGACTACATTTTAAAGTAAACTGCTTAGCCAGTGATTTGACTGGTGTATCGAAAGTGTTGGTAACTATATCCACTGTTTTCCTATTTGATGTGAATTTTTGGAAGACAATTAAATTGTGGAATATGGTTTTGGTTTTATAAAACAGCATATGTCTCTTTTACTGAGCGTATGAATCGCTCACCCTTTGTTTTGACTCCACAGATAAAAGACACGAAGTTAAAAGAATTAGCTCCCATATGGATAGCTACATATCAAGCGCAGGGGCAACTTATGTCAAACATGACAGGTATAGTCACTTCTCTTTTACATTCCAGACATATGTATACAGTACTACTTTATTGAAATAAAGACAATAGGAATGTCAGATATAAGGAATAATGAAAAGAATTTCATATTCCGTATTTGATAAATAAATGTTATTATTTATCATTATCATTGTAAAATGTTATGGCATCGTAGACAGCCCAACCGGTAAAGTTGTATGGAAATACGTAAAAAATGTGGTAACGAGCTGTTACATTCATTATACTTAACTAGTCTACATTATTGAGATAATTCAACATTCTCCCACTTGGACAGTTAAGTTAATTAACGAAAATATCATATAATATTGTGCCGAAAGGGTACAAATGTGTAGGCTTACAAATACTTTAACAACAATAAGCCTTTACAAGCTTCAGAATGCATCATACCGACAGGATACAAATGCGTAAACTCATAAAGACTTCAACAAGATAGTAGTATAAAAGTGTGAAATGGAAATGATATGAAAACAAAATCAATTTCCATTTCCATTAGGTCCATGCATCTAAACTAAATGATGCAGTGTTTCACCAGAAACTCATGAGACCAATACAAAATGTCTCATATACTAGAATGCCATATTCATCCGAATGCGCACAAACAAAATATGCATATATGGCTAGTAGGAATCCATCCGTACAGTTGCAACTAATTTCATTACAGAGCTCCCACTAACTTAATGCAACAAATGGCTCTATATGCCTCATACAAGTGCTATGTCATCAAAGCACTTTAGCAGCCAAACTTTCAGTTAATCAAAATAAGCTCTTTAACCATGTGCTCTACAATCTAATCAAGCAATGGATTCCATTATTTTCTCTCTAACAAACCAAATGATTATATCTAAATATTTGGAGTGTGAGGAACTCCTAGCATTTTGAGAGAGAAAGTACTTGTTGCAGCATTACCACAGTACATCTTTAGGACTTCGAAATGGCAACCACAAAAACCAACCCTGAGACAAAATTCTGCAGCCTAAATGGCCCATCAAGTAGCTTTACAACATACTACATATTTAGCCTCCATAATCAAGGATGTTGTAGTGTTTGCTTCACACTTTCCAAAATACAGCTCCTTTATGTGCACAAATATATAACTAGAAAACTTGTTTCTATCAACTGGATAGCTTGCAAAATCAACATAAAAATTTCTGACTAATCCTAGAATTTCAGACTTGTCAATAACCAAATACTCTCTTTATAGCTTCCAATTCTCTATTTGCAGGATCGCTCAAGTATCTTCGAAATACACCTATAACATACACAACATCAAAATGTGTATAAACTTGAGCATACAGTAATTATCCACAATAAGACATACGTAACACTCGACATTAGCTCTTTCATTATCATTTTTTTTAGGACTTTGAGATTTTCACAATATGTCACTTTTCACTAAATGGCGCCTTAATAGGAGAACAATATACAGTAAACCTACTTAACACCCAAATGTAGGTTTCTTAAGACCAATAATGTATGCCTATAAATATGTCACGAAGAATCTCAATCCTTAAAACAAAATAAAGCCTCAATTAGATTCTTCATCTTGAAGTGACATGACGACATAAAATGTCTCATACAACAGGTCAGTGCTATTGGCTGTTATTTGATATCATCAATTTAGAACACAAATAACACATAACTACTCCCACTGACCTTGCAATGGATCCAATTATCAAATGTGTTCTCCTTAAAGTGACAATCTCATCAAACTTTGCATATTACAATCTAGATGCCTTTTATTGTTTGCAAATGAATTCTTCGAGTTCACATATTGTATGTTCTATCTTAGGAACTACAAACTTTTAGGTTGCTCCATTTAGACATTTTGCTGTTCAAGATATAGCTCTTAATCAAAATGAGCTACTAATTGCTATTATGATCTAAAAGAATCTTAGGTAGAAACAGGAAAGAAGGTTTTCATAAAACTAATTCCTTTTCTTTATTTAAAGCCTTGGTCAAATTTGGCTTTAAATCATCTACCTGATCTTCAGAGTCTCTTTGGGTTTGCAATGATGTGACAATTGAAATGGATCCCATGCATCTCTATGCAACATAGATGCTTACTTATCCTGCATGGCAAATATTCAACTCCAAGAGTTCAGTTCAATATAGCCTCCTGACAAATATCAGAATCAGAAGACACATGAATCTCACATTCATGTTCCTCTATAAGGTTAGGTGCAAGTTTAGATATACAATATTGAGATCAACCATTGATTCCTTTTGTTTGTGGCTTTTCATTATCAAAGATAATGTATATATGGGACTGGCACGACAAAATGTATTTCAATAATGACTTTGTAGAGTTCATAACTCTTACTCTTTAAGTCATCCTCTAAATAGATTGCGTTGTCAGACTTAATGATTCTAGTATCACATAACAAGAAACGAAAATCTAGAATCTTTCTAGTTGATGTAATAACCAACAGAATTGCCGCTGATAGTTTTCTCGTCAAGTTTTCTTTACTATGGGTTATAGGCCTTTTGCCTTACTTTATAACCCTAAACACAAAAGTGACACAAATTTGGCTTCTTGTCTGACTACAACTTAAGATGAATATGGGAACTGATTTTGCTTGGATATCATCTTTGAATGTGAGTTGTAGTTTTCATAATTTCACTCCATCTAAATTCCGGATATTTGAAGTAATTCAACAGAAAATGTACCACATCAAAATGTACGAATGATTATTACTGCAATCTCATCCTTGTCAGTATTCCAAGCACAGCATACTAGGCGTCAATACATAATCATACAATGCACTTAATCGAAAACTGGTATATGATTTCGCCTAGCTTTATTATATCGAGCACAACATTCATCACTACTGTCTGATCATTGTCTTAAGCAGTACAACAGAATTATTCAGATTGCCTAAGGCCTCTACAAGATCAGATCTTTTACTACATATGACCTACATCAAAATGGTCTTTAGTGAAAGTGATGAAACACTTATATCCATTGAATACAGTATGTGGAAATGATCTGCAAATGTCGATATGTATCAGTTCTTAATCATTTCAATATGTGCTAATCATATCCTTAATATTAGTAGTAAGATTTCCCTTAATGCAATCTCTATATGTGCCTTGAAATGTCCCTAACTCTTGCCACTACTTGATAGATTTCTTATTTCTTCTATCATAATCAAAATCAACAGTCATATCATTCACCATTGAAGAAAATTTGCCCTATATTGGGGTACAAATCTATTATATATCCATCACACAAAATGTCAGAATCAATACATATGTTGTTACTAATTAGAAATACTTTTCCGTTATCAGAATGAAAAGTATCAACCGATAGTAATTCCAAAACTGTCTACGAAATGTAACAACAAACTGGCTAATTCTTATGTTTTCAGTATGGATTCAAACTCTATAGCCCCAATTCACAACAATTTTCCCTTATTCGATCTCCAATTGCTTATAACTTTATCAATAATAGCACTGATATCCAAACACCAATAGTTAGAGGATATACTCCATAGATTGGATCTAAAATAAAGGCTAACGGAATGCCTTTTACACATCTCAATCTAGAGGACTCTTGCAGTCTACTCTCTTGTGCCCAAGATTATCACAGAATTGGCATACATTGATATTTAAAAATGTTGGTAAAATCAAAATGGGAAGTAGACTTAGCAAATTTCAACTTCTAAAATGACCTTTTATTGAAACCTCTTAATAATATATCCTTTTGGCAGTAATATTGGCATATGTCATCATTATAACCATATAAGATCTGTTAACCGAAAAGATCTCTGAGTCTTGGATGACAATATCAATTTTGATATTAAAACACCATACTTCCTTCTGTCCATTAAGGTATGCTAAATGAGATCTGCAAACTTAAAAGATCTCCCACTCTCTACCCCAGAAAGAAGTAGTACTGAATCTGCCATATATGTAATCAAAATCCTATAGCAACCTTTATCAATCTTATGCGAACTATTTTCTAATGGCTTCCATAAATACTTCTTGATTTTCATTAACTGGAACACTTTCTCTGATGTATTCTTTCATAGTATACCCGATATAATCAGAGAATTCTCAATTGAGTGTTCCCGAAATTCCAAATATTTTGTCCTCAACAAGCTCATACTATTGGGTATAGAAGATTGATCGACTCTCGGGACTACTTCCTAGTTTAAAGTGTCCCAATTCATATAGATCGATTCATACCATCTATCTAATTTGATCTTGCTAGAGATTCGATATGTAATAATTGCATAATATGGAGGCTAGTGGAATAACTCAATAAATATCAATTTTATTCCACAATACACTACCGAGAATAAAACAAAACTGGTTGAATATAAACCTAAATGATCGCCCACCGACAAGGTAGGAAAATCGTGTCATATCCCAACCAGAATCCTCTCAATCCCAAGCATCTTTCAAAGCAACAAGCAATCCGACAGGGAGAGACTTACCACTTCTAGAGATCTTAGTAAATTATACAACTATCACTATGCATTACCTTATTATTATATCCTTAAAATTATCAGAATAAATCGTCAAAAAATCTTTATAACCATTCTTGTGATAGGCAAGTACTAATCAATCCAATTAATGATTTATAATTTTAAGAATATTCACATAATTAATTGATCAAAATTAACTACATCCAAAATATGCAATTCCTGAAGCATATGTAGTAATTTTAGATCCAATATTAATTAATTAAATTAATTTCACATAAATATGAATATTCAAATAATAAGGCAATATCATTTTTAGATGGTTTATTTGTTTAAATAAATTATTAACAGAATGGGTAGACCATAATCCAAAATGGCTCAAACAAAATACCCAAATAATTTATTTAAACTCATTTAATTAGGCCAATTATCAATATTTTATGGGCATAGGTATATATATTACAAAATTAAGTGAATTATGAATGAAATAGTTATTGAATTTTCAAAATTTACCCCAAAATTAATTCTTCCAAAAATTCACTTATACCTCTTTAATTTTGGGCTTAACAATTAATTATGGCTATTAAATAAATTTGGTTATAACAAAAAATGGACTAAGGATTAATTAACAAAATGGCTCATAATTAATTAATCAAAACAGCCCTTAAAATCATAATCTAAAATGACCTTTCAATTAACTATGCAAAATAGCCAATAATTAATCCAAATTTAATAGCCAAATAAAATTAATTAATCAATATAACTCCTAAATTAATTAGGCAAAATGGCCCTAAAATTAACTAATTTTAATTTCCCAAAATTAACTAATTTTAATTTTCCAAAATTAATTTAATACTAAACAGCCACTTAAAATAATTAAATAAAAAATGCCCACAAAATATTGCAAATTTTATTTTTGCTGAAATTAATTAAATTCTTAAGGACTTAATTAAATAAAATGGCCCTAAAACAATTTCATGGAAATGGCCCAGAAAACACTAAAATTCCAAATCAAGGGAATAGCCCAAGAAAAAATTAAAAAAAAAAGGAGCCCACAAATGCAAAAAATGTTCAAAAATGGTGGCCCAATCTCCAAATAAAAGGGCCTAACCCGTATGGTCGAAAATGGCCAAATATTTTTTTTTACAGCACGCGCCCACCTCAGTAAAGTAGGTGCCTTCTGGTGCCCCCCGAGTGTCTTCCTCGCCCGTTCGGGCGAGTTGTAGAAAAATGGATCGTTTCGACCCAACTCAACCATTTCTCCCTCTACACAGCCCCATTTCACATCGTTTTCATGGCTTTTTTCATATATTATCATCCTCAACTAAGATTTAACAACATTTTGGCTCAAACATGCATAAATCTCATGGGTTTCAAATAAATCCGAAATAAACCCAAAAAATAAAAAATGCACAAATGTCATTTTTTCTTCAAAAAAGGCTAATGGCTTTAAGGTGAAGATGTTCTGATAACAATTATTGGAATTAAATCATCCACCAAACAGCCATTAGCACAATAAATGGAGAGAAACTAACCTTAGGTGGGTTGAGCCAAAACCCACCATAACACCACCATTTCCTCCAATGTTGCCACTGCCATGGGGAGGAGATGCCGGCGGAATCACGCCGGAAGTCTGCCGGTTCTGGTTGGGTCTTCCATGGTGGTCTGTGCAAAAAAGAAAGGAAGATGAGGATGATGAACGAGAGAGAAAGAAAATGGGAGAGAGCTACTCTGGTTCACCATCAATCTCACACACCAAAATGGTTAATGGGCCACCATTTATATATTGGTGCCAAGAGTAAAGACGTCCCATATTTTGAATCATATATTATATCCGTCTCATTAAGGATAAATACATATATAATATAAATATATTACATATATATATATGGTCACACTATACATAAAATATACTACTAATTTAATTTATATGATATTAATTATATTTAACTAGTCCACATTATTGAGATAATTCAACAATATTAACTGTTCTTACAGATTTAAACATTTATGGAGTACAAAGATGTCGCATAGAATTCGAAAACGGACCCAAAAGTAGTATGGATATTTATGGTTTTTTTTTATTGGCTTTGGTGAATCAAATATGACGTTAATATTATCTGTTGGTACTGCTGTAAACATTACGGAATATGGAAGTCAGGAATATAAAATTCATAAAATGGACCTTAGTGGTATTCTGTGGAATTTGGTCGTTTTCATCTTAAACCTTAACTCCAGGTCTCAGCATGACGGTTCTATTAGGTTCATGGTTAATCTGGCATCTTACTATTTTTATGATATTTAATACAACTTATCATGGCAATCCATATTTTTTGTTAGTTAATTCAAAATTATCCAAAGAAGTGTGATTAATAAGTTATGGAGTATGAGCAACCTTCTTGTTTATGTTTATTTTGCTTTATGCTAAATGAACCTGTTATTTTTTTGTACTTGTGGCTATGAAAAGGCTATTGCAGATGTTGAAAAAGCCATTAGTGAAGCTTTAGAGAGCCAATATGCTGATGTTCTAGCTCCATTGAAGGACAGCCGTGCTTCTAGTATGTTGGGCAAATTTGTTCAGAAACTTAGAAAAGGAACAGATGGCACCTACATTGTTCCCGAAGAGGTAAGGTTTTGGCTACATATTTTGCTAATTTGTGCTGTTTGTCTGCTACAACTAAAGAAAAATGATTATTTTTCAGTTGGGAGATTTTTTGAATTCCATGAAGTGGATACTTGATGTACATCATTCCAAGATAGAATCTCAGATCCAATCATGGCCTTCTTGCACTCCACACAGTGGAACTGCAGCCCCAGGAGAGCGTCTCAATGAAATTAAGGCGATGCTAAGCGCCGACTTCAGAAACTATATTCAAGCACTAGGGGAGAAACTTGCAGAGAATGTGAGTTTCCTCTAGAATGCAGCAGATGCTATGATTGGTTTAGTTATCATGCTTTTGGAGACTCCTACCATTACTGATCCTCGACTCCTTTACCTAATAGTAACTTGACATATGGACCAGACTTTATACATATTACTATCTCCTTGCTTTAGTTTCCATTTCTCCTATCCATCTTGCTTTCTTGGGGTTATAGTATCAAGGATACCCATGCCAAGCCATTGGATAGTTGGATGCATTTGGCAATGTTTGCATCGTGGACATGCATAAATGCACATTTATATATGTAATATCGCGATATGAGCTTGTCTTTTTTTATTTTTTTTAACACAGACAAGAGTTCAAAGTGCAACGAAATTGAAGAAGATAATCCAAGACTCAAAGGAAACTGTTATGGAGTCAGATGTAAGAAGTCGAATGCAGCCTTTGGAGGATCTCCTGATAAAGACAATAGAAAACCTCCATTCTGTCTTTAAACCTCGTGTGTTCATATCCGTCTGTCGAAGTTTGTGGGACCGGATGGGCCAGGTACAAGTAGCAAATATCTGCATGCACTATACATAAAATCATGAAAATATATACAATATTATATTCTCTATTTTGTCACAGGATGTACTACACTTTTTGGAAAATCCAAGAGAAAAAACGTCCGGGAATAAGGGCTTAAAGATTGTAATTTCTGTAAGTCTCACTTTGACCGATGAACATTGTGATATAAAATTAGATCCCTTGTATGAACTTGGCATTTCGTTTTGATTTTTTGAGCAAGCACTCGAGCATTCATCACCACGAGGAAAAAATTTTTGGGATTTTTATATGAAGTTAAAATATTCTGTTAAAGCTCTGACACTTGGAAGATTGTTTTTAATTTTTTTATTATCATATAATTCTAGGTTGCTTTTATTATTATCACATTAAATTAATTTCGATTTGATTTTAACTTGTTATTTTCCACATTTTATTTTTTTCTATTGTTTATCAGCCTCGGTTATTTATATGTTATTCACAGCATCCCTATACTGCAGACTTTGGACGAAATTTTCAAATCACAGATGCAGAAGTTGCTTGGAAATGCACTCTCGGGAGAAGATTTGGAGCCACCTCCATCTGTTATGGAAGTGCGTTCTAGGTTTGCCAGGCAATTTTAAGTTACAAGAGCTACGATACAGATAAGTTGAAATGAAAAACTCGGTTTAACGTTATAACACTGCTAAAGAACATTTTTGCATAATTTTGATCATGTTTGTAAAAACTTTGTAATGATTTCAGGCCGCGGCCTTCACGGTGGTGACATTTGTTTGCTTTTTAATAAATTAAAAACAGTTGTGGCCACGATGTTAATTTTTCTTTGTTACAAAGAAATATAAAAGAACAAACTAAACTAATTTAGAGTAGACCCCCTGGGGAAAGCCACCCTTCGCGCATCCGCATCCAACTATGGAATCAAGAAATCAGGTGGATCATCAAGCTGCTCATAATCATCTTCCAACCCACAAGCCGACTTCGCAAGGGCAGCATTCCAAAGTTTCAAACTCAATAATGATGATGAGGTATAGTAAGAAGAGAAAATGATAATTAAATACTTTAAATTAGATTAAAATTTATATATAATTTATCTTGAAGCTAATCAAAGATCTATCCGACACCAATCCAATACATAAAGCGGTCGTCAATATCTTTTTTTTCTATCTCCCTATCTAATAAAAAATATATATTTTTTGTAAAACTCAAAATATTGTATTGATAACAATTTATAATAATAATACAAAATTCCTTGAGATTATATACCACTGCTGTTACGAAGTAAATAGGAATTTAAAAATCTACCACAGTCTAATCTCAATAATTGAGGGATTGTCAAACATCTCTGCATCAACCACGTATGTACCACGTATGTACCCAAAAAGAGGATTCAAGTAGACATCAATAGATTAAAGATCTTTATGTTTGTTTGCTAAAATCGCATAACTCCCCTACAATTACGCATTTCGCCGCCATCGTATATTATGCTATTGTCAATTGAATAATGTTGAACTTATATGTGCACATAATTGTTCTGTGATTATATTTTTAAAAGAGAAGAATAATTATTTTATTTAGTTGAAAAAGATTAACGAGAAAAATAAATGATGCATCTATAATATATAATATGATTATCCAATATAGAATACACTGCCACTAAAATTTTTAGATTCTGCAAACGAAGTTAAAATTATGATACAAATCTCACTTAAAATATTAAAAAATAAAAATAAATAACATGAGATATGCGTTATTTACTTAGACCTAAAGGTTGTTACATTTGAGGAAATAGATACAAGACTTGAATCTTCTTTCCCTTTTGTACTTCCTTATGAAAATAATTCATATATATATATATATATATATATATATATATATATAAACTTTTTGTTGGAATTTATTATAATCTCACCAAGTCACTAACACGAAATTGAATCGCAGTAAAACTAACCTGGATGCGGGCGAGAGCTCAATCCCGCTATCTCATATTACCGCGTTGTCAAAGCCCTTTCCGATAGCGTTCCATTGACTTTCTTCAGACCTGAAACGGAGATAAAATGAGAGAGTGAGAGAGAGGTAGAGAGAGAGGGAGAAACTACTCTCATCCCTCTTCAACGAAAGTTATGAAACTTAATGGGCCAGCCTCATATATATAGAGGTTGAGAGTAGGGACCTCCCTCCGTGGGATACATGTACAAACCCATCCCATTATAGGTTTATACACATAAATTATATATTTAATATAATTAATTATGAGTCACACTTTATACAAAATTATACTACTAACAAAATATTATATGAAATTAATTACACTTAATTAGTCCACACAAATGGGGATATTACAACATTCTCCCACTTGGACAATTAAGTTAATTAATGAAATCATCATATAATATCTTCATGTATTCATAAGCCCTCTAAATACATTGTACCGAAAGGGTACAAATGTGTAGACTCATACATACTTTAACAACAACAAGCCTTTTATAAGCCTCCAAATGCATCATACCGACAGGGTACAAATGCGTAAACTTATAAAGACTGCAACAAAATAGTAGTATTAGTGTGAAATGGAAATGATATGAAAACAGAAACAATATCCATTTCCATTAGGTCCATGCATCTAAACCGAATGATACCTTGCTTCAACGGAAGCATATGAGACTAATACCGAATGTCTCATCCAACAGAATGCCATATTCATCAAAATGCGCGTAAACAAAATATGCATATATGGCAAGTGGGGAATCCATTAATACAGTTATAACTGATTTCATTACATAGAGCTCCCACTAACTTAATACGGCAAATGGCTCCATATGCCTCATACAAGTGCTATGTCGTCAAAGCACTTTAGCAGCCAAACTTTCAGTTAACCAAAACGAGCTCTTTAACCATGTGCTCTACAATCTAATCAAGTAATGGATTCCATTATTTTCTCTCTAACGAATCAAATGATGATATCCAAACATTTTTGGAGTGTGAGGAACTCCTAACATTTTGAGAGAGAAAGTACTTGCTGCAGTATTACCACAATACATCTACAAGACTTCAATATGGCAACCACACAAAACCAGCCTTGAGACGAAATTCTGCAGCCTAAATGGCCCATTATGTAGCTTTACAACATGCTACATATTTAGCCTCCACAATCAAGGATGCTGTAAGTGTTTGCTTTACACTTTCCAAAATACAACTCCTTTATATCCACAAATATATAATCAAAATAATTTTCAATATCTGGAGAGCTCGCAAAATTAACATCAGAATATCTAACCAAACCCAAAATGTCAGACTTGTCAATATCCGAATACTCTCTTTATAGCTTCCAGTTCTCTATTACAGGATCGCTCAAGTATCTCCGAAATACACTTATAACATACATAATATCCAAATGTGTATAAACTTGAGCATACACAGATTACCCACAATAAGGCATACATCACACTTGATATGAGCTCTTTCATTATCATCTTGAGGACTTTGAGATTTTCACAATATGTCACTTTTCACTAAATGACGTCTTATTAGGAGAACAATATACAGTAAACCTACTCAACACTCAATATAGGTTCCATGAGACCAATAATGTATGCCTATTGATATGTCATGAAGAATCTCAATCCTTAAAACGAAATGGAGCCTCACTTAGATTCTTCATCCTGAAGTGACATGACGACATGAAGTGTCTCATATAATAGGTCAGTGCTATAGGCTGCTATTTGACATCATCACTTAGAGCACAATAAGTACATAACTCCCACTGACCTCGCAATGGATCCAATTATCAAACGATAATGTTCTCCTCAAAGTAACAATCTCATTCTTTATATATATATTACAATCTGGATGCCTTTTAATGTTCATAAATGAACTCCTTGAGTTCACATACTGCATGTTCCATCTTAGGAATCACAAACTTTTAGGTTGCTTTATTTAAAGCCTTGACCAAATTTGGCTTTAAATCATCTACCTAATCTTTAGAGTCTCCCTTTTGTCTATAATGATGTGACAACTAAAATAGATCCCATGCATCCTTATGCAATATAGATGCTCACTTATCCTGCGTGACTAATATCCAACTCTAAGATCTCGAATCAGTATAGTCTCCTGACAAATATCAAAAACAGAAGATACATGAATCTCACATTCATGTTCCTCTATAAAGTCAGGTGCAGGTTTAGGTATACAGTATTGAGATCAATCATTTCCTTTGGTGGTGGCTTTTCATCATTAAAAAAAAAACTATGCATATATGGGAATGGCACAACAAAATGTATCTTAATAATGACTTTGTGGAGTTCACAACTCCCACTCTTTAAGTCATCTACTAAATAGATTACATTGTCAGACTTAATGATTCTACTGTCACATAACGATAAATGAAATCTAGAATCTTTCTAGTCGATATAAAAGCCAACAGAATTGCCGCTGATAGTTTTCTCATCAAGTTTTCTTGACTATGGGTTATAGCTCTTTTGCCTTACCTTATAACCCTAAACACAAAAAGCGGCATAAAATCGGCTTAATGTCTGACCATAACTTGGGATGCATTTAGGAACTGGTCTTGCTTGGAGATCAACCTTGCATGTGAATTGCAGTTTCTATAATTTCACTCCATCTAAATTCCGGATATTTGAAGTGATTCAACAGAAATGTACTAGATCAGAATGTACGATTGACTGCAACTGTAATCTCATTCTGCTTTAATATTCCAAGCACCATACACTAGGCGTCAATATATATATAATCCTAGAGTGCACTTAACCGAAAACCGGTATATTATTTCGCCTAGCTTCATTTTACCGAACATGATATTCATCACTACTGTCTGATCATTGCCTTAAGCAGCGCAGCGGAATTAATCAGAATGCCTAAGACTTCTACAAGATCAGATCTATTACTCCATATGACCTACATCGAAATGGTCGTTAGTAAAGTGATGAAACACTTATATCCACTAAATACAATATGTGAAAATGATCTACAAATGTCGGTATACATAAGTTCCTAGTTATTTCAATATCCACTAATCGTGTCCTTAATATTAGCAGCAAGATATCCCTTAATACAATCTCTTCATGTGCCTCGAAATGTCCCTAACCCATGCCACAACTTAATAGATTTCTTATCTATCCTATCATAATCAAAATCTACAGTCACATCATTCACTATTGAAGAAAATTTGTTCGATATTGGGGTACAAATCTACTGCGTACAATCCATCACGCAAAACTCCAGAATCAATATATATATGTTGTTACTAATTAGAAATACTTTTCTGTTATCGAAATGAAAAGTATAAACTGACAGTAATTCCAAAAATGTCTACGAAATGTAACAATAAACTGGCTATGTTTTCAATATGGATTCTAACTCTATAACCCCAATTCACAACAATTTTCCCTTATTTTATCTCCGGTTGCTTATGACTTTATCAATAATAGCACCGGTATTCAAACACCAATAGTTAGAAGGCATATCTTCTAGATTGAATTCAAAATAAAGCTAACAAAATGCCTTTTGCACATCTCAATCTAGAGGACTCTTGTAATCTACCTCTTGTGCCCAGGATTATTACAGAAGTGACACACATTGATATTTAGAGGTGTTGGTGAAACTAGAATGGGAAATAGACTTGACAAATTTCTTCTTCTAAAATGACCTTTTATTGAGACCTCTTAATAATATTTTCTTTTGGCAGTAATATTTGGCATATGTCATCATTATGACTAAATGAGATCTGTTAACCCGAAAGATCTCTCATTCTTGAATGACAATATCAATTTTGATATTAAAATGCCATACTTCCTTCTGCATCAAATGAGATCTGTAAAACTGGAAGATCTCCAATTCTCCATCCCAGAAGGAAGTAGTATGAATCTGCCATATATGGAATCAAAATCATATAGCAACCTTTATCCATCTTATGCGAACTATTTTCTAATGGCATCCATAAATACTTCTTAATTATTCCTAATTGGAACGCTTTCTCTGATGTGCTCATTAATGGCATGCCCTTATAATCAGAGAATTCTCACTTAAGTGTTCTCGAAATTCCAAATATTTTGTCCTCAAAGAGCTCATACTATTGGGTATAGTAGATAGATCGACTCTCGGGACTACTTCCTATTTTAATATGTCCCCAACCGTAGAGAATAATTCATACTATCTATCTAATTTGATCCTGCTAGAAATTCGATATGTGATAGTTGCACAATATGGAGGCTAGTGGAATGACTCGATAAATTCCACAATACACTATCGAGGATAAGACAAAATTAGTTGAATACAACCTGAATGATCGCCCACCGACAGGGTAGGAAGATCGTGTCATATCCCAACTAGAATCCTCTCAATCCCAAGCATCTCTAAAAGCAACTAACAATCCGACAGGGAGAGACTAGTCACTTCTAGAGATCTTAGTAAATTAAATTATGCAAGTGCAACTATCACTATGCATTGCCTTATTATTATTATATCTTTAAAATTATCAGAATAAATCGTCAAAAAATCTTCATGACTATTCCTGCGACAGGCAAGTACTAGCCAATCCAATTAATGATTTATAATTTTAAGAATATTCACAAAATTTATTAACCAAAATTAACTACATCCAAAATATGCAACCTTTGAAGCATATGTAGCAATTTCAAGTCCAACATTAATTAATTAAATTAATTTCATATAAATGCGAACATTCAAATAATAAGGCAATTTTCATTTCTAGAGAGTTTATTTATTTAAATAAATTATTAACGAAATGGGTAAACCATAATCTAAAATGGCTCAACAAAATACCCAAATAATTTATTTAAACTTATTTAATTAGGCCAAATATTAGTAATTTATGGGCATGAGTATATATTTCAAAATTTAAGTGAATTAAGAATTAAATGAGTAATTAAATTTCTAGAAATTACTCCAAAATTAATTCCTCCAAAATTCACTTATATCACATTAATTTTGGACTTAATAACTAATTATGGCTATTAAATATCCAAAATTGTCAAAATAAATAAATAAATAATTAATTAATTATATGACCCATAATTAATTAATCAAAATGGCCAATTAAACTTTAATCCAAAATGACCTATTAATTAATTATGCAAAATAGTCACTAATTAATTCAAATTTAATAGCCAAATAAAATTAATCAACCAAAATGGCCCTAAATTAATTAATTAAATTGCCCAAAATTAATTTAATACTAAATGGCCAACTAATAAAAATAAATAAATAAATGCCCACAATACGACAAAATTAATTTGGCCTAAATAAATTAAATATTATGGCATAATTAAAATAAACAAATGGTATTTTAATTTTCAGAATTAAAAGCCCAAAATATTAACAATAATGGTCTAAAAAATACACCATCCCATACAATATGGCCCAAAATCATAACCAAAACAAACTAAAATGCCCAAAAAAAAATATGCCCAAAATTGGGCCCAAAAAATCGGTGGCCCAAGCATCAAAGGGGCCCAGCCCGTAAAAAATTTATCCTTTTTTTTTTAATTTTATTTCAATTTCTGTTGCGGGCGCGTGAAAGCCACGCGCCCGCTTCAACACTAATTGGCGCGCATCGCGCCATTTTTACTGCTGTCGGGCGTGCGTTGCACGCGCCCGATCTTCCTCGCCTAAACGGGTGAAAGTTGCAGAAAAAACGGGTATTTTTACCCGACCCGACCATTTCTCTCCCCATTTCAACCATTTTCGGTCCGGAAAAAAGGGGTTTTTCATCCTAAAACCCTCTACAACAATAAATCTATAATTTTTAAGCCAAAAACACATGAAAATCGGATGAGTTTCCATAAAATCCGAAAATACAAAAGCTTAAATGGAAGCTTTTATGGCTTCTCAGCTTCAAACAAAAATGGTTAGTGACCTTAGGGTGAGTCTGGCTGTGATGCCAATTGTTGGAATTTATTATAATCTCACCAAGTCACTAACACGAAATTGAATCGCAGTAAAACTAACCTGGATGCGGGCGAGAGCTCAATCCCGCTATCTCATATTACCGCGTTGTCAAAGCTCTTTCCGATAGCGTTCCATTGACTTTCTTCAGACCTGAAACGGAGATAAAATGAGAGAGTGAGAGAGAGGTAGAGAGAGAGGGAGAAACTACTCTCATCCCTCTTCAACGAAAGTTATGAAACTTAAT
Organism: Heritiera littoralis; assembly: GCA_031772115.1. NCBI lineage: Eukaryota > Viridiplantae > Streptophyta > Magnoliopsida > Malvales > Malvaceae > Heritiera > Heritiera littoralis. The sequence goes on along the minus strand of JAPDPK010000190.1, from coordinate 42,787 downwards.
GGGCCAGCCTCATATATATAGAGGTTGAGAGTAGGGACCTCCCTCCGTAGGATACATGTACAAACCCATCCCATTATAGGTTTATACACATATATTATATATTTAATATAATTAATTATGAGTCACACTTTATACAAAATTATACTACTAACAAAATATTATATGAAATTAATTACACTTAATTAGTCCACACAAATGGGGATATTACAACACTTTTTCCTTATTAATTTTCAAAAATAAAGAAGTGCTTCATATGGTAAGCAAAAGAAGTTGCCTTTACAGTGAGTAGATGTGGAAGACCAGATACATTGCTGTGGCACTTTGATAATAAAGGAGAATACACCGTTAAGAGTGGATATAAGGTTCTCCTTAGAGATTTTTCAGAGCAGGGGCAGAGTATGACAGGTGGAGGATTTGGCAAAGAATGTTGGAAGAAAATGTGGACGGTAAAGGTTCCGAGTAAGATCCAGATATTCATGTGGAGAGTGAAGCATGGTATATTGCCTGTGATGGTTAAAGGAGACTGATTCCTGTTGACAGTCAATGTAAGCGGTGTGGTGAGGAGGAGACAGTATTTCATGCTATAAGAGGATGTAAGTGGGCAAACGAGGTCTGGACACATGCAGGGTTCCATTGATCTGGTGGTAGAGATAACACAGAAGACATAACAGAATGGCTAAGGATGGTGCTAGAAAACGAAAGCCAAAAAGCTTCAATTATTCTTTCTCTTAGCCTGGACAATTTGGAATGATAGGAATAATGAGACTCAAGGGGCGTCTAGGAGAGAGGCGGAGCTGTCGGTTCAATTTGCTAAGCATTATTTGGAGGAGATTAAATCAGCTTATGAAAAGCTAGATCAGGATAGGGCGGCTAATGAGGAGAACTGGCTACCTCCACCACCTGATTATATTAAATTGAACTTTGATGGTGCAGTGGATAAGCAAAGGAATCAGGCAGGAGTTGGAGTCATCGCAAGAGACAGTGTTGGACAAGTCATGGGAGCTGTGTCAACAAACATTCAGCGGGTGGACAACCCTTTTGTAGCAGAGGCGCATGCGGCTCTATTAGATCTACAATTTGCATCAGATATGGGGTTTAGACTTCTAGTGTTGGAGGGAGACTCACTAGCGGTTTTGAGGAGGATATCTGCCTCAACTCTATATCTTTCGCCAATAGGAATTATAGTGGAAGATATTAGAACCAGATTGGGATTATTTGTTGACTGCAAAACTAGGCATACTAGACGTTCAGGGAACACGGTTGCTCACCGTTTAGCTAAGAAAGGGATTGATGTTCAGGGTGAGGGGTATTGGGTAGAAGATTGTCCTACATGGCTTATCAATGCTGTATTGTCTGACAATGTTGGTATTGGATAAATGAAAGTTCAAGTTTTATTTCAAAAAAAAAGAAGTTGCCTCTAAACATCAATTTATTACCTTATATTCTTCCATATTTTTCAACCACCATTCTATCCCATATCACCAATCATGTACAGATGTACTTACGACTATTGGATTTTTGTCATTTGAGCAAAATAAATGTCATTTAAGTTATTAAGTGATATAAATAAACAATCATATTTAAACAATATAAAAATCTTAATAATTCTTTACTTTTATATATATATATATATGTGAGCGCGCGCGCGTGAGATTGAAGGAAGAATAGCACTTATTGGGACTTGAGCTCTAACCTTATTTAAAATCCACCATTTACGTTGGGTAAACCGTTGACGTATCATCTAAATTAAATATGTTTTAAAATATCTTAATAATTCTTAATTTTGCAATATGTTCTAAGCTCATGTAAATTTGAGAGTATTCATTGCTATTCAATTTTGTAGCCGTGCATAATTGGTATTGTTATTGTTTTTGGAATTAAAAATTGTAATAATCCACATAAAAATGAAAAAACTACAGAGTATAATATCTCAAGCTAATACTTAATTCTGAAGTTCTGAAAAATGAAAATTCTGAGTTAGATTACTTTGAGAATGATTAGAAACTATGTGTTGGTCACATACTCTCAGAGATTTTTGGCCAAGGTACTTTGAGAGTTTAGTATTATAGTTTGCTTCATTTTTAGAATTATTTTGGTTTCTTATGGCTTGAGATTCTGATGACTATGTTACTAAACACTTGCAGCTTGACTCTGAAGATGCATATCCAATTATATTATACGGAAGTGGTGCCTTGGTTGCTTTGTGGCTAGCTTCAGCTGTTGTTGATGCCACTGACTCAATTCAATTGGTGCATTTTAAATCTTAATTTCGACTTCCTTTGGACCATAAATGATATTTTTATATTCCTTTTGACTGTAACATTCAGTTCGCAAGTTGTTGGAACTTGTGGGTCTTAGCTACACAGTCTGGTTTAGCTCCTGTTATCTGTTATTCAAGTTAGCTGCTTAAGTGATTGAGATTCTAATTCATCCCAGTGTGACATAAAGAGAAATGTTAATGCTTTTAACTTGCATTTGGCAGAAAAACAGGGAGAAGTTGGCTGCTAAAATTGAAGAGTTGAAGCGCAGGTCCTTGGCTCAGACAATGAGTAACAAAGGGTTGATTTGATTTAGAGAGTTATTTTTGTCACATTAAAGATGAAGTGCAGAGTTGGGTATTTTCTCTAGTTATTAATTGTTACTTAGGCACGCAGTGTACAAATGTGTGAATGAGATCGGTTAAAACATCAAGATATATATTTTTCTAATGTCTTAAATGATTTTTTTTGTCTTATTACATTTAATCTTACTGTCAATCTGTTATTTTGCAATTGCATTTAAGCACATATCTTATCATTAATTTAAATTTCTTTGTTAAAGCATCAAATTTCATCATTATAGTTGTTTTTAATCTTATGGAAACTGTGTTATCATTCATTTAAATGGATTCTTATTTTTTGTTGATTGCGGAAAATCAGTGGTATAGTGGGGAATGGGGTACTTTTAGGGATATAATCGAGTCAAGTTGAAAAGATCTAATATCAGATTCGGACTCGAATTCGACTCAATTCGAAAACTCAAAGTTCAACTCAAGTTTAATCAAACTTAACTTTTGACATTCAAGTTTCACTAGACAAAATAGTTGAGCTATTCAAACTCAGCTCATTATGTTTGAATTTGACTCGTTAAGCTAAATTGGTTATTTTTCATATATTATGAGATAAAACAATAAATTAATAATAAAATACTAAAAAATATATATTAAAAGAATTCGTTTTGATTCCTCAACCGTTTGAATAAGTATTAAAATATTCTAACTTGATTTGATTCATTTTTGAATAACTCGAGTTCGAATTCGATTCGAAAATAAATAAATCAAACTCAAATAATCTCAAATCGAATTCAAATAGTTTACTAGTAACTTAATTTGTTTATACCTCTAAACACTGCTCTAGCAGATCTCTTATGTGGACTAATCCCTCCCCGAAGTGCCATGGACTGTGTGTGCAACCAAACCAAAACTAAGCTCCACAAATTAAACAAATCGACCGTTATGAAGGGGCGGGCTTCTTCTTGCCACGTCAGTTTCAGTTAATTCCACGCCTCTCCGTTTGTTCTACGTTTTCGTCCTAGGTTCCGTAAACTCTCCTAAATTTCGCTTCAAAGTTGAAATTTGAAACATTGATTCCTCTTACTCGTCAAAAGATTTTTTTTTGTTGTTTGAAGATGAAGAAAAAATTAGTAGCAAAGGATTTTTTTTTGAAAAAATATAATAAAGGATTTTTTTTAATAGAACAGAGAAGAATGTTTGTATGAACAGTACTACAAGACTTTAATCCTCTTACTGACATTCTCACTCTCTTATCTCTTTGTGTGAGTAGTTTCCTCATTTTTTTTAACTTATCAAAGTCAAAGTTTTTTCTTTCTGGCGACGGCATTTTATTTAGCTTTAGTAATACCCTTTTGCTTGTTTGATCATAAAGCAAAAAGGATTTTTGCAATTGGTTTCGGTGATTGTCATGTGAAGTTGAATTCCCATAATCTCTTTTGTCTGTTTGATTGGGAATCCTTTTAAGAATATAAAAATAAAAGAATGTCGGTTCCTTCTTTTTCATTTGATTTTCTTTTGGATGTATCAGAACAAAAATTAAACAAAGTAAGGGTTTTTTGGATTTTAGATTAATTAATTTTACTCAATCATTTTGCTGGCAAAGTTTGGTTTTTTTTTTAATGAAGTTTTGGATTTTTGTTTATTCCACTCTACTTGGTTGGCAAGTCAGATAAGAAACCACGTAGGAATGTGTTAGTATTTTTTATGAATGATTTAGTTTGTTAGCTTTTTCTCTTTTGCTTGGGTGTCTTGGCTTATTCGTTCTTCAATTGTACTCTTGGTGTTAAATACTCTCTCAATAGCTGGAATTTAGGTGAAGTAGAAGAAAGTATTGTACAATGTTCACTGAAGGCCTTGACAAGGATGCGTTAAGATGGGTCCAAGAGGTGAGTCATTTCGAATGCTTGCATATACGTATACACATGTATTTATGCATTTGTTTTTTAGGTATTTGGTGCAAACATTTGATTATGTGAATATAAATATTTCAATGTTTTGTGATGTTAATGTTTACAGTAGTTTTTACTGTATAGTGTAGTCTGAGGTGCTGGATGAGTCTGATCTTAATGTTTTAATCTTGTATTAGGAGGGTGGTGCAAAGAACAGAGATCTTTTCAGTACGACGATGACTGCAAGACAGAAACCTGATCCTATTCCCAATTTAAGAACTGCTGGATTGCACTCCGGATTGCCTGCTTCACCAAAATTTCGTAATGGCCATCTGTCTCCAAGTGTAATTCCAGTGTCTCCGGGAATACCTGTTAGTGGCAATGATGGTGGTTCAGGATCAGACATGGACATGTCATCTGATGCAGATGAGCATCAATGTGACTGGCAGTATTCATTCATTTCATCTCCGCAAGATGATAAGTTGCCTACTGTTGCAGCTGCTTCCATGGAGAAATCAGAGGCTTGTGGTAATAGTGGAATTCATCTGAAACTAGGAAATGTTGCTCGGAGACCTGCACGAGTCTGTGGGCGGAACCCTGTTGGGAAACCTGGTCCTCAAGAAGAGCAATTGTCAGATTCTGCCAGTAGCATTGAAGTTTGGTTAATGCATCATAGAGGCAGTGATTATGTTGCGCCTCATAGAGAAACATATAATTCGGATAGTTATTCTTCTACTATTGCTTCTGGGATGGGCGTCAAAATAAGATCTAAACAGGTTTGCATCTTCCAATGAACTTCTTCTAGATGCAAAAGCATTTTCTATTCTTTAGATAATTGCATTGTGATGCATGAACTGTGCAAACATTCTGTTACAACTAGGTTTTAGTATGTCCTTACTAAAAATTTGCTCTTATTCTCTTAAGTTCCACCTTCTATATTATTTTATCATTTGATTTGGTTTCTTATACTTGTCCATTTGAATCTTTAAAGTTGAGAATTACTTGGAATTTATCAGTGTTTCATTTTTCTTTGTAGAAAAACTAAGATTTGAGTATATATTTGGGAGATTATTTAGAATATGGATAGTTAATCTCTCTCAGATTTTTTGGAGATAACTCCCTAATTTTTAGCCCTTTTTTAATAGATAGAATCTTTTAATAAATGGCCTGCATGCCATCCTAGAGTAGGACTGTTATTTAGTTTCCTTTTTTGTAGGAAGTTTGCTTTATGTCAACCATCTATATATTGCCTTCTCTGTGAGAAATAAAAAATACAGCAAAGTTTTTTTCTCAAATCAGTTTTATGGCATCAGAGCCACTGTTATTTTTCCATCACATCGCATAAAGATGAGCTCGGGAAAGGAGGTCATGAGTTTCGACAAAGAGTCATCCTCAACCACATCATCTGTAATGACTCCGCAAACCATAAACTCCCAATCCTTTGGAGACAGTTCATCACTGCAAATTACCAGCCACAAATTAGATGGCAAAAATTTCTTACAGTGGTCTCAATCAGTTTTGTTGGTAATTCGAGGGAGAGGCAAGATGGGATATATCACCGGTGAGGCTAAGAGACCAAATATTGAAGATCCTACCTATGCTACATGGGAACTCAATAATTCTATTGTTATGGCATGGTTGATCAACTCGATGGAAACACACATCAGTCGCACATACCTCTTTCTTCGAACTGCAAAAGCTATCTGGGACGTTTAAGGAGAATTATTCGGATCTCGAGAATGCCTCTCAAGTTTTTGAGATTAAAAATAAACTCAAAGACATGAGACAAGGTAATCTAGATGTTACTGAATACTATAATTCTTTGCAAACTCTTTGGCAGGAACTTGATATGTTTTATGAAGCCGATTGGGGAGATCTAGAGGAGAATGTGAAATTCAGAAAGCATCTTGATAAGGAGCGGCTATATGACTTCCTTGCTGGTCTTAATAAAGATCTTGATGAGGTACGAGGGAGAATTTTGGGACGTCGGCCGTTGCCATCCATTAGTGAGGCTTTTGCAGAGGTACGACGTGAAGCTAGTAGACGCCTTGTCATGCTTGTTGGAAAAAAGGATCAGCCAATTACAACTTCTGGTGAAAGACCTATGGAGACTAGTGCTTTGGTGGCCAAACAATCATCTAATCGACGTGGAGGGAAGCCGCGTTGTAGTCACTGCAACAAAATTGGACATACTCAAGACAACTGTTGGGATATTCACGGAAAACCAGCAAACTATAAACCACGGTTTTCGAATGAAAACAAGAAATCTGGTCTTCAAGTATCTACTGAGAAAGCCACAGAGGAATCAGGTAGTAGCAGCGAGGCAATTGGCGTTTTCTTGAACAAATCCCAACTAGAACAACTGCACAAACTGTTGAATCAACCTGCAGGGACCGATGCCAATTCTGCAGCTTCTACCTTTGCCCATAAAGGTACTGTTTTTCACATTCAGAATCAGTCCCAACACCCTTGGATTCTAGACTCAGGAGCATCCGACCACATGACAGGTAACCCATCGTTATTTTACTCTTACTCTCCTTGTCACGGGAACGCAAGAGTTAAAATAGCTGATGGTACTTTCTCTTCCATAGCTGGTCAAGGCTCCATTCATTTGTCAAATACAATTGCTCTACACTCAGTTTTGCATGTTCCAAATCTGGCTTGCAATTTGATATCAATCAGTAAACTGACAAGGGAACTTAATTGTGTCGCTAAATTCTCTGCCACTTGTTGTGAATTACAGGAGCAGGAATCGGGAGGATGATTGGCAATGCTAGGGTTGATGGTGAACTCTACTACTTTGTGAACGATGTATGCATGGAAACACAGGCTTCAATTGCTGAGAGAGAATCTCTTTCCAATAATGATGTAATAATGCAGTGGCACCGTAGGTTAGGCCATCCCAATTTCCATTATCTAAAACGTTTGTTTCCAAGTTTATTCATGAATAAAAATCCTAGTTTCTTTTCTTGTGAAGCTTGTCAATTTGCTAAACACACTCGTGCATTGTTTCCCATCAAACCTTACAAAGAGTCTCATCCTTTCTCATTGATACATAGTGACATATGGGGACCATCTCGCATCAAAAATATTTCAGGTACTAGGTGGTTCATTACCTTCATTGATGACCATACTAGAGTTTGTTGGGTTCATCTTCTCAAAGAAAAATCTGATGCAGTAAAAATTTTTCAGACCTTTCATTCGATGATAAAAAATCAGTTTCATACTTCCATCCAAACTCTTAGAACCGACAATGGAAAAGAATATTTTCATTCAATCCTTGGAGAGTAACTAGCAACCCATGGAATCATACATCAAAGTTCTTGTTCGGATACACCTCAACAAAATGGTGTAGCGGAGAGGAAGAATCGTCATTTACTTGAGGTTGCTAGGGCTCTAATGTTCACCATGCATATTCCAAAATATCTATGGGGAGAGGCAATCCTTACAGCATCTTACCTCATCAACAGAATGCCCTCAAGAGTTCTAAAATTCAAATCTCCACTCTCTATACTTCTAGACACATATCCCTCATTTAGATCTGTCTCTTCTCTTCCCATAAAAACATTCGGATGCACTGTTTTTGTCCATGTTCATAGTCATAATCGTTCAAAACTTGATCCAAAATCTCACAAATGTGTTTTCATAGGATACTCACCCACTCAAAGAGGGTATAAGTGTTATTCACCCTCGTCGTGTCTTTGTGTCAATGGATATCACCTTTCTTGAATTCCAACCATACTTTCCAAAGTCTCCACTTCAAGGGGAGTCATTAAGTGAGAATGAACCTTGGGATCTAACAAACCTCTTGAACACTAATAATCCTTCCACTTCTACCTCTCCTACTCCTCTTCCTAACATTCCTGAACCTACAGTTCCACTCATTGAACATGAATCTGATTTGGAGACAGGGGGAGACAACTCTCGGCAACCTGATTTACTTGTGTATTCACGCAGAAAACGTTCACAAAGTGGAGATAAACCAAAAGTCCAGCCAAGACAAAAATCTGATCTGGTTCCTACTCCTAACATTCAGCCTACTGTACCATTGATTGAGCATGAGTATTCCAGTGAAGAAAGTGGTGCATTGTCACAAGATCAACTTGAGCTTCCTATTGCTCTTAGAAAGGGAACTAGATCTTGCACTCAGCATCCTATATCAAGGTTTGTATCTTATGAGAAGTTGTCCCCTGTTTTTCAAGCTTTTATTACAACTCTATCTAAGACAGAGATACCAAAGAATATTAATCAAGCTCTTGCTGATCTGAAATGGAGACAAGCTGTTCATGAAGAAATGGGTGCTCTTGAAAAAAATGGTACTTGGGAAGTTGTGAAACTGCCTGAAGGAAAGAAAACAGTAGGGTGCAAGTGGGTATTCACCGTGAAATATAATGCAGATGGGAGCATTAATAGGTATAAAGCAAGGCTTGTGGCCAAGGGTTTCACTCAAACCCATGGTATAGACTACCAGGAGACATTTGCACCAGTTGCCAAACTCAATATCATCCAATCTTGATTGGCCTTTGCAACAGTTGGATGTGAAAAATGCTTTCCTTAATGGAGATCTACATGAAGAGGTTTATATGGACCTTCCCCCAGGCTTTACAAAGGAAGGCAACTTGGTGTGCAGGCTAAGGAAATCCCTCTATGGATTGAAACAATCTCCAAGAGAGTGGTTTGAGAAGTTTACACAGGCTGTCAAGAGACAAGGATTCATACAAGCTCAATCTGATCATACTCTCTTCTTTAAACATGCCGAAGATGGGAGAATTGCTATTCTAATAGTATATGTGGATGATATCATCATCACTGGAGACTATTCTGAAGAGTTGGATACTTTGAAAGATTATCTTGCAGGAGAATTTGAACTAAAGGACCTAGGAGCTCTTAGGTACTTCCTTGGAATGGAGGTGGCTAGAAACAAGAATGGGATAACCATATCACAGAGGAAGTATATTCTTGATTTGCTTAAAGAGACCGGGATGTTGGGGTGCAAACCAGCCGAGACTCCAATGGAACCTAATATCAAATTGAGCTTAGAAGGAGGAGCCGAAGTTGAACGAGAGCAGTATCAACGTTTAGTTGGAAAGCTAATCTATTTGTCTCACACAAGGCCAGACATTGCCTTTGCTGTGAGCGTAGTTAGCCAGTTCATGCACTCACCCAAGGAGAAGCATTTAGAAGCTGTGTACAGAATTTTGAGGTACCTAAAGAGCACTCCGGGGAAGGGACTTTTCTTCAGAAAAGGTGATCATCGGATGGTGGAAATTTATACTGATGCTGACTGGGCAGGTTCTTCTGTGGATAGGAGGTCCACCTCAGGATATTGTACTTATGTTTGGGGAAATCTTGTGACTTGGAGAAGCAAAAAACAACCTGTAGTAGCTCGAAGTAGTGCAGAAGCTGAGTTTCGTGCTCTTGCTCATGGAGTATGTGAAGGAATATGGTTAGGAAGGTTACTAAGGGAACTTAAAGTTTCTAGTAATTCTCCTATGCAGCTGTATTGTGATAACAAGGCAGCCGTGAGTATTGCACACAATCCAGTTCATCACGATCGCACAAAGCATGTGGAAGTGGATCGTCATTTTATCAAGGAGAAGATCGAGAATGGAAGTGTTTGTTTGACATATATTCCTACCAAAGAACAGACAGCTGATATCCTAACTAAAAGTCTACATAGACCAGCTTTTGAAGACTTTGTAAACAAGCTGGGCATGATCAACATATACAGCCCAGCTTGAGGGGGAGTGTAGAAAAACTAAGATTTGAGTATATATTTGGGAGATTATTTAGAATATGGATAGTTAATCTCTCTCAGATTTTTTGGAGATAACTCCCTAATTTTTAGCCCTTTTTTAATAGATAGAATCTTTTAATAAATGGCCTGCATGCCATCCTAGAGTAGGACTGTTATTTAGTTTCCTTTTTTGTAGGAAGTTTGCTTTATGTCAACCATCTATATATTGCCTTCTCTGTGAGAAATAAAAAATACAGCAAAGTTTTTTTCTCAAATCAGTTTTACTTTTTGCTCATGCTTATACAAATTTAGGAATGTAGCATTTTGTATTTGCAAGATACATTGGGTGATACCACCAGATTGATGGGTATGCTACCTGAATGTTACTCTTTTGAGCTTTCTAATTGCTTGAATCGGTCATGGGTCTGAAAATGTCTAAATGGCTTCATGAAGAGGTACTGTAACTTGCATATGCAATCTGGAACTGATAAGATTGAAATAAGCGAACACTACGATTGTCAACTTGATTTAATATTAGTGTAAAACATTATGCTTTTTGTTGTACTCAACTCTTTAAGTGCATGTAGGTTTTTCATAATGGAGGAAAACAAAAGACAAAGCCTTATTACAATGATAGCATTGTTCAGGATAACAGCAAGGATGGGATTCTCAATCCATCAGTGAGGTGTGTATGTCTATGCCTAGTTGCTCTCTTGTTATTAACAAAAACTCATCAAGAACTACAAGCGAACAACTACATATGACAGGACTGCAGAAAGTGGAGTCAATGAAGCCACTAGTATTTTAGCCACTCGTCACCCCATCTTTCATGCAAGGTTAGTTAAATAGCTGCTAAGTACATATTTCTCTTGGTTAGGCATTGTACCTTCATACAGCTTCAGACAACTAACTGTATTAATTTAACTGTTTCAGTGGGCTTGGTCCATGGTGTGCATTTCTGTCCTATGATGCATGTGTTCGTTTATGCTTAAATTCATGGGCCAAAGGTTGCATGGAAGAAGCTTCCTACTTCTTGAATAGAGAATGTTCACAGTTGCGTAAAGCATTTGGGTGAGTGCATATCTTCCCTACTTTGTTTCTTTTGAATTGTGCTTTGGCACATATAGATTGTTGGTTTAAGGTTAATATGTGATAAAACACACCAGGAAACTCTTGAAATGGAAACTAAGATTAGTAGAACGATAACTGCTCTGATATTGAATTTCTTATAACTTGATCCGTTTTCTGGGATAAAGAATTAAATATTACCCATAATAGGCAATAATATGGGGTTAGAAATAAGGATCGATGGAAGTGGAATGATGTTTGGACAAACTTACCTTGCGATAAGGCTGTCTTGGTTAGTTCCTTGCCTCAAGGTAGAACATGTTACAATCATTGGAAGAATTTGCAATAGGGGGTAGCTATCACTCAAAGTTTATCAAATAATTATAGAGGTGATTTGATTCTGGGAAAATATTTTATGTCTGATCTAACCAACAGAGTTTAAGTGATGGCTATTGATGGAATTAATAAATACATGTAGGCTTCCCTAGTTTACTGTTTAAGGAATATACAGCTGTTATTGCCATGGTTTGCCTTGAATCTGTTAATTATCATTTAATAAATAACCATTTTAGAACTTACTAAATACTTGCAACCTTAGCACTTAGAAGAAAGGCCCTGTCTTCATGCTTTTGCATGCAATGTTTGTATTGTCCATTCATGAATGCCTTCTTTCTTGTGCATCTTTTATGTAAGGTTCAAGCTTTGTCATCTGTATTTGGCTATATGGTCCATTTAAATGGTACTTACATATTGTTAATGCAAGCAGGTTTTGTTACTGCTTTATTGTGTAATTCTTGCTGAACATAGTATTTTGCTTCATGTTTTGAGTTCCTGTCTCTGACTATTACGTTTATGTTTCTAGTTTACATCAGGTATTATTGCAACCAGAAGCAGAGCTGTTGACAAAACAATCTTCTGAGTTAGTTAGTGGGGCAGCTGCTCCTAAGTCAAAGAAGTCCATTGGAAAAATGAAAGTGCAAGGTACTGTAATGTTTCCAAAAACATTTCACTTAGTCTTAATAAATTTTGCATGTTAATGCCTAAGAATTTTTTTTTTCCTGTTGGACAGTGCGTAAAGTAAAAATGGGTTTAGACCCTCCTCCTGGCTGCAATTTTTCTATTGTAAAGATAGAAAAGCTTCATCACCGCTTCTCCAATGTAAACTCAATGTTGTGTTCTGGATGGGAAGCTCTTCGGAAAGTTCGTGTGACACCCAATGCTCCTTCAAATGGTTCTCTTTCAAGGCAAAGCCTAGCTTATCTGCAGGCAAGCGGCCAGTATATCAAAGAGGTATCCAAGCTCTTGAAAACTGGAGTGACTACTTTGCACAGCAATTCAACAGCATATGAAATAGTTCCAGGTAGTTAAGCCCCTTTTAGTTTTTTCATGTAAATTTAGTACTACTAACCTCTTTTTTTTTTTGCTCAAAGAAGTTAGCAAGCTTAAACATCTAATGCTGTTTTTTCATTTGAAACTACAATCACTTGCATACTTTGTGACTCTCGTGAAGTTTGATCAAGATTAGATATTAGCATCCTTGAAAAATGATTTAGAAATCTGATGTGATGAGACAAACACTGTGACACGGTTAGAAAATTGGTAATTATGGTATTTGTTGCTCTTGAAGACATCCTTTGTCCATATGGTTCACTGGATTCAACATCCTTTGTTAGGTCATGATGCTTCTCCTCGTATATGTTGCTTCTCTCCTTAGCACCTAATAACTCCTTAAAGTTTCCTAGGGAGAATGTATCACTAACATTATCTTGAATAAATGTATCACTAACATTACTGTGGTATGTCTTTAGAGTCATTCGTAAATTCAGTGAATTACTGCTGTGATCTATGAAGACTTGTCAAACTCATCTTTTTGAATGATCTCAACAATTGTTTAGATTTTCTTAGACCCAATTATATGAATCTTTGGCACCGTAAAGCACTATATAGTTAATTTTTAAGAAATAACTTGACCAGGGTGAAATACTGCTTAGGTATCAACAGCAGCTATCAGTTATACATACAGCATCACACAGAAACTTTTATGATTCATGTGAGTTACAAGGAGCAAAATGCCACGCATTTAACTATTGTTACCTTTCATTATGAATGTTTGGAAGACTGCCTTTATTCCTCCATTTAAGTGGTGTAAAATAGGAATTATTGCAAATATCCAACTATGGTAATTAAAGTTACAGCCATCACTCTGATTTCTTCCACATAGGTGGAAGCAATGTCAGGTCTTAGGCCTTCATCCTTATTGAGTCGAAAAATTTTTCCATAAAGCCTTTATTTTACCAAGTAAGCAAAACCGCATAATATTTGGAGAAAACTGATCAAAAGATAAAGTAGCTTCGTGCTTGACATGGTTAAAAGAAGTGGAAGTGAACTTTTTCCCCAGGCATTTGAACATGGTTCGAATCCTAGAGTCGTTACTGTTGGGAGGGCTTTACCGTTTATCACTCTTGACCTGAATAGGATTAATACCCTCCTCTCTTGTAAATAAAATAAAAAAGATAAAGTAGTTTCTCAGGCTACTTGCTATCACTCTAAGTTTGTGTTTTGTACACTATCTGGTTGAGAATAAGAAGGCCATAGAGGAATGAGTGTTTTATTTTGTTTAAATCATAACATCTTACTTATAGGAATGTGCAGTAAACAAGACCTTGCCTTTAATGTTCTTAGCAAGGATATGGTCCTAACTAGAGGGCACTATTGAGTAATAGGATCCATTTCACTACCAACCTGATTTACTAGAAAAAGGCTTAGGTGGTTGTTGTTGTTGATGATGATGAAGATGACGATTAGTATCAGAGAATAGGATGCTATTACCAGGTGTCTTATCTCTTGATGGATTGATTTTGCTCGTGCCTTTTGCATTATCTAATTTAAGGTGATGATTCTAATTCTCAGAAGCGTATTGTTGCTTGTTGAAATTGAAAAGCTCATCTGAAGAGGATGTGATCAGAATGCAACCAGGATCCAGTGAAACGCATGTGTTGTACGCAGCTCCTCACCCCTTATATATCTTTGCCCTCCTCTATCTTTTCCCTTCATTTCTCCAAAATGATTGCTCTCATATTTTTTTCTCCTTGCTCCATATTGCCACACAGCTTACCTGAAGGTCTTGGTGACGATTTGATTGTCAAAGTTCATAACTCTGAGGGGCAGTATTGTGGTCATGTCCTAGCACAAGTGGTTTCTGTTGCTGATGACCCTGTAAGGATTTCTCGAATAGTTCCTGGTCTTTGAGGCTTAGGTAGGAAGGCAGATGGTTATGCTGAAAGTTTAAAACATTGGTTATGCAGGGTGACAAGCTTCGATGGTGGCCATTATATCGTGAGCCAGAACATGAACTTGTTGGCAGAATTCAACTGTATATACACTATTCAATCAGTCAAGAGGAGAATAATCTCAAGGTACATGCAAAATGTAATCGTCCAATAAATTTTAAATGACTTTGCTTAAGTTTTTTTTATTTTTTTATTTCATTTTCCTTTTATTTTACTGCTAAATTTATAATTATGAATGTCCTGGCCAGTAGGTACCTTTTTACTATTTGAACTAAAGCATGACAGCGAAAATAACAACTATACTAGAAGTGACAGTAAGACTAACATTTGTTTCTTTGCAGTGTGGTTCCATAGCAGAAACTGTGGCATATGATTTTCTATTGGAAGTTGCACTGAAAGTTCAGCACTTTCAGCAAAGAAATCTGTTGCTAGATGGTCCTTGGAAGTGGTTGGTGAATGAATTTGCATCATACTATGGAGTATCAGATGCATATACCAAGTTAAGGTATGAAGATACACTAGAATTGTAATTGACGTAGTTATGATTGGGAGCTATAAATTGCTTTATTTTGTTTGATTTTCTTTTTGGCTCTAGATACCTTTCTTATGTCATGGATGTGGCTACACCAACTGAAGGCTGCCTTACATTGGTATACGATTTTCTATCTCCTGTGAAGGGCAATATCAAGCGCAAACTAAGTCACCAAGAGGTATCTGTGCTTATCAATTCATCTTTTTCAAGCTCCTTTCTAGTTCTTGTTAGTTTGGATATTCTGATTCACCGGATAATATACAAGTCACTAAAATGTTTCTTCAATTTTCATCTTAATTTTGATTTAGTCAGATGTGCTACTTTGCAATTGTAATTTGGATGCATCTTTGTTACATTTTAATTTTCATCCTTTAATCTCATAGCATATAGTTGTTAAAATTAAACACTCATGTATTTAGACATTTTCATTTATGCATGTTTAAAATATATGACTATATACAAACTCTTTTTATTCTATTTGATTATAATGCTGTAATATCAATCAGAACCGCATCCTAGGGGAAATTGAGGATCAGGTCCAGCAGATTTTAACTATGATCTTTGAGAATTACAAGTCATTAGATGAATCATCCCCATCAGGGATGATGGATGTTTTCAAGGCTGCGACTGGATCCCCACCGCCGGCCTTGGTACCTGCTGTCAAGCTTTATGGCCTATTGCATGATATATTAAGTCCCGAGATGCAACTAAAGTTCTGTGGATATTTTCAGGTATAAGTGACTTATTCTTCATAGTCATAATGCATTCCTTTCCTGTTTGTTCCCTCTTTGACTTAGCAACAACCTTGCAGGCTGCCACAAAAAAGAGGTCAAGAAGGCACTTGGCTGAAACAGATGAGTTCATTTTGAGCAATAATGAGGGTGCATTGATGGATCCCATGACTCTTTCAACTTCTTATCAAAAGATGAAATTCTTAATTTTGAGTATCAAGAATGAAATTTTTGCCGACATAGAGATCCACAATCAGAATGTTCTTCCTAGGTGATTTTCTCCTTATTTTAGGAGATCATATGCTAAGCAGAATAATTTATTCTAGTTCTAGAACAATTGTTTTTTTCTTCCCCTCCATTTTTTGATCTATTGTTACTGTATATGTACTTATATGTTGAAATTTTATTAACACATACAGCTAAAACTTGTCAGCGAATGTTGAACATGGATATGTGTCTTACAAGGGTGCCTTCAGTTTTTTCTCATTTGTCCCTTATATTCTGAGGTTAAAGATTCCATATCCATGTCCAATTTGACAAGTCATAGTAACATAGCATCAAGGGCTGCCTTGTATCTAATTAGCCATAGGAACACTGTGGATTATGCAAATCAGTTCAAGGAGAAAGAATTAAATTAGGAAAAAGAGTTAAAAGTGGACAATTACAAGCTCATAAATGTTTTAAAATTGCATAGAGTTTCGGTTTGTACCCTTTACTTATATGTTTTCTGGCTTTGTTTTTGACTGCTTGGATTCTTCTTTGCTAATATCTGTTGGTTCCCTATCTTGAATTTTTTGCAGTTTTATAGACCTTCCAAATCTTTCTGCACCCATCTACAGTGTGGATCTTTGCAGTAGATTGAGAGCATTTCTTGTTGCATGCCCCCCTCCGGGCCCCTCTCCTCCTGTAATAGAACTTGTTGTTGCAACAGCAGACTTTCAAAGAGATCTGTCTTCCTGGAATATTAAGTAAAAACTTTTTAATTCTTTTATCTTATATATGGATAATATAAACTTCTATTTTCTTTTCCAATCCATAATTTGTATTTTTTTTAAATTACTCTCTGTTGTTTTTCATTCTTTGATCTTACAACATTTTGCAGTCCTGTTAAAGGGGGAGTTGAGGCAAAAGAGTTGTTTCACTCTTACATAGCCCATTGGATCGAAGAGAAGCGCCTTTCTTTACTTGATTCATGCAAACTAGATAAGGTACAAATCTTCTGTTGTGGACTTATGTAGCTCCATTATCAAGTTCTTGGAAAATGTCAGATATAGGATAGGTCAGGTGTGCATGACTGATTAAAATTGATTATAAGTCAAGGTTTTCTGTTTTTTTCCTCTCAATGACAGTTTTGTTGAAATTGATTGCTCTTAGGTTAAGTGTTCTGGCATTATAACGCAACAAACGACAGCTCCTTTCATCGATGATATGTATGATCAGCTAATGGAGACATTGAATGAATATAAAATCATCATTTTGAAGTGGCCAGAATTCATTATCATCTTGGAAAATGTAAGTTCCTCTGCCCCTGTTGTTTTATTATGATATGATAACTGTCCTGCAGTCTTAAGCATTTATGGAGTACAAAAGTGGGCTTATAGAATTCAAAAACGAACCCAAAAGCAGTATGGATATTTATGTTTTTTGTACTGTTATGGAGTATGAGCAACCTTATTGTACTGTTCTTGTTTATGCTTATTTTGCTTTATGCTGAATGAACCTGTTATTTTCTTGGTACTTGTGGCTATGAAAAGGCTATTGCAGATGTTGAAAGAGCCATTAGTAAAGCTTTAGAAAGGCAGTATGCTGATGTTCTAGCTCCACTAAAGGACAGCCTTGGTCCTAAGATATTCGGCAAATATGTTCAGAAATTCACCAAAGCAACAGCTGGAACCTACATTGTTCCAGATGAGGTAAAGTTTTGCTCACATGTTTTGCTGATTCGTGCTGTTTATCTCGTACTACTAAAGAAAAACAATTATTTTTCAGTTGGGAGTTCTTTTGAACTCCTTGAAGAGGATACTTCATGTACTTCATTCCAAGATAGAATCCCAGTTCAAATCATGGTGTTCTTGCACACCACCTGGTGGAAATGCAATCCCAGGAGAGCATCTTAGTGAAATTACAGTAATGCTAAGGGCCAACTTCAGAAACTATATTCAAGCAATGGTGGAGAAACTTGCAGAGAATGTGAGTTTCCTTTAGAATGCAGCAGATGCTATGATTGGTTTAGTTATCATGCTTTTGGAGAATCCATCTATTACCAATCCTTGACTCCTTTACCTATTAGTAACTTGACATATGGACCAGACTTCACACATATTACTATCTCCTTGCTTGAGTTTCCATTTTCTCTTATGCATCTTGTTTTCTTTGGGTAATAGTATCAAGGATACCCATGCCAAGCCATTGGATAGTTGGATGCGTTTGGCAATTTAGCCTTCTGGACTTATATGAGTGCACATTTATATACGCATGCATGAATCCAAGTTTGTCTCAATTAAATAACTTCTTATACTTATTTTTTACGCAGACGAGAGTTCAAAGTGCGACAAAGTTGAAGAAGATAATCCAAGACTCGAAGGAAACTGTTGTTGAGTCAGATGTAAGAAGTCGAATGCAGCCTTTGAAGGATCTCCTGATAAAGACAATAGAGAACCTCCATTCTGTCTTTGAACCTCAAGTGTTCATATGCGCATGTCGAAACTTCTGGGACCGGATTGGCCAGGTACAAATAACAAATATCTGCATATATGATACTTAGAATCATGAACATATATACAGTACTTTATTCTCTATTTTGTCACAGGATGTACTAAACATTCTGGAAAATCAAAGAGAAAACATGTTTTGGTGTAAGGGCCTAAAGATTGCAATTTCTGTGAGTCTCACTTTGATCGATGAACATTGTGATATCCTTGGATGAACTTGGGATTTCCTTTAGATTTTTGAGCAAGTCACTCGAACTCTTCTTTATAAGTTATTCATAGCATCACTATTCTTTCAGGTTTTGGACGAAATCTTTGCATCACAGATGCAGAAGCTGCTTGGGAATGCAGTTCAGGAAAAAAATTTGGAGCCACCGCGATCTGTGATGGAAGTGCGTTCAATATTTGCCAGGATTTTGTAAGTTACAAGAACTACGATAACTAGTAAGTTGAAATGAGGAACTCTGTTTAACATTATTACACTGCTTAAGGAAGACAAACACCAGAAGTCAAGAAAGAAGTACAGAGGCACACGGTTTTGCATAAATTTTGATGATGTTTTCAACAATTTCGTAATAGTTTCAGGCCATGGCCTTATGATGATTATTTCTTTGCCTTTTATAAATTAAAAACAGTAATGGCAGTGGAATTAATTACTGTGTGTGTTTGAATTCAAACGTAATGGCGACAGTGAGATAAAATATAATGAAAAGGAAAATGAGAATACAATGGACTGGTTTAAGTCATTTTCATTGGAAACTTTCTCGGTATGTGTTTGTTTCTCCATCTAAGCTAGCCACCTTCTTGAAGAAGAAATACTTGCAGGGCCAGAATATGCATAATAAATGGCTGGTAACATACGCCAAATTCCACCAAATATAAACAAATGGAACCTAACTATCAAAAAATACAATTGCAACCTAACCATACATATCCTATTCTATCTTCCATACCATACAGACTACCAATCTAAGTGACAAAACTTTCTTCTTTCTTTAAAAGAAAGAAACTTTTTTTTTCTTCTTATGAAGATGATTCAAACCTGACTAGGTAATACTAATACATTTTTTTTTACAATGCAAGTTTTTGGTTTAGAGAAATGAAGGATGCAAATATTGATATCCAAACACAAAATTTCACATTTTAAAAGTAAAAATATAATTATTTAAATCGATGCCCAAAAAAAAACTAATACTTCTTATTTTATAAAAAAATTAATTTTTTCCTCTTTACTTTAGGGCTGTTTACGGTGGGTATAGGTTTAGCTTTTATTATACAATTAATGCCTAAACCAAGTACAAATAAAAGTATTAATACGCCTTGAAAATCAGAAGTCATGCTCAAGATGGGCTAAACCATTTAAAACTCAAGCCAACTTGTTAAACTCTGCCCCTTTTTTCCTTTAACTGCAAAAAAAATTAAACCTAATTATTCATTTAGTGTAAAATACAAAAATTTTGTATTAAATTTTGTGTCAATATATCAATTACAATATTTTTTTTAACTTTTGTTATATTTATATATAATTTTTATCAAATTTTATCTTGTGTCACTTTTTTTTTGTATATTTTTTCATATAATTTTTAAGTCGTATCTAAAATTGTCAAATTAAAAAAGAGTCTCTTTAAACAAAATAATATGTCCATCCTCAATTTTAATCAAATGCGAGAATAGTTTTTTAAAAAATATTATAGCAATTAGAATTTTATATTTATAAGTGAGAGTTCTAAAACCTCATGATGATGCATATTATTGTCATATGATAGTTAAGATTGAAGAGTGTTCTTGCAACCCAAAATATACCCAAATAATATAAAAACATAGGCACAAAACACGTTATCCTTTTTAAGCTATTGAAAAGAAAGTTGAGAACATCTGATTTAATAATGGATTATGTTTTTAGATTTTATTAGGATGAAACATATCTATTAAGATATGTTAAAAAAATAATTAAAAAAGTGAGACATATAATAATTTTTAATGTTATTTGTAGAATTAAAAAGAAAAAAGTAATTATCATTACAAAACAAATTCCTATAAATAAGTGCATATGGGAACAAATTTGAAACAAAACATCCCATTATTAAAGGACCAAACTAAGAACATATGTCTCACAAATCAACTGCATCCATATGTCCATTATATATGATCATCAACAGGACAACAGAAAAAGAACCATGTAGGCGTGATTAAACTCAGTTTTCACTTGTTTAAGATTCATAATTTGTACAAAATAATAATAATTACAAAAATAGAATGTGATAATCGATTGAATTAAACTAATAATTAAAAAAACTAATGGAGGCGACCAAATACATTGTAAAACAAAGAAAATACACTGCTTAAAAATTTTACTGGGTCCGAAAACGTTCGCAACCAACGATTATAAATGCGCCAACGATGCCATCGATGATATGAGCAAAGCTGAGTGGTTGGTGGTGCGCCCACGGTAATTGTGCCCCATCTATAGGCTTATTTGGACAGGTTTATGTGCAGACCAAAGCTTAGAACTGAGGAAAGAGTAAGAGGAAACAACTCAACCTGATTCTATCCAAAAAAACAAGAATCTTCATAGGGATGTAATAATTGGGAAGTGTAGGCAGAACCCAATTCAATCAGATAACTAATGGCGAATAAAAGATATCCCTTCGATAACTATGAATTCGGGAGACTGTTTGACATTTGACATTTCTCTTTCTGTTTAGTGAAAATAGCTTCCAAAATCAAATGAAGATTTCAGATACTTCAGTGAGTTATCAAGACAAGACATTAAGATGGAAACTAAAAATCAACACTTTCTTAATCTAATGACTAAAAATAAATTGGACGTATATTATAACATTTGGATTCAAATGAAATCAACTCCACTCGGATACCCGATTATTAAATATTTATCTTGAAACAAAAGAAAAATGAAAACTAAAAATATACTAACACTGATATTCACCAAAAAAAATTCTAACACCGACACTTTTGTCTATAGGACGAAATAGATAAATAGCTACAGTAACTCTTGAGGTTTTTGGATATTCAAATCCTGTAAGTTTGTGACTTTTAATGTAAAACAATGGAGTCTAAGTCTAATTCTCTATTTTTTTTGGTATACTCATAAGTATTTTCGGTCGTTTCATGATTTTAGATTCTCATATCTCATAATAATAACGTGTAAAAATTAGTAACAAAAAAAAAGCTTTGCCTTAGGTTAAATCTCACATCAGGAAAATGAAAATATTTACTTGCTGGCAAGGCCAAAGACATTAAATCCCATGTGGAACTTGAGAAACATAATTGACTCTGCTTCCGCACGAGAATTGATTGCCCAATGAACCTGGGCACAAAAGTCAATACCAGTTAATCAGCGACGCCAGCTCCACTGTTTTGAACAATGGACCTGAAAGCTTCAAGTTCATTGCTTTCAACCGACGTCGTTAATTCAAACCTCTCCTACATCAACCACGTGTGTACCCGGAAAGAGGATTCAAGTCGACATCAACTGATTAAGATCTTTATGTTTGTTTGCTGAAAGCGCATGATTCCCTACAATTACGCTTGTCGC
Source organism: Heritiera littoralis (assembly GCA_031772115.1). Classification (NCBI taxonomy): domain Eukaryota; kingdom Viridiplantae; phylum Streptophyta; class Magnoliopsida; order Malvales; family Malvaceae; genus Heritiera; species Heritiera littoralis. The sequence goes on along the minus strand of JAPDPK010000190.1, from coordinate 20,725 downwards.
GGCCATCATATGTTAGGCTATTGTTAATTGAAAAATGTTATATATACGCAAAAAAGAAAACATGAATAAATACATACACACACATAATTGTCTTGAGATTACATTTTAAAAAGTAAAGAAAGATTATCTAATATACTACTATTAGTGCAACTTTTAATTTTCATAAATGAGATTAAAATTATGGAACATATTTCACTTGAAATGTTATAATATATATATATATATATATACACACATACCAATAAGGTCTTGCCCAATGGTAAGCATGCTGGCATTGAGTGGACTTTATCTGTCAACTTACAGGGGGGTTCCAAACTAGAAGAAAACCCTTGTTGGGAGAGAATGTAAATTTTAGGATGTATTTGGATAAGGGATTTTAAATTAATTAGAATACTTCAAAGTCCAAAATCCAATATCCTTATTTACCAAAAAAATTTGAAAATTGTTCTTCTAGCTACACAGTAGGTTGCCCTCCTTGCTGCGTAGATGGATCCTTTTGCTGCACAGTAGGAAGTCCTCCTTGCTGCACAGTAGGAAGTCCTCCTTGCTGCCCAAATGGCTCCTAAACACAAGAATGAAAAAAACTTTGTAAGTGCAGCCTTGAACCCTATCAAAAAACCATTCGTAAACAAACACTTACCTCAATTCTACTGTTCTTACAAGACCTTGAATTGTGTCCTTTTTTACCACATTTGAAACATGTCAGTGTGCCTCCAATTCTCTTCAGTTTGTTTGGATTAACCTCATCAAGTTCCTTCTTTCTTTTACTTTTTGGTCTACCAGGCTGTTTTCTTTCAACATTAGGAGGCAGTGGTTCATGGTTTGATCCTGGCCAAAAGCTTTCACCATTGATTGGATTGATGGCTTTCTTGTAAATTCTTCTTTGTGTTTCCACACTATAATAAGCCTCCACATAATCCTATGCTTCCTCCTTATTGAACCAAATGGCAGAAATGGCATGTGGGCAAGGGATACCAGTTAATTCTCATTTTCTGCAACTACATGATCTTTCATCAAGATCCACTGTGAATTGATTGTTAGGGCATTTTATCTGAAATTTTCTCCGTGTTGATGGTTGAGGCCAGTATCTTGAAGAAAACTCTTTATTCTTCTCAAGCTTCTTCTAAATCCTTAGACAAATCAGTCCATCATACTTCTCCACAGCACTCCTCTTCACATAAAACATATTCATGAGCTTGCATCTGATTGTATCAACCAATGTCAATATTGGTTTGTCCTTAGCATCCAAGATGTACTTGTTGAAGCACTCACACAAGTTGTTTAGAAGGATATCACATTTTGAGTTGGTGCTAAAATGTGACCTAGACCATTCTTGTGGTGGCCTTTCAAACAGCAAATGATATGCACTTCGATGCTTTTCTTTCATCTCATCCATGTATTTCTTGAAGTCTGCAATATGACTTGCTCTTGCTGCAGCCCATAGTTTGTCCTTCAACCCTTTGCCTTGATGACCATCATTCTTGAAGTTGTTATGTAGATGCCTCACACAAAATCTGTGCTCTGACTCAGGAAATAAGCTTCTCATTGCTGATTTAAGTCTCTATAATAAAAGCATGCATTTTGGTTAATTTAAAGAAACATAAGCAAATAAAAAGTTGAATGTGACGTAAACACAAAATTGTACCTTCTGTTTGTCAGACATCCATGTCCAACTTTGGGGATTTTCCATATTAATATCCTCCTTCAATAAGTTGATAAACCAACTCCATGTATCTGTATTTTCAGTTTCAACCACAGCAAAAGCAATAGGGAATATGCAGTCATTAGCATCAATCCCAACAGTAACTAACAGTTGTCCTTCAAATTTACCTTTCAAGTGGCACCCATCTAGAATAATCAATGATCTGCAATGCTTAAAGCCTTCAACACATGCCTTTAGACATACATATATCCTTTCAAAGAAACCACCATTTAGCTTACACAGAACAGTAGAACCAGGATTAGTTCTTCTTATCTCTGCAGCATATCTCCCTATCTTACTATATTGATCCTTATAATTTCCTTGAAGCCTTTGCAAAGCAAATTGTTTTGCTCTCCATAGCTTCATCCTTAGAACTATCAACACATGATCCTTATACACCATATTCTCAAATGAAGATAGAGAAAATTTAGGATCAGCAAGAAAACATTCCATATACTTGTTTGCTAGCCACTTGTAATCCATGTTCCTGTTACATAATCTTTGCAACAAGTGTGCTTAGACTTGTAAGTTCTAATCTGAAAAGTAGGGTCTTCTAGGCCATGACTGAACTTCCTAGCATACAGGGTCCATTCACATCCTTCTTTGCATATAGCTTTAAGCCTAATTTTGTCATTCTTTTTAATCAATATATTCACCCTATCCTTAATGCTAACATTCTTCACAACATCTTTTAATTCTTTTTTGTCAGCAAACAACATACGAACACAAAAAACAGGATAATCCATATCACTAGTTGCATTAAATTCAAGCCATTTCTTTCCAGGCTGGTCTACATCCTCATTGTCAGAACCACTAACACTGAATACATCATCAGATAAACTCACTCCTCCTCCTTCTATCTCATCATCCTCTGTATCAACTCTTACAGTATCTTCTACTGTTGCATCACTCATAAATCTTTTCCTTTGAGATCTACCCATATCAGAATCTATCCCTCCCCCCCCATCTATTTCAATATCAAGGTCTACATTGTTAGAAAACATCTCATCATCATCATCATTATCCACATCATACTCACTATCCCTAAAGTCACTATCATTAGCACTATTATCCTCATAGTCTCCCTCCCCATACTCTCCCTGCCCCACCTCTATCTCCCTATAGTGTTCATGCCCCAACTTTGCCTCTCCATGCTCTATCTCCTTATAGTTTTCATACTCGAACTATGCTTCTCCATGCTCTGTCTCTGCATGGTGTTCAAGCTCCAAATCTGCCTCCCCATACTCTCCCTACCCCACCTCAGTCTCTTTATACACTCTCTGCCCCACTTCAGTCTGTCCATATTGTCCTTACCCTAGCTCTACCTCGTCATAGTCTCTCTAGCCCAACTCTGCCGCCCTAACCTCTCTTTGCCCCAAATCTACCTCCTTATCTCCCAGTTGCCCTAAATCTGCATTCCTATAATAACTATTCTCACTAAACAAAACAATATTCAAACTTTCTCCTGTATTTTGATTCTCATCACCTACATTCTCATCAACTGCATTTTCACTAATTTCTTCAATCACTACATTTGTTTTATGGGTTAGGTAAATAGACATATACCTAGTTTGAGGCACATTCCTACACATCTCAAGAACATCATTGTCATTTTTCATTAAAATAAAACCATCTGTTATTTCTGAATCAGCTACTTTCTAATAAAATTGTAAAGTTCCAAGATGTCCTACCAATGATGCCATACTATAAAGTTCTACCATAGACATTCTATCAGCCTCACATAAGTCAAAAAAATCAATCTCACCTTCCATATAAGAGTTGCTTGCAAAGTATCCACCATTATGTAATGCAATTGTGAAGTAGTCAGAGGCATCATCTATTGGCATGTAAAGTAATCAAAATTTAGCACATTTGGAACAAGTTGAATATGCTGAATAATAAACAGAAAACTATAACCACATGCAACACCCACATGCATGTTTACCACCCTACATGTTTAATTCAAATAAAATAACCCTGCAATGTATATCACCAACAATGTGAAATTAATTAAAAAAACCCAACTCACATGTTACCTAACGTTTGAAAGTTCGAACCTAACAAACTTATTTACCCAAAACCACTTAATACATTTGAAAGAACCAACATTTGAAATCACACCCACAAGTTCGAACCGATACACCAAAATCAACCAAACAGAGTTTAACATTTGAAACAAACACAACATTTCAATCGAATAAGAAAATTTACATCAATACTTACCATATATTACAAGGCCTTCATCACGTCCTCTTAAACTCCAACTCGTTGTGTCGATTTCTTTCTAAGAATCTAAAAATTCTCAGAAACTTTCTTTTTTGCTTTTCGGTTAACCAAAACAGAGACACTAAGCAAATGGTGAGTTGAACGGTATTTTGGGTTATAGGAAAGGAATCGATTCTAGGAATATCGAAGCAACTGAAAACTCACCTCTTCGACGATCGATTCTGAGATTGTCGACGAAGGAATCAAACAGTTAGAAGTTTTTTTTCAAATTTTTTCTTTTTTTTTCAAATCATCCGAAAAAGGCAATGTTTTTAATTTTTTTTTATAAATTTTTAAATCAAAATAAATTTATGGGTTTTTAAATTATAATGATTTTTTAATTATTTTTTACTTAAATTTTTTCCATGTCAGCAAAATGGTGATGATAATTGGGCACACGTGTACGTCATGTGTAACCCAACTGGCATTTAACAACTGATTTAAGGATTTAAGTGACGGAATGACATATTTGTTATAATTTTTAAACATTAGAGACCAAATGTTACATTTTAAACTATAGGAACAAATTTGTTATTAGGCCTAAACTATAAGGATCACGTGTGCAATTTACTCTTCAAAAAATAAAGACTGCTCCACATATGGTAAGCAAAAGAAGTTGCCTTTAAACATCAGTTTCTTACCTCATGTTCCTTCATTTTTCAACCACCATTCTATCCCATGTCACCGATCACATTCAGAATTGGTAAATACTTACGACAATTCAATTTCTATCATTTGAGAAAAATAGATGTCATCTAAGTAAATTAAGTGATATAAATAAACAATTTTTTTTGTGTAATCATATGTATCATTATTCATTTTATATTCTGAGACTAATCTTATAAGAACTAAAAATGATAAACAGAAAAATTCTTTTAATCATAATAATTTCAAAATTCGAATCATATTAAAAAAAAATTCATGCCACTCAATTTTATAGCCGAGGTTTAGAAAAGAAAATCTGGGTTAGATTACCAGAAATAGAAGTTATACAACACGAAACAAAACAATCAAAGCTGCTAATTTAATAAGAGCAAATGTTATATGATTATTATCACTATTAAAATAAGAACGTTATACATAAACATTCTCTCACAACCAGAATTCAGAACCAAAGACAAACCCTGCCTCCAGCTTCCATGGAAAACAATATTACGTAACTTAAAACATAGAATTGCTAAGATTCGTTTTCATCATCATCTTTGTCGTCGCTAATACCTCAAAATTCCTTAAGCAACTTCCGAACCTGTTCCAACGTAACAAAAAGCACCACCGTAAACGGTCCCTGTCGCGAGATCGTTGGTATAAACCCTTTATACAAAGCCATGGGGCCTTCCGCCTTCACCGTTTTGATAGCGCAATCCAAAGCCCCAGCATACGGCGAATTTTGCCCAGGTTCCACCTTCATGTTCATAACCCTTGTCTTGATCACGTCAACGGGATTCGACGCCACCGCCGCAACAAACCCGGCCGAGAAACTCGCTGCCACGTGTGTCCCAAGACCATCTTTCATCAACCCATTTTCCAAAATCATTTCTTTGATCTGATCGTACGAAGCCAGCTGCGATGCCGTCACCAACATTGCACGGTTCACCGTAAGCGATGACCCACGCCACAAGGAGGTAACGCCTTCTTGCTTACTCATGCGAGTGATAGCGTCGACAACGCTGGAGTAGTTACGGCGTTGAGATAAAGGGAGGCGTCCGTCAGCTTGCATGCGAACCATTGCCACGTCGGCCGGGTTCCCGACAGCTGCGCCAATCCCTCCGGCGATTAATCCAGCAGCGATTTTGCGCGACAAAGGCATGGTATTCGTCTCCTTTTGGGTCCATTTCTGTTTCAATATGTCGTAGAGTCCCATACGGGTGGTGGAATAGAGGGTCTGGCGGAGAATGGTGGCGGATACACCGGAGAAAAGAGCTGCCACGCCTTCGGTTTGGAAGATCCGGATTCCGGTGGCCACTGGTCCAACACGCACTGCCGCAGGTGGCGGAGGAGGTGGCATGTGGATAGCGGAGGAGGCGGTGGTTGTCTGGAAGGCTAAAGCAGGGCGGAGGGTTTGAACAGCCGGATTCGGGACATGGGTTTCACCCTGGAGCTGCATTCGGACTTTGATTAAGTCAAGTGGGTGGGTGGAACATCCGGCCACAACTGAAGCTATGCCTCCTTCAACAAAACCTTTGACTCCCATTTTAATTCTCTCAAAAAACAAAATCTAAACTGTTAAATTCCAAAAGAATGAGTTAAACTGATGGATCTGTTAAAGAAAAAAAAGGAATCAAGGTCCAAAAATGGAGATAAAAAAAAAAGATGAAACTATTGAGACCAGTTGGAATTGGGGTTCATCTCACTGGAAACCAGGAGATGGAATGGAGGCCAATAGCTATTGCAGAAGAGTGAGGAACGCTAGGCCTTTGAGACATATGCTGGGAAAAAAACTCTTTTTGTGACAGATAAAATTAGTGTAGCGAATGAATGGATGATTTGTTTAGGGGCTGGAGAAGAGTATTTATAGCTGCGCCGAGGGTGGCCGCGTGGGGGCTCAGCCAAGACAAATAGATATGCGGCCGTCACGCGATAATTGGAATGGGGAACATTAAAAATTGTGGTGTCTAGTTTACGCGTTTGTGCCGGCTTCTTCTTCCCTTCGGTGCTTAATTTCTTGACTTTTTTTTTTGTATAATAATTTGTGTAGGGTCAAAATTTTTGTTAACTCTACTATATATAAGTTTTTTTTAACTTTTATTAAATTCATATATAATTTTATCAAATTTTAATTCATGTTTTTTATTCGTATTCATATCATATTTAAATTTATTAATTTTAATTTGAAAAAAATACATGTATTAAGACTCAAACCTTTAATTTATAAATTTTTTATATTTTAAAAGTAAAAATATGATAATTTGAATCTTAACAACATAATCTCATCGATATGAACCTATCTTAAATACTTAGCTTCTCATCTCTTTCAAAGTAATACATTTGGAATCATTTTATTGGGTAAATAATCATATTTTATTTAGAAGGTAAGCACTTGGATTTTTTTAATTCATAAATTCTCATTATACAAAACGGAGAAATTCCCAAGATAAGCTCGGGCCTGCCACAAGCCTATCAGGAAGAGTGCGAGTCCAAGACGATTTGAGAAATCTAACATGATTTTGTAAGAAATTTCTTGTGTTATTGATGCTTATTTTTGTTTTTTTGGTTTGGTCAATGACTCAATGGCGATTGGGGACTCAGGACTCTTCCATTTATGATTGGACGCTTCAGCTCTTTCATTTCACATTTCGTTTCTAAGTAATTTTTATCTCATGTGCAAATACGTAACGCTGTCGTGTATTTTCTGCCTTTTTATTTGAAAAAAAAAACAATTAAAGAATCACGATTTTGTTTTTTTGAAAGAAAAACATGTTGATAGAAAAAAGATGATATGCCAATAACTTTTTGATCAAATGGTCAAGGATGAATTTGTGATATTTTATAAGTCTTGAATCTAAATTCAAACAATCTCATTCAGTGACAAATCTTGACAATAAATCTTAAGGGGGTCAATTTAAAATTATATATATATTATCATTTGAGTTTCATTAATATATTTTTCTAACACAAAACATATATGCAAGTAATATATTAATAAAAAATAATAAGTTTATAAAATTATAAGTTTTATTAATTTATAAAGAAAAATATAATAATTTTGACTTTATGCAATATAAATGTCAAAATTTCAGTGAGATTAAAATTAAAAAAAGATAAATTGGAGGGTATATATGCAGTACGTAAAGACATAGATGGTTTTCAATTAGTAATAAGAATCAAATAATATATATTGACTTGGAGGATATTTTGCTTTTTTTAAAAAAAAATTGTTTTTTTTTATTTTTCAAGATTTGTCGTGTTTTTACTTTTTACTTAACAGATTTAAAACACATCTAATTTTCGATTCTCAATGCTCTCAACTTCATCAAAAATGGCTATCTCACCCATTGTATGATAGAAATTAAAATATAATTATTCCAAAATTTTAACATTACCTAAGCAAGTGATGACAAGATTATGTAAACATATATTAAAAAAATAAAATAACAAACAAAGATTTATAATTTTGTTATTTTTGCTTTAAGGAGATGGCTGGCAAGTCCGAAGACAACAAGAGTGGCAAGAAAAGTATAAAATAAATTGAAAAATTAAAACATAAAAGAAGTTAAAATCGGTGGGTAAGAAAAATATTATAGGTTTCTTTGCTTTTTTTTATTGTGGTAAGAAAACTAAAATTTATAAAGTTAAGTTGAGTTTTTTAAATTCAAATGATTGATTTAATAATAGTAATAAATCAATTAATTTTAAGTAATTATTAATAATGATTGATGGATAAAATAAATAAATATTAATGTATTTTTTAATTTAGAGGGCCAATTTAAGTTTATTTAATATATGAAAGTGTTGGGAGCCTTGCCGTCTACCTCTAATTAAGAGACTGCAGGAGGGGAGGGGCCTCTAGTTTTGCGGTCCGCCTCTATTTTTATTTTTATTCTCAATTATTTAATATTTTTTTTAATTCAAAAAAAATTATGATATGAAATAATTATTTCATGTTACATGTGATAATTGAATTGTGAATTTTTTTATGTAATTACAGGTATCTTTATTCGTTTATAATCTAAAATTAATCTTGCTCGAGTTATGAGTGATAAATAGTAAAACCCTTCCAACAAAAGTGATTTCAGGATTCGAACTATATCTAAATACCTAAAAAAATTACTTCTACTTCTTCTAATCACTTACTGATTTAAATTGTGAATGTTTGATGTTAATTGATTACCCTTAGTAAAATCTTCAATAAGTAAAAAGTTTTTCTAAACCCGAATTGATTTTATTCAATGTCAAATAAAAATTAAATGTACCTAACATCTTGACAAAAACAAAGCAAAGTACTTTTGAAATTAGCTAAAACATCGATTGCCTTTTTAGTAGGTTTAATTATCAACTTGTAGAAACAAAATTACAAGTCCAAAATACTTTTCATAAAAAATTGCTTACGCAAATAAAAAAATTATTAATATATTAAAATTTAAACTTGTAAAAACCATATTTTAAAAAGATTAGATGAAATAACAAACTGAATCCAAATTTCAAAACCACATCTTTATCTGAAAAAAAAAAAGCACATGTTATATGACGCTTCGTAACATAGATAATGATGGATTGAAATACAGATCCCACCTAAATAATTAAGTGATATTATAATAAATTAATAATCAAAGTCAAATTTTTTTTGTATTTTTTTTGTTACAAAAAAATATTAAATAATTAAGAATAAAAATTTTTAGATTCGAATCCAAATTTTATAATATGTACAATTTATCTTTAATTATTAAATTAAAAAATTGTGGACAAAATCAAACTTTTCAATAAAGCGTTGAAAGGTTGGGGTCAACAGTGGCATTTTATTGCTAAAATTTAAATACTATAATTAAGTTAATGATATTAATAAAAAAAATCTATTATTGACCGAGTGGGATTCCCATTTCCCACTTGGAACTTGGAAAGTTCATTCCGGTCCTCTAAACGCCATCCACGTGTTCGTGTTAAATTGAGTTATTAATTTATCATTCGAAGAGTGGACTTGACTGACCGGGTCAGGCATGACCCGGTTCTGGTAAGTGTAGTAGGTGTAGGTGGGATTTGGGGCAGGCCGCAGGCTTTCGAGTTTTATTTTAAGCCATTGAATGTGCCTGCGATAGGTGCCCCTTTCAGTTAGACCTGGCAAATTTAGACACGACACGGTGACACGACACGAAAACGATACGAAAAAACCGTGTACGTGTTTGGAAAATTCGTGTTTCGTGTTTATTCGTGTCGACACGAATTTAGACACGGCAATTTTCGTGTTTAGCCGTGTCTGACACGGCTAAACACGTGTAAGACACGAAACACGTTTAAGAATTTCGTGTTACACGAATACACGATTAACACGTACACGACACGAAAACACGTTTAAAGAAAATCGTGTTACACGGATACATGAATACACGGATACACGTATAAGACACGATAATCATATATGTTTTTAGTGGGAATTGAACCTTGACCAAAAGTAAAATACATAAGTGTTTTACCAAATGAACAATTGTAATATATTAGTATAATGTGTTATGAAAATTAATTTATGGTTAAGATAATAAAATTTTATAAATTCTGAAAATAAAGTATTAAGAACTTAAGTTAAGAACTTAAATACAATACTATAATGTATAAATATACATGATATTTTTTATTATAATGTATAAAATATAAATATTGTATTATATTAATAAAAGATTGTATAATTAATTAATTATTTTATGTCACGGACACTAACTGTATCACATAATATTCATAAGAAATTAAGAGTTTACACTTTACAAAATTACATTATTCAGTATACTAAGAGATTTTATAGTTTATTAATTTACACTATATCAATTATCACATTATAGAAAATAAAATTACATAATATTAACATACAAATTATTATAGTAAGAATAATATTAATATACTTATTAATGATTTATTGATTTATTTTATATACTTAATCTTAAATCATAGTCATATGATGACAATGAATTGATGAATGTTAGTCATATTATGGATTGTATGGATTGAAAATATTATTATTTTGTTATATTTGTTATTAATATTTGAATGTTAATTAATATAGATGTAAAAAATGTAAAAATATTTTTTTATCATTTTTATTATATTTTATTTTTAATCGTGTCATTCGTGTCTATTCGTGTCGTGTCAATTTCGTGTTATTTTATCTAAATCGTGTCGTGTCGTGTTAATCGTGTCGTGTCGTGTGACACGATTAATTATCACGTATCAATCATGTCGTGTCACGTGTTACACGTATAAAAAAAGTGTCGTGTTTCGTGTTTACTATTCAGACACGTTTTATAATTCGTGTCGTGTTCGTGTTTTGATAATTCGTGTCGTGTCTGAACTCGTGTCGTGTCGTGTCATGACACGGAGACACGGATTGCCAGGTCTACTTTCAGTAATAAAATATTAAGTTGACAAAAAATTCACGTCGCCTGAGAGATTCGAACTCTCGCGGGAAAATCCCATGTACTTAGCAGGCACACGCCTTAACCACTCGGCCAAAGCGACAGTGGTGTTCTAACACATTGTTTATTTAGTATCATATCTCCAAACTATCCTTCTAAATTAAAGAAAAATCATGGTCTTGACTTTACAGAAAATTAATAAACTTCTCTATTGTACCTAGTGTGAAATTTCGATCACGATTGTCGCATAAATTAATAATTTGATAAAATTACAAAATATATTATATAATATTCAAGAATTATAAAAATAATTCAAGATGCTAATTAGCAACAGACTATCATGTTTGAGCTTTTTTACTTCAAGAACTAGAAAAGTTCAAATTAAATATATTACATAAGATATGTTTGCAAGGAGATTTTTAACGAACGTATCAATTAAAATAAAGTTTTTAAGGAAATTAAATATCACATACTTATTGGAGGAATTTAATGAATGTAAAAAATTAAACAGACACATTTTCTTAGATGAAATAATAATTTATTATATAAAACTCTTTAAATTAATACCCTTTCTAAATTAATATATGATGAGTTCTAAAAGTACTAATTTAGAGGGAATTTACTGAAATTAGCTTTAGAAAATGTTGTCAAAGATTTTTTGATGTTGGAACCAAGTGGGAAGATAACTAATTAAAAAAAAAGTAACATTTTAGTTCTTATAATAATAAGAACAGTAATTAAGAAATGGAGAACGTTCTTCAAATTGTGACAGTATATATGTTGGATAGCTTGTAATAAATACAAGAGAACAAGTTCTCACATTGTTTGTAAATGTGTAAAGTTATATATTTATAAAGGGAAGTCAACTTTTAAGAGTAATTTGGAGTCAAAGAGGAAATGAGCTTTGATTTTGGAGCTTGGCTTGGGCTTGGGCTATTTTAAAAGTCAAAGATAGGCACTTGGCTCTTGATTTAATCCGAATTTTTTATTTTAACAAAAATATTTTAAATTCTATTTTGAATTTAAAATTGTTTTAACTGTTCCAACAAACATATTTTCGGTTATATGTCTGGAACAATTATGTCTGTAAAATGAATTATTGTTATTTAACAGACAATCACAACCATTCATTTAAACCTCTTCACATTTTATATAAGTGTTGATTTCCAAAAAATACTCACTTTGCATTCTGACTTTTCACAATATTCTGAGAGGCTTTGTTGTATCCTGGGGTAACTTGCTTCTGTGTGAGGCAATATTACACTAAAAAAAGTGTAACTCTACACGCCTCAAAGCCATATATTTTTTTATCTCCTAACAATATATTCTTCTCCATCCTACCGCCATTCATCATGCATGGAATTTGAGAATAATACAAACTTTATTCGATTCTTTCCACTTCTAACTTTTTTTATTAGGTTATTTGCATGGTTCCAATTTTTTTCTCCATCAAAATCTTCCAAAGTTGTGCTGATCTTCTTGTATTAAACATCTGAAATGCTTGTCCCAATATAATACTACATTTATAATAAATCGCATGCTAAAAAGTAAAGAAAGAATATTCAAACTAGGGGAAAAGAAAGGAGGAACACAGAATAATATCAATATCATTTTTACGTGGTCATGCATTAAAGACATCGTAACAAAAACTAGAGAAAGGAAAACGCTGCCAATAGAGTTGGTGTAAGTGATTAATGTTTGAATCTTAAATATAAAGTATTTAGGTTAGAATTCTCACGTCCTTTTTTTGATAAATTATCTGTAAATTTCAAATAATTCAGATGTAAAAGTTTAATTAATTTGTAAATCTCAATAATAAATTAATGATTTCCTCTAATTTTATATATGAAATATCTTCCCTCCTATTCCTAAATTTTATATGAAAAAAAAAAATAAAAACCTTTAGTTTATAAGTAAATTTCTGCCAGCATATTCAAAACTAAACATTTCGATTGTGGGATAAGTATTATGTTTTCCGCTATTTGACTGATGAGACATGTTTTGCCAATGCATCTTCATTCTAATATAGCCCTCCGCCTTGAGCCGTCAAGAGAAAGTCAAATATTCTCGACGAGTGGAGTACAATTGTGCATAGGTTTAAAGAATGAAATACTAGCCAAGATGCTTCAAAACAATGGTGGTGCGCAAGGAACAACAATTCCAAGATGCTAGGAGAGTGGGAGGCAGTGGTGGTAAGTGCACTTGGATTGGCCCATGGTTTGATGCCAGTTGCCAAGACTTGGGTTTAAGCAAAACTTTAAATTATCTTAAGGTGGTCAGCTAAGTCACTATTTTAATTCTTGGATAGGACCCACAGCCAATTATAAGAATATGCAGGTTTACTAAGCATGACTTTTGTGGGAAAATATACTGATACAAAGGTGTATACTGTATCTAAGCTTCATAAAGAATTCCATTTCAACGCTTGTTAGCTTTTTAGTCTCTCTTTTTTTTTTTGTTACTAGGAGAATATTAAATAACTGGAGATGAGAATGTTTGGATTCGAACCCAAGACTTACAATATGCCACAACTCATCCTTAACCACTAGGCCAAAAGATTGTTGGTGATTAATAGAATTAAGATTTAAAATCTATTTAGTTGGGATCAAGTTGCTTCTAAGTAGATCTGATATTTGATATATATATTTTGCATTTGTATTATGTCAAATCGTATTCTTGCCATACAAACATGAAAATTTTGTATTAAAATTTTTGTCAACATGTTAAACATAACTTTTTTAATTTTTATTAAGTTTATATACAATTTTTGTTAAAATTTAACTCGTGTTATTTTTATAATTTTTTTGAATATTTTCATATTTTTTGTGACGTGTCAATGTATTGTACTTAAGATTATCGAATCTACTTTTTAAGGGATCCATGGAATAAAAACCTATTGATGCCAAAAAGACTATGGGCTCGTTGATTGATGGATCAATTTTTTCTTTTTTGGATCAACCCGTAAAATAAAAGTATATTAGAATTGTTCTCAGTGGGATTTATTCCGATGTTTAATTCAATGAAAGTGCTCGAGAGAATTTGAGTATAAATCAAGAAAGTATAAGAATGTAAAGAGTCTTTATACTATACTTCTGCGGGATATCTCCTTTTATAAGAGGTGATTCTCCCTTGCATGCAGCCACGTCTCTACATGTTCAAGGCGTGTATGATTAGACGATATTTACAAAAATGAAAGATCATCTTCAACATTGTACTAGTTGATGGATTAGTTGATATTTTTATACCCACTCAATTCATATTCTTCATTCAAAAGAATCTTGGACCAGCTTGACGATCTTTGGTCAACTGAGTAGTTTCTAGGCTTGTGACTTTAAAGACCCAAAGTAATAGACTTAACCCAACCGCAATTGGGTAGTAACAAAACCTCTCCTATACCACACTCTCCTCGCCCAAACAAGCTCTTTCCTTTTGCTTGGTAGAAATGATATTTCTTGACAGTAATATGATAGATTTAAGGACTTTAGACTGGACTGACTTGAGGTTTAGACTTGGCAAGAAACATTGTCCGAGTTGACCTAAAATGGAGGTAAACTTGTGGGCCTAATGGGGCTAGACAGGCCGAGTGGCCCACGATCAAGCAATATCATCTTTAGTATACTTCAAAGTACAAACCAATTACAATTTAGGGTTTTTATTATTATTCTTTTTAAAATTATATATTCTTTTCAATTTCCGTGACCCATTAGCATTGCGCCATCTGCTGGAAAAGTGCGCAGGAGAAAGGAATCTGTGTGCAGCCAGTGCCAGCCCACCATGGTTCCATTTGCCAATTGCGTCAACCTTTTCTCTTATAAACTGCAACAACCAATGTCCTCTAATATTAAAGCAGTACACGTGATTTTCACACACAACAACAACAACAACAACAACAACAATAATAATAATAATTAATTATTATTATTATTATTATTATTATTGTTGTTGTTGTTGTTGCTGTTACTGTCACGGTTGCCGAAGAAAATTACCTCTACTTTGTACTTGTAGTTAACACTTGAATCAGTAAAAATGTAGTGTAGGACCGGTAAGTAATGGTTTAAATGAATTAAATTACTCGTAAGTTATTTCAAGTTTGATTCAATAATTATTTAAAATTTGATTAGTTTATTTTCGAACGAAGCTCAAGTTGCTTGAGTAATAAATTGAACTGAGTTCAAATTTTTTAATACTCGACTCAAGTGACTCGCAAGTTTTATCAAGTTTTTTTAATATATATTTTTAATAATAATTAATTTATTATTTTATCATCATAATATATAGTTAAATTGACAAATCAAGTTTATTGAGTCGAGTTTGAGCCTATCAAATCAAGTTTAAACGATTCAAGTATTTTTCGAGTCGAGCTCGAGTCAAGCTTCAAGCCTCGAATTTTCAAGTTAAGCTAAACTTAAACTTGATATTGAATCATTTTGACTCGATTTGATTACATCATTAAGATTAGGTGTGACCCATTTCAAGTTATTTTTCCGATATTGTGATTTAGTCTTTCTACTTTCCTTGAAAACTGTATGATTTTATGATTCTTCTATAAGTAGTTATAAAAGTGATTGTCAACCATTTGGATGGATTGTTGTTGCAACTTAAGAGATTTTTGTATATTTTTTATGTTATTGGTAATGAATAAGAAACAATTTATTTGTAAAATGAAATAGTCAAATTAATATCATTTTGCTTTTTGCATATTATTTAAAGGTGTAAACAAGTCAAGCTACTTGTAAATTATTCTTGTTCGATTCGATTATTATTCGAATTTGATCCATTTATTTTCGAATCAAATTAAATCTACTCAAGTAATGAATTAAATTGAATTTAAATATCTTAATATCTAGTTTGATTATTTCACGAATTATTGAGCTTTTTTAATGTATTTTTTATATTTTATTATTTATTTACTATTTATTTTTTGATATATGGTTGAAAAATAACAAATCAAATCTATCGAACGGGATTCAAATCTATGGAGTTGAGCTCCAATAACTCAAATATTTTATGGAATCGAATCAAACTTGATTTTAATACCAAATTGTTTTGACTAAACTTGGTTAAATGTTTAAATTATTACTTATAAAAGGGATAAACAAAAAGAAAAACTTAAAATTGATTTTATGATTAAAAAAATTTGTAATAGTCTACAACTTTGAAACAAATTCGTAATTTTCTTTGTTGAAACTCCCAATATTCAAAGATCACTTTAAGCTTTGATTAATCTAAAATTAATTTATTGTTAGATTTCAAACAGGAGAGTTATCCCAAAGTTATTTTCTCATTCCACAAAACTCGAATTTGATACATTCGTAATTTATTATTACTATAGGCTAAAGAGTCAAAAAAGTCATTGAATAATAAATGATTTTGCAATTGAACTCTTTTTTTTTTCGTAATCAATTGAACATTTATTTTTAATTTTACTCTATTGAATCTAATAAGGAAATGATAAATCTGTTATGTTTTTTTACCACCTATACTGTAGATTTTCGTACGGACGATTTTTGTTCAAAAAATTAAATTGAGTAAAAATTAAGATATAAAAAATCAATTGGTTAAAAAAAATTAAGAATTCAATTGCAAAACTCATTATTTTCCGAAGTTATTTTTGGCCCTTTAGCTATTACGCTACAGTAGGCTGAGAAAAGCTAAAAACTGTTGACAGGAAAATCCGTTGTGATTTTGTAACCAAAAAAAAAAATCGTTTGTGATTTGTGACAAGATAGAAAAAAAAGTTGTCTTGAACACGACAAGACAAAATGAGAAAACCTCCGTAAAAATTAATGATACTAAACGATCAAATTTGATTTCTCTCTTTCAGATCCTCCAGATGCTCAAGTCCTTTCCTCAACCTAACCACCATTTAAATTTCCCATTTTGCCCCTCCAACCACCAGCACCGTCAGCGCCACCGTCGTCGTCGCAGAAATCTATGTGTAGAAAAGCCACCGTCATTCTAGGTTTCCTCTGTTCAGGGCTGATTCTCGGCGCTGGCGAAATAAAGTGGAATAGAATAAGATCTCAAATTAAAAATGCTGGTTCCTGGATTTCTAGGGTTCAATGGCGTAGTTTTGGTGTCGTTTCTGGTTGTTTTTCTGGTAATCCGGCATAAGTTGAGGAATGCAGCGGCGAGGAAAGAGGAGGTTACGAGGTTGCTCGAAATGGTCTCGCATGAAACCGCCGTGGTGGAGGCTCAAGCCACCGTCGAGTACGGTTACTATCCCAAGTACCAGTGTGCTGTTTGCTTTGCTCCTACAACCACGCGCTGTTCTCAATGCAAATCCGTTCGTTACTGGTTCGTTTCTATTTTTCCCTTTTATAGTTCTATTTAATTATGACTTAATTTGTGCGAATAGAAATGTAATTTTGGGCATTTTGTTTGTGGTTGGTAGATAGTAGGAGCTACTGAGTTAGTTTTAAGACTTTATAGTTAGAGTAATTGCTGTTGAAGGTGAATTGAATGATAAAGATGAAAAATTGAGGTTTTGAAGGGGTCTTGAAGGGTGATGGCGGGATGAGGTTAAAGCCTTGAATTTTGATGGAAAATGATTGGGATTTTCCCATTTTATTTGTGTTGTAATAAGCATTATACTCAACAAGCTCTGTTGATTAAGGTTGTTTATTTGTTTGCTTATAAGATTGTTTGTTCCTTTAATTAAATATTTATGGAAAAAATGCTGAATCACTTGTATTTTCTGGGGGATGGTTTTTATTATTTTATCTGATTTACCATACAGCCTTTTTTGAAGAGGTACATTACGTGAGAAGTTACAATTATAATCAAATATTGCATTCCTAGTACTTGTAACCATATGTAAATTACTTAACTCAAGTACTAAACTAACTGAACTAGTATATAACTAGATTGAATAACTAAACTCAAACTTTCATTCAGTGATGCTTGAATCTGGGACCTCAAGGTCCCAAAACTCCTCCTTGTCACTAAGCCAAGACCTCATTAGTTACTACATGTTCATTGCTGTGGTGTTATTCTATTTTCATGATGGTGTTTATTGGGATTGTTTTGTGGAGAAGGTGGGAGGCTTCTAAACTTGGTTTTGGATAAGCTTGTGAGAAATGAAACTCTATCTTTCCAAGGATGTATATTGTGTAGATTCATCTTAGAAATATAGACTGTATTATGTTATCAGTTGCCACTTCTGGACCATTTATTTTAGTGCTGTTTGTCAATGTTTATGCTTAGTCTGTGCTTACTGTAGGGTTCTGTTTTTATCATCTAGCTGGTGAATAATAGCCTTCAATGCATTATTTAATACACACACACTCACACTCATATATGTATACACACACACACACACTTATTTCAACTTTGCATAATAGAACTTTAGCACATGGCTCCATGATAAGGTTGCTTTAAATTTAAGATGCAGAAGAGAAAGCCTGGAGTTCATTTCATTTTAGCTTAATTAAAATTTTCATTCAACCAGTAGGTTGGCTATATGAATCCTTTTGCTCTTCTTAATCAAAATTTGTGTTGCCTTCTTTTAAAACGTTTTGGCTGTGCTTTGTCGTGTTGCTATGTGCTAATCATTTTGTTTTTAACATATAACTTGTGTTTAGAGTGCCACACCCTTCTCTTTTCCAAGGGGAAGGGGAAAGGGTGGCATATATCAGTGTGGCTTGAAAAGCAAAATTACATTGTTTGTCATTTTTTTTCTCTTGGATTGCTTTGCAACATAAAATAGAAGATGTGTACCTTTTCTTGTAAAGGTCTTTAATTGCAGTATTTTCATCCTTTTGTGGTATTGACTTCTTTGTTCATCCTCATGTAGTTCTGGCAAGTGTCAAATAATTCACTGGAGACAGGGCCACAAAGATGAATGTCGCTCCCCAATTGATTTTGCAGCAGCAAAACAATCTGGAATACATAGAAATGATTCTGAGGTGGAAAATACGTTTAAGACATCTTCTGACACTTCATCAATGGTAGAAGATGATGAGGATAGTAAACTTATGCCTGATGCAAATGCAAAAGCAACACATAACGCTTTTGCACCATCCAGTTCCTCATCATTATCTGGTACGAGTCCATCTGCTGCCAGTGTGAATCATTGGTTAATGGTTCTCCCAGAAGGACACTTCTGTCTGGCCCTAATGACAAGCTAGGGAGGCAACTTTCTGATGATATTGCCACTGCTATACCTAGAAGCAGGCCTGCTACTAAGAAAATGGAAGAAACTATCTCACCTTCATCAGAGTGTACTTTGACCTACTCTGTAAATAATCTGAGTAAATTAAATAAGAAGAAATCCACTCATAATGAAGAAGAGGATGAATTTGGAATGCAGATTGCTAAGGACAATAACCTCATGTCCGATGATTTCCATCCTGCAAAAGCTTTCTGTAAGAAGTCAACCAGAGCCGTTTCATCTGAAATGCTAGTTACTGATGCGTCTAAGAAAAGTAACTTGACATCCCCGAGCTCTTCAAGGGCTAAAACTGTAACTAATGATAGAGAAGATGATTTGCAACTTTATGAAAGCAAACATGTCAAAACTTCTTCATGTAGTGCTTCTGATGATCTTTCATCTTCGGCTGGTGGATTGCATTCTGTTCCCAGTGCCAACTCTGGCTTGCCTGTAAAAAGTAATGTTGCCCCTACCTTGCCACAGACAGCTAGTAATGGCTTGAAAACATCATTTCGGAAGGTTGTACAACAGTTTAAAGCCTCCAAACAGTCCGCATCCTATCTTTTCAGTTTTGGTAATGAGGTTAACACAAAACACAATTACAAGGTAGTTTCCAAATTAAAATGTGTTTCTTGTTGATAGTCTCAATAGTTTTGCTATTCATAATCTGACTTTTTGCACTATTTTGTATTGTGATATGACAGATAATCTTTCCATATGAACTATTCATGGAACTTTACTCTTATGATGCGGTGGAACTGAGCCCATTTGGCCTTAATAATTGTGGAAACAGGTAATTTTGATATTTATACTTATTTCAGCTTGTATCAGTTATTTCTTCTCCAGAGAATGGTTTCAAGTAGTTTGTTCATTTTGTGAAACTTTTAATTGGTGATAATTTGGTATGCTGGAACCTGTACACCTTTATAGTACAAGACAGGTAAATCTTACAATGGTGCTTAGATTGATATGTCAGGGATTGCTTCTTCTTTTTTTTCCCACAAATAGTTATCTCTTATGTTTGAATAATTATTTTCGCCTCTACTATGATTTGATGAGGTTTGTTCTCTGTTCAATATTTGGTTTTTTAAGTTGCTAATTTATAATTTTCTTTTGAAAATTACTGCAGTTGTTATGCTAATGCTGTCCTTCAGTGTCTGGCTTTTACTCGGCCACTAACCTCATACCTTGTCAGAGGACTCCACTCTAAAGCATGCAAGTTTCTGATCATGACCTTTTCATGATTTCATTCCTCCATGCCTCTCCTTTAATATGATATCTATTGTTACTCTGCAGGTAGAAAAAAGGAGTGGTGCTTCATTTGTGAGTTTGAATGTTTGATTTTGAAGGCAAAGGAAGGGGAGTCCCCTTTGTCCCCAATCCGGATATTATCCAAAATACAAAAAATTGGAAGTAATCTTGGTCCTGGGAAGGAAGAGGATGCCCATGAATTTTTAAGGTGAACCAACTGTTAAAAGTACTTTCTTTTTGCATACTATTTCAGTATAACATTCTCAAATGTGAATTAGATTTCACATGTAATATTCACAT